>CAMRHE010000373.1:0-537500 GCA_947044405.1 Leptodactylus fallax | reverse complement strand
AATTGTGCAAGTTCCCTCACTTAAAAAGATGAGAGAGGCCTGTAATTGACATCATAGGTAGACCTCAACTATGAGAGACAAAATGAGAAAACAAATCCAGAAAATCACATTGTCTGATTTTTAAAGAATTTATTTGCAAATTATGGTGGAAAATAAGTATTTGGTCAATAACAAAAGTTCATCTCAATACTTTGTTATATATCCTTTGTTGGCAATGACAGAGGTCAAACATTTTCTGTAAGTCTTCACAAGGTTGGCACACACTGTTGCTGGTATGTTGGCTCATTCCTCCATGCAGATCTCCTCTAGAGCAGTGATGTTTTGGGGCTGTCGCTGGGCAACACGGACTTTCAACTCCCTCCAAAGGTTTTCTATGGGGTTGAGATCTGGAGACTGGTTAGGCCACTCCAGGACCTTGTAATGCTTCTTACGAAGCCACTCCTTCGTTGCCCTGGCAGTGTGCTTGGGATCATTGTAATGCTGAAAGACACAGCCACGTTTCATCTTCAATGCTCTTGTAAAGTTAGGAGGTTTGCACTCAAAATCTCACAATACATGGCCCCATTCATTCTTTCATGTACACGGATCAGTCGTCCTGGTCCCTTTGCAGAGAAACAGCCCCAAAGCATGATGTTGCCACCCCCATGCTTCACAGTACATATGGTGTTCTTTTGATGCAACTCAGCATTCACTCTCCTCCAAACACGACGAGTTGTGTTTCTACCAAACAGTTCTACTTTGGTTTCATCTGACCATATGACATTCTCCCAATACTTTTCTGGAACATCCAAATGCTCTCTAGCAAACTTCAGACAGGCCCGGATATGTACTGGCTTAAGCAGGGGGACACGTCTGGCACTGCAGGATCTGAGTCCCTGGCGGCATAGTGTGTTACTGACGGTAGCCTTTGTTATGTTAGTCCCAGCTTTCTGCAGGTCATTCACTAGGTCCCCCTGTATGGTCCTGGAATTTTTGCTCACCGTTCTTGTGATCATTTTGACCCCACGAGGTGAGATCTTGCATGGAGCCCCTGATCGAAGGAGATTATCAGTGGTCTTGTATGTCTTCCATTTTCTAATTATTGCTCCCACAGTTGATTTCTTCACACCAAGCTGCTTGCCTATTGCAGATTCAGTCCTCCCAGCCTGGTGCAGGTCTACAATTTTGTTTCTGGTGTCCTTCCACAGCTCTTTGGTCTTCACCATAGTGGAGTTTGGAGTGTGACTGTTTGAGGTTGTGGACAGGTGTCTTTTATACTGATAACAATATCAAACAGGTGCCATTACTACAGGTAATGTGTGGAGGACAGAGGAGCCTCTGAAAGAAGAAGTTACAGGTCTGTAAGAGCCAGAAATCTCGCTTGTTTGTAGGTGACCAAATACTTATTTTCCACCATAATTTGCAAATAAATTCTTAAAAAATCAGACAATGTGATTTTCTAGATATGTTTTCTCATTTTGTCTCTCATAGTTGAGGTCTACCTATGATGTCAATTTCAGGCCTCTCTCATCTTTTTAAGTGGGAGAACTTGCACAATTGGTGGCTGGCTAAATACTTTTTTCCCCCACTGTAGAAGGGAGTATTAGAGAGGAAGAGCTATGTTAATAACTTATATCCACTATAAGGTATTATGATGGGGGTTATCCATCTTATTATATTTAACTCTAGGTTCACACCTGCGTTGGGGTTCCGTTCTTTGGGTCCCCAAGCGGACCCAAAAAACGGAAACCCAATCCACTAAAAAAGTGGTTACCTGCTGAAACCCATGGACCCCATTGACTATGCTGAGAGAAAAGTCCACGTAGTGAGCTGCAGCCATAAAACGCTTTTCACAGGAAACTCAGAGTTTTCCTCTGTGGACTTTCTGTTCCTATTATACCTATAAGAAAAACTCCAGCGTTTCCGTAGGTATAATTGACATGTTGACATGCTTTTAGAAAATCGCAAGCATTTTTGAAATTGCAGCTTTTCCACTGTGGATATTTTTCTGCAATGTGTGGATGGGATTCGTCAAAATCCCATCCACTTTACAGGCGGCAATGTACAACGCAGCGTTTTCGCAACATGGGGCCACAGCCTTAATGTTCCATTAGGAGACTCCATTGCAGTGTCCGCCTAAATCGCCAGACAAAAACATCCTACACACACAACTTTTTTAAAAACTGAATAAGGTCAGTGGGGTCTATTGGGCTTCCTATATGTCGCCTACTTTAGTGGTCAGTTTGTCCATTGTTCTGGTTCTCGTGGACCAGAACAATGTGCACCCCAACGCAGGAACCTAGTTTTAGTAAATAATATAATAATAATACATTTTATTTATATAGCGCCAACATATTCCGCAGCACTGTACAATCTACCCCACTGTACATCAGTTAGAGAAGAGAACTAATGTGAATAGCAGCTTTTGTTCTTTAAGAGAACATGTATTCAAGAAGATGCCATGTAATAACATGACTTCTGCCGTGCAAAATTTTCATGTTAAATATTTTTTTATTGTTTGAGAAAAGTACATGTAGGGCAATGAGAAGACTCAATTCATATGTAGAATATATCTGTGTGTGCTCCTTTCTCATCATACTTTTGGAAAATATTTTGGTCTTCACACATCAGATTAGTTTAATATTACCCAGAAAGTGAGTTAAAGTGTGTAAAATCAGTTTAAGGCCTGCAGGCTGTATGGTTGAACAGTGCTTAGTCAGATGACATATGTATGGTGCTATATTCCCTTAGTAGCAATGCTACACATTGTATGTACAAATATTTGTACTCAGTAGCGTAACTAGGAATGGCTGGGCCCCAAGGCGAACATTTAAAATGGGGCCCCCCCCAAGCCGCCGCCCCCAACCCCCCCCAAACCGCCGCTCCTAACCCCCCACCACACACAACCCGCATTCCTGCGCACACTATTATGCCCCATAGTGGCCCCTGCTCACAGTATTATGCCCCATAGTGGCCCCTGCACACGGTATTATGCCCCATAGTGGCCCCTGGACACGGTATTATGCCCCATAGTGGCCCCTGCACACAATATTATGCTCCATAGTGGCCCCAGCAGACAGTAGTTTGCCCCATAGTGGCCCCTGCACGCAGTAGTTTGCCCCTTAGTGGCGCCTGCACGCAGTAGTTTGCCCCATAGTAGCCCCTGCACACAGTAGTTTGCCCCATAGTGGCCCCTGCACGCAGTAGTTTGCCCCATAGTGGCGCCTGCACGCAGTAGTTTGCCCCATAGTGGCCCCTGCACACAGTAGTTTGCCCCATAGTGGCCCCTGCACACAGTAGTTTGCCCCATAGTGGCCCCTGCACACAGTAGTTTGCCCCATAATGGCCCCTGCACACAGTAGTTTGCCCCATAGTGGCCCCTGCACACAGTATTATGCCCCATTGTGGACCACCCATGAACGATTATTATACTCTGGGGTCTTTTCAGACCCCAGAGTATAATGATCGGAGACCCAGGGGAGGATAGAAACATAGAAAACACTGCAACTTACCTCTTCCTCGCTCCGGTGCACTCCCGTGCACTACTTTGGCCATCTTCAATGTCGGACCGGATCTCGCGCGATCCAGGCCGGCGTCGGGACGCAAAATGACGTCGGCTGACGTCTGGGACGTCACCAAACAGGCCCGAAGCCTGCGGAGCGGCGGAGAGGTGAGTTACAGTGTTTTTTATGTTCGCTCACCTCCCCTGGGCCCTCGATCGTTATACTCCGAGGTCTCAAAAGACGATAGCAGTGTTTGTGGGGTTCGCGGTAGCGACTGCCACAGAGCTCCGTGCCCCGTAATGTTCCGGGCCCTGTGGCAGTCGCTACCACTGCTACCCCGGTAGTTATGCCCCTGTTTGTACTGGATCAAAAAGAAAAGACCTCTGTATGACTTTGCTATTATAGGCATAAAATGTACAGTAAAGGTTATATGCCCCTCCATGGATACCCTATTACAAGTCTGTAAAACTAATTGACTGTGTCTTTACACATAGATACAATGACTAGTGATATTCATCAAGATCTTTTACTGACTAGATGGTTAGAGCATGATCACGCATGTCATCATGTTGTATATGACGTGGTACTGTCACCTTCTTGAATGAAGGTATTCTACTTGGACACCTTACGGCAACTAATTATAAGCTTAATGGACAATGTCTGTATCTGATAATTACTTGGCTGTTTTTAAGAGAACTATTTAAGAATATGTAGTCAAGCAGGAGAAGAGGAATCTGCTGGTATCCACACTTATTTGACTTATGTTGCAACTGGCTAGCGCACAGACTTCACTTTATCACTATTATTATTTTTAGAGCACCATTAATTCCATGGTGCTATACATTTGAAGGTTTACATACAATACACAAAAAAGTACAATACTAATAGTGACCAACTGGTACAGTGGGATAAAGGGTCCTGTCTGCAAGGCCTTACAATCTATACCATTTTTACCTTTCATTGTTGCACTTCTGTGTTTTAACTGCTGTTACAAGCATAATGCCCAGGGATAATGAGACACAGCACTCACCAATTCTTCTTGATGCTGTTTATTCACATCAATCCATTAGACAGTAAATGGTAGAGCAGACAGACTATAGCAGACTCCCTCCACCAAACCATATAGCAGGAGCCCACTATAGGCCATGTGCCTAATGGACTGATGTGATACAAAGGTGCAACTTGAAACTCATAGGTCCTAATGCAAAATCTGTAAATGAATGGCCCAGTAGTAACTTCTACCACTGTGCCCCCAATAGCTACACCCCTAGATGTGAACAAACAGTATGAAGAAGATCAGTGAGTATTGTGTTTCTTTTTCACTTCCTGCTTTTGGCAGTTTTGTGGATTTCCAAACAGTTGCGATACATGTGGGATGCTCTCCCCTCTTTCCTTCACTTCTAGCTGTAATGTTTTGTATGATGTGACATTTTGCATGTATCCTTACACTTTACATGTTCTACTATTTATGGGTTGTTTTTTTTGTTGCATGCTAGTAGAGTCAGGTACATTGTAGATAGGGACAAGGGGCTGAAAATGTAATTTATGCCGAATGCCCAGAAATGCCCAGAAGAGCACATTGTTGCTCTTTTTAAAGTTTTTGTCTTTTACTTATAATAAACATCACTACTTTTTGTGACATTTGTTTGGTATAGACTTTTGCCTACCTCAGTATATAACCCATCTCTTTTTTCTGTGTTACCTTACCTTTGCAGGACTTTATCGTCCGTTAAAGTTAGAATAATAGCACCGAAGCGGAGGCCCGAACCTCATGAATATTCATCGAAGCGGCTCTAGGGGGGCTCTTGGGAGCATTTTATACTGTGTGGGGCCACTGTGGGGAGCATATTATACTGTTTGGGGGACACTGTGGAGTATATTATACTGTGTGTGGGGCCACTGTGGAGCATATTATACAGTGTGGGGGCCACTGTGGAGCATATTATACAGTTTGGGGCCACTGTGGAGCATATTATACTGTGTGGGGGTCACTGTGTAGCATATTATACTGTGCAGGGGCCACTGTGAAGCATATTTTACTGTGTAGAGCACCTTCACTATTCACATCACACGCCATCTGTTTTATGGCAGCCGTGCACTATTATTACAGGCTGAACTAACATTGCATGGTAATTATAAAACAGATACTGTACAATGTAAATAACGAATGAGTCACGGCACTCACAAAAGCACCACAGTATCTTCAAACAGTTGATCAGCAGGGGCCCTGAGTGTTGAACACCCACTGATCTCATAAATCTCTTAGACTGTTAGGACCCTGCAGATCAGCTGTTTCCTACAGCACGTAGCTCCCAGTATTGTTCACATGCTGGGCGCTGCCCTGCTTACTCACTGTATTCTTGATAACTGCAGTTGTGGGTACTAAAGCTGCATCCCTTTCAAGTATCTGAGATACAGCTGCTGCACCCATAACTGTCACTATCAAAAATTTGCTGTAGGGAGGGGGTAGGGGACTCCGGACAAAGTTTCCACCAGGGCCCACAAGACATTAGTTACGCCACTGTGCAGTAGTTTATCTTCCATTTAAAACAATAACAAAGAAGATGTAAGACAGCATCCATTTTTGTTTTAACATTAGCGTAACTTATGACAAATGCAAACAGACGGCGCACTATCTGCTTCCATAATTCTGTAAGTTTTTCAGTCTGATGTTCTGATCCTTTAACGAATCACAAAAGAAGACAAAAGACGGCAGTGTGACTGTAGTTAGCAGCGCTTTTCTCTCAGCAGTTTTTGCCCTTTTCAGTCGGAAACCGAGCAGAAACCACAGGGTTTCTGCGGGTAACCGATTTTTAAGCGGATTGAAACCCGAACGCAGATGTGAACCTAGCCTAAGGAGTTCTGTTTACTTCACCACTTATTAAGCTGTTCTCCTGCTCCTTATCTGCAATCTCACTGCTTGTAAACATTATATACCTCTCCGTATTCAGCCTCACACATACAACTGTATGGAGTAGGGAGGGGTGGAGTAGGATCCTCTTGCCAGCTACTTCATTCATTCATTCATTCATTCATTCATTCAGAATTGCTTAATTCTGTGTACTCCTAGCCTCTTATCTACAACCTAGCAGTGTTAAAAAAGCAAGGAGTACCATAGTGCAACAGCAGAAATTATTTGAGTGTATTTTCTATCTGAGGTATTTACTTTCTCTCATACACTAATATGTAGAAAGTAAATACCTGAAAAGTAGAGAAGAAAACAGATTTTTTTTTAATAAGATATATTACAAAGTTTCTTATTTTCACTTGCACTATTCATTTATAAAAAGTTGTTTATAACTGGAGGTACACTTTAAGGCTGGCTTTACACGCTTTGATAATATGTATAATTCCACAATTTGGCCATTTGTTTGACAATAGCTTCTAATCATAAATAAAGTGTATGACCCCTCTTTACGTGACAACAAGCAGGGGCACAACCTAAGACTTACAGGCCCTGGTTCAAAAGCTCAGCTTGGGCCCCCCTGTGCAACTGCTCCTCACAACCAGTGGCTGTGTCCCATTCATATATTTTAGCAGCATTTACATTTCTCGTCCCTTCTCTATTTGGGCCCAGAACACTTTGAAGGCTTGTTGACAACACGTCTGTGCACACAAGCTTCCCATCCCCTGTTGGTTCCCCCACACATAGTAATCATGACCCTTTTGTGCCACAGCCTCCCCCACAGAATCCCTCCTTCACTATATGCTGGGTTTTTTTTTTTTGTTTTTTGTTTTTTTGGGGGTTTTTTTTGCCAATAAAGGGTTAATTTTCTCCTTTCTGAGAGTGGAAAACTGTATGCCCTAAATCTTCTCAGTTCAGCTCACCAGAGGACATAGCTAATAAATTTACAACCCACAGAATGTCAGCCATCAAAGGGAATCAGTAAGGAGATCAAAGAATCTGAGATTGACTCGTGGGTGCCCCCTCGCTTCTGGGCCCAGATGCAGCTGTGACCCATATAGTTATGCCAGTGACAACAAGTATTCAATATTGGGAAGACACTGAAATCATAGTCATGAAACATGGAGAAAAGTCCGCACAGTGCATGCTGGTGGATGGTTTTACATGGCAACAACATTTTTGACTGCAAAACCATTGAGTGACTGCATTTATGGATTCTTCCAGCATCTCTTTCAGCCTTCAATTTCATTTACTGATCTGCCTTTGACCCTCTCTAACTCTCCTATATCCCTTATACAGTTTGTAACCTAACATTGAACACTATATTCAAGATTAGGCCTGACAAAGGATTTCTAGATCGGCAAAATTGTATTTTGATCTTGTACTTGGTATTTCCAGTGAGCAACTATATACAGGAGGAAAGCACAGCTGCCTATGGCAGATAAAAAGGTGTAGCTGTTCAGTGGATATAGAAAAAACACTCTTTTCATCTGTTGGGTATGTCACAGTAGCTACTAGTATATATATATATATATATATATATATATATATATATATATATATATATATAACAGTCATATGAAAAAGTTTGGGCACCCCTATTAATCTTAATCATTTTTAGTTCTAAATATTTGGGTGTTTGCAACAGCCATTTCAATTTGATATATCTAATAACTGATGGACACAGTAATATTTCAGGATTGAAATGAGGTTTATTGTACTAACAGAAAATGTGCAATATGCATTAAACCAAAATTTGACCGGTGCAAAAATTTGGGTACCCTTATCTTTTATTGATTTGAATACTCCTAACTACTTTTTACTGACTTACTGAAGCACAAAATTGGTTTTGTAACCTCACTGAGCTTTGAACTTCATAGCCAGGTGTATCCAATCATGAGAAAAGGTATTTAAGGTGGCCAATTGCAAGTTGTTCTCCTATTTGAATCTCCTCTGAAGAGTGGCATCATGGGCTCCTCAAAACAACTCTCAAATGATCTGAAAACAAAGATTGTTCAACATAGTTGTTCAGGGGAAGGATACAAAAAGTTGTCTCAGAGATTTAACCTGTCAGTTTCCACTGTGAGGAACATAGTAAGGAAATGGAAGACCACAGGGACAGTTCTTGTTAAGCCCAGAAGTGGCAGGCCAAGAAAAATATCAGAAAGGGAGAGAAGAACAATGGTGAGAACAGTCAAGGACAATCCACAGACCACCTCCAAAGAGCTGCAGCATCATCTTGCTGCAGATGGTGTCACTGTGCATCGGTCAACAATACAGCACACTTTGCACAAGGAGAAGCTGTATGGGAGAGTGATGCGAAAGAAGCCGTTTCTGAAAGCACGCCACAAACAGAGTCGCCTGAGGTATGCAAAAGCACATTTGGACAAGCCAGCTTCATTTTGGAAGAAGGTCCTGTGGACTGATGAAACAAAGATTGAGTTGTTTGGTCATACAAAAAGGCGTTATGCATGGCGTCAAAAAAACACAGCATTCCAAGAAAAACACTTGCTATCCACTGTAAAATTTGGTGGAGGTTCCATCATGCTTTGGGGCTGTGTGGCCAATGCCGGCACCGGAAATCTTGTTAAAGTTGAGGGTCGCATGGATTCAACTCAGTATCAGCAGATTCTTGAGAATAATGTACAAGAATCAGTGACGAATTTGAAGTTACGCCGGGGATGGATATTTCAGCAAGACAATGATCCAAAACACAGCTCCAAATCTACTCAGGCATTCATGCAGAGGAACAATTACAATGTTCTGGAATGGCCATCCCAGTCCCCAGACCTGAATATCATTGAACATCTGTGGGATAATTTGAAGCAGGCTGTCCATGCTCGGCGACCATCAAACTTAACTTAACTGGAATTGTTTTGTAAAGAGGAATGGTCAAAAATACCTTCATCCAGGATCCAGGAACTGATTAAAAGCTACAGGAAGCGACTAGAGGCTGTTATTTTTGCAAAAGGAGGATCTACTAAATATTAATGTCACTTTTCTGTTGAGGTGCCCATACTTTTGCACCGGTCAAATTTTGGTTTAATGCATATTGCACATTTTCTGTTAGTACAATAAACCTCATTTCAATCCTGAAATATTACTGTGTCCATCAGTTATTAGATATATCAAATTGAAATGGCTGTTGCAAACACCCAAATATTTAGAACTAAAAATGATTAAGATTAATAGGGGTGCCCAAACTTTTTCATATGACTGTATATATATATATGTTTATTTAACATAATTTATAATACGATGATGGATACCTTTAAAAAAAAAAGTCAATAAAAATGCAAACAGTCACACATTTTCTTAATATTGAATATACCTTGAGGGAACTCTCATTACAGTTTACCTATAATTACTTCCCTAAGGTATCAACATGTCAGTGAGAATTTAGATAGATTAGATAGATTAGAGGCTGATGCAATAGTGTTGCATAGCTTTTTCTTGCAAACCTATTTTGATGACCAAATATGAGGCAGATTTACTTGCATTGTGTAATATTTATACTGTGCAAATTTAGGCTGCACATCATGAAACATGCCAGATCATTTATCACAGTGATAATTAATCTGGTACATATTTAGATAATGTACAACACCTATTAGTTGACTTACTTTAAGATAAAAAAAAAGTTGCCAAATTTTGGGTGCATTTTCTGAGTTGTGCCCCAGTTCATTTAAGCCATATCCCCTTTCCACTAACCCATGCCCCTTATCAGACAAAAAAAAAAAAAATGTCTAAAACAGATAATAAATGTGCTGCAAGACTTGTGCAACAGTTTTCTGGTCCATTTTTATTAGTACAGTCATGGCCAAAAGTTTTGAGAATGACACAAATATTATATTTTCACATGATCTGCTGCCCTCTGGTTTTTATGTGTGTTTGTCAGATGTTTTTATCACATACAGAAATATAATTGCATTCATATTATGAGTAACAGAAGCTTATATTGACAGTTAGAATGAGTTAATGCAGCAAGTCAATATTTGCGTGTTGACCCTTCTTCTTCAGGACCTCTGCAATTCTCCCTGGCATGCTCTCAATCACTTCTGGACCAAATCCTGACTGTAGCGTCCATTCTTGCAGAATCAATGCTTTAATTTGTCTGATTTGTTGGTTTTGTTTGTCCCCCGTCTCTTGTGATTGACCACAAGTTCTCAATGGGATTAAGATCTGGGGAGTTTCCAGGCCATGGACCCAAAATCTCTATGTTTTGTTCCCTGAGCCATTTAGTTATCACCTTTGCTTTATGGCAGGTGCTCCATCATGCTGGAAAAGGCATTGTTGGCGCCAACTGCTCTTGGCGGTTGGGGGTTGCTCTTGGAGGACATTCTGGTACCATTCTTTATTCATGGCTGTGTTTTTGGCAAGACTGTGAGAGAGCTGATTCCCTTGGCTGAGAGCACCCCACACATGAATGGTTTCAGGATGCTTTACAGTTGGCATGGACAAGACTGATGGTAGCCTCCCTCTTCTTCTCCGTAGCTGTTTTCCAGATGTTCCAAACAATCGAAAGGGGATTCATCAGAGAAAATGACTTTACCCCAGTCCTCAGCGTCCCTCCCTGTACCTTTTGCAGAATATCAGTCTGTCCCTGATGTTTTTCTGGAGAGGTGGCTTCTTTGCTGCCCTCCTTGAGCCAGGCCTTGCTCCGGTCTCCGCCTCACAGTGCGTGCAGTGCACTCACACCTGCCTGCTGCCATTCCTCAGCAGCTCTGCACTGCTGGTAGCCCGTCCCGCGCTGAAACACTTTTGGCGGTCCTGCCGCTTGCTGGTCTTTCTTGGGCGCCCTGGGCCTTTTTGGCACCATGGCCTCTCTCCTTGAAGTTCTTGATGATGCGATAGATTGTTGACTGAGGTGCAATCTTTCTAGCTGCATACTCTTCCCAGTTGGCCATTTTTGTGCAGTGCATGTGACTGCACGTGTTTCTTTAGAGATAACCATGGTTAACAGAAGAGAAACAATGATGGCAAGCATCAGCCTCCTTTAAAGTGTCCAGTGGTGTCATTCTTACTTAATCATGACAGATTGATCTCCAGCCCTGTCCTCATCAACACCCACACCTGTGTTATGGAGCAATCACTGACGTGTTAGGTGGTCCTTTTAAGGCAGGGCTGCAATGATGTTGAAATGTGTTTTGGGGGATAAGTTCATTTTCTAGGCAAATATTGACTTTGCAGTAATTGCTGTTAAGCTGATCCTCTTTATAACATTCTGGAGTATATGCAATTGGCATTAGAAAACTGAAGCAGTAGACTTTGTAAAAATTAATATTTGTTCATTCTCAAAACTTTTGGCCATGACTGTAAATTTGACTCACTGTTCACAGTTATTCAATCGGTACCTTTCTCTAATACACAGAAGAATCAATTTGCTTGGCATTCAGAAACCAAACTTGTAAGTAACTGCGAAGGCATCAAACTGTGGAAAGTTGAATCTTAAAGTCTCTATTAGAGATGGGTGAAATAATTTGTTGTGAGCCGGGTTTGATCCAAATGTTCCAAATTATCCCAAAACCGATACATCTCGGATGAAATAAAATGGCTGCCGTGACGTTCATTTCGGTAAATATATATATAATAGTATAATAGGTGTAGGCCCCGGGGAGGTGAAAAAAAATAAAAAACATTTATACTCACTTTCCCTCCTCTTTGGGGCCTCCTGGTGACGTCATGCGCCCAGGGTAACCAAGGAGACTGAAAGCGAGCATCGGACACTACCAGGAGGCTCAAAAGAGGTGAGGGAAGTAGAGTATAAATATGTCTTATTTTTTTTACACTTCTCCTGGGCCTTCACCTATTATACTCTGGGATCTGAAGAGACCCCAGAGAATAATAATTTCACTTCCGTTTCTTCTGTTCAACCCAAAATGAATGAGGGACCCAAGCCACCCATCTTTAGTTCCGATGCAAATGAGACACAAGCAAAAATCGTTGATTTTGATGTGACCATCTCACTATCTGTGTATGTGGTCCTCCTGACTCCCCCCAATAAAATGTGCTTATAGAAGGAGGGATTACGCATATTCAGTTTCAATGCCTGATCCTTTGGTTTTGTTGTCTTTGCATTATAAGGAATGTATGATGGCATATTTATTTGTACTGTAGGAGACCTGAATAAGACAAAATACACTAAACATACTGTGCATCTCCTTGTCCCACTAGGCACTCCCTGGAGTATGGGGGAGGAGTTATGCTCCATTACTTCCAAGAAACTGCATTAATCAAATACATTCATCTGTCAATTGACTCCCATTCATATCAGCTATCATAAAGCACACATACATGCTGTAACATCCAGCAGTCAATACAGGGAGAAGTGTATTTCACCAATATAAAAATGGAAAAAGTATCTTCTACCATATCTTTATAGTGGAATGTACACATTTTGCTAAAAAAAAGTTTCAGAATACTTTCTGCGTTCAAGACTGAGCAACTGCAGAGTGGTGATAACGCCCATGTGACGCCTGTAGATTGCCAAAAGCACCTACAATGGGCACCAGAACTGGACCACAGAGCAATAGAAGATAGTAGTCTGTTGAATCTCAAGTGTGGATTACCAGGTGCAGCTCTGGTCTCATACCTACTGTATTTGAAGAATATGAGTTCCTGACCCTGTCTCATGGCTGAGATCACAGGACATTTTCAGGGGTCATGTGGAATACATGCCTGTAAGGGTCAAAACAATGTATCATAGTATTGTTCATAAAAAAAAACTGTCATGTGGCCCAATGTCATGTTTTATTAAATAAATGTAACATATTTACATTAGAAAGCTCTAGAAAAAACACTGCTTGAAATTGTACAAATTATTCATCAAAGAAAATGCATTGTTGCATTTATTAGTATACTCTGAAAGAAAACCATCATGTTTTGTTCATAAAAAAAACTGTCATGTGGCCCAATGTCATGTTTTATGAAATAAATGTAACATATTTACATTAGAAAGCTCTAGAAAAAGCACTGCTTGAAATTGTACAAATTATTCATCAAAGAAAATGCATTGTTGCATTTATTAGTATACTCTGAAAGAAAACCATCATGTTTTGGTCTTAGGTATGACCTCTGGCAGTCTGTCATACGTTGGACTGCTATGTAGTAAAACAAGTTTGACCTTCTTCGTTTTTGATTACAAAGGTCAAGACTGAAAGCAACATGTAGGGAGGGGGTTATGAGGTTAGTGTGTTAAGTCCATTAAACTAACCCAAAGAAAGAATCTGGATGTGCAGATAGATAAAATGTGCACTAGACATGTTATATATGTTCTTATGCATAAGTTTACCATGTGCTCCATTTATGGTATTCCATTTGTCACTCTGCACTTTTTTTCAGCTTCAGATTGGGGCTTTTGTCTAGAAACAGTGTGAATAAAGCCCAGATGACACATTTTTTTCTATTTAAGTCTAGGGAGAGCTAGAGTATGTGTCCTGAATATTTATAGAACCCTGTTTGTGTCCCATATATTAATAATGGCCCTTTCTGTCCATCATGTATTAATAATGTCTGCTTTATGTCCCCGTATATTTGTCAGCACCCATAGCACAGGTAAATAGCAGTGAAAAACCAGAGAGGAGGAAGGAAACGGAGTGACTTGGGAAATAGGGGTTGGTTCTGATCAAGTGACCCATGGTCGGAACCAACCCTGAACCTCCTGCATGAAGAAACCACTGGCCAAAGTAAGTTACTGTAAATAGAAGTCTCTTAAACACTTTAACTAAATCTTTGCATAGGAGTGACTCCTAAGTGAATGACATCATCCCTGTATGTAAAGTCATACAGTACATGGAAGGCTGTAAGTCAGTAAATAGGAGTACCCACATGACTACTGATCCTAGTGTGAGCAGAGATCTGTATTGAATCATTTCTCATAAAATATATCAGTCTGCTCTGCTCCTCTTTTTCTATAAAATGATAAGATAAAATAGATAAGACTGTATGTACAATGTGTTAAAGGGAGTCTGTCTATATATATATAAGTGCTGGGCCTTTAATAGAAGCAGAAACATACATTTGTGGCCACAAACCAATGAAGAATACAAAGATAATAATATTTTTATAGAATCAGTCTGTAAGCTCTTCAGAACAGGTTAGCTAATGGAGTAGCAATGGGTAGTGATTCTTGTGGAGAGCCGCAGCACTTGGGGCTGTCTGTAGGCAAATCTGGTAAATAAGACTTGCTCTTGTTATATCTATTCAACAGTTTGTGGCTATAAAGGTATGTTTCCGATCCTATTAAATCTTCTGACACAGCATTATTATTGGTTTACAATTGGTTTACACCTATTGCCTGGCCCCTTTCCAATAGATGGCAGGGCAGGACACCCAGAGGAGGTGACTGAAAACAATAAATACATATTCTCAACTCTCCTGGGCACAGCGTTCTCTCAGGCGCTCCTCCGTCATGTGACCGAGGCCTGATGTCTGAAGAGGGCCTGAAGACGCTGAAGATGACAGGATGTAGCGAGGATGCCAAGAAAAGGTAAGGCAAGGTAAGTATGAATATTTGTTATTAATCACCTTCCCTGGGCCTCCGATTATTATACTCTGGGGTCTGAGCATATACTACTGGGTGGAGGCCACTGTAGAGCATATACTACTGGGTGGGGCCACTGTGGGGAGCATATAATACTGGGTGGGGCCCACTGTGGGGGGGCATATACTACTGGGTGGGGGCCACTGTGGGGGGCATATAATACTGGGTGGGGGCCACTGTGGGAAGCATATAATACTGGGTGGGGGCCAGTGTGAGAAGCATATAATACTGGGTGGGGGCCACTGTGGGAAGCATATAATACTGGGTGGGGACCACTGTGGGAAGCATATAATACTGGGTGGGGGCCAGTGTGAGAAGCATATAATACTGGGTGGGGGCCACTGTGGGAAGCATATAATACTGGGTGGGGACCACTGTGGGGAGCATATTATACGGTGTGTGGGGGGAGCAATGTGGAGCATATAATGCTGTATGGGGGCCACTGTGGAGCATATAATGCTGTGTGTGGGCCACTGTTGAGCATATTATACTGTTTGGGTCCCCGTAACTGTCACTATCAAGAATTTGCTGTAGGGAAGGGGTAAGGGGCCCGGACAAAAGTTTGCACCAGGGCCCACAAGACTTTAGTTATGCCACTGAGTATTATATGAAAAAAAGGGCTGGGATATTCAGGGTAAGTCAATGTCATTCAATAACTCTATTTGATCTGCCATCTGCCATTGTAAAGCCCTGAGTCAAACAGTCATTAAGAGAGCATTTGTTATACAGGAGTGTCATTGTGGTGATCTCATGCGTTATATTATGTTTCATTAGAACAAAATGATCTCTCTTACATTACTGAAAGGTCATGTTTAAGAAGTGATAGACATGGGGATGATAACTTCATTCCAAAGGTAGAATTTCAGTCAGTGGGAATTTTCCATAGTTCATAGTGTGGAGGCATAGTCAACATAATATGGATGTGTAAGAAACATTTTAGCAAGTGTAATACAGTACTGTGTTTTCTTAACAACCTTTATGTCGAGAAGACTACTGATTTGTAAAGTTTTTGTACTAGTAATAATTTTAGGAAATGGTGCAAGAAACAGGAAAAACTGAGCATCTGTCAATTCCATCTTGTACTCCTCCATACAAGATTTTATAGTACATGGGGCAAGCTCTTTGAAGATCATTCATGATAACAGTTAAAAAATGTTTTCCAGAGTGAATTATATAATAATTTACATATTCAAATCTGCTACCTTTGTATTTGCGGACTGCATCAACCTGAAGAATATAGAGCACAACAAATATACTATACTAATATTTACATAGAACACAACAGCAATGTTTATGCATCAGATTAGCAATGTATGCAACACAATGTTTAAGCTCCATTCACACAACAGTGAAAAATATGTTTGTGACAGCCTAAAGGACACAGCTCTTTTGGGCCTTAAAGGGGTTGTCTGGGGAATTAAAATTGCCTTAATTGATTCAGTGGATTCTTGACGATGGACCTGGGGGTTCCAGCCACGTTCTGACCTCACTTTACTATAGTCAGCCAGCCCCCATAGCATAGGTAAATCACCTGTGACATCAGGGAAGGGGGCAGAGCAGCATAGGGGTTCCGGAACCCTGGGTCCATCATCAAGAATTCATCGGATCAATTAAGGTAATTTTAACTACCCGGACAACCCCTTTAAAGGGTGGCTACCAAGTGTGCATTTGTCATAAAAACAGCAGCTATCCTTATAAGATCACACATTAATAGCAAATTTGCTGTCACTAACCTCCTCAGTTACGTTGTGCAGTGTGCTATTTCTCCATCCTCACTGTTCTGGTAACACTAGCCGTTTAAGCAGCTTCTCTGGGCACTCTGGGTGGTCCTGCAACATGGCACACATACTGTGCTACGAAGTGTAGTGAAAACTAAATTTCCATTGACCGCACTGAGACCCTATACATGTTTGTGTGCGCAATCTTTGTATTTCTCACAGCAGTGTCATTCTTCATCAAAGCAGTGCAGTCTTATTTCTCTGTTGTGTTCTGATGAACCTGTGTACAGAGGAATAAATGAAATTTCTAATTTTATTACAGTTTAAGCAGGTGTGGACAAAAGTGCCACAGAGTAAGAATGCTACAAAAGTACAAGTGTCAATAGTTTATTTTTATAAATTAATAAAATTAGGTGACTGAACAAATGAGAAATTGAAATCACATGACAAATTGTCTTCCATCAGCTCTTCTACGTAAGCTCACACACAGATTTTGAAGGAGCTTGGCAGGAAGGTTGTTTCAAATGACTTAGGGTGGGTTCACACTACCGTTGGATGTTCTCTTCTGATAGTGTCCGTTAAAAAAACTCCAAAAAAAACGACACCTATCATAACAGACATTAACGGACACTAATTGATGTTAATGTGTCCATTTTTTTTTAACTGATCCATTTAATGGATCAGTTAAAAAAAACAGACACATTAACATTAGTTAGTGTCCATTTTTATACTGTCTGTTTTTTTGCTTTTTTTTTCTGGTTTCTGAGCATTTGCAGAAAAAAAATGGACAATGATAACGGACAGTATAACGGACACTCATCTGTTACTGTCCATTATCCATAGAGATTTATGTTAAAAAATAACGGACACTTGACGTCCGTCATAAAACCAAGACATTTTCATGGACACAAAAGTCCTGCACCCTGGATTTTTGTGCTTACGAAAAATAACAGACATGTGACGGTCACTAACGGTCAACAGATAAAATTTTAATCAGTGGGATTTTTAATGGATTTATGGCAGTTCTGATAAGTGTCCATTGCCAAAATCTTGTAATGGACACTAGCAGCGGACACTACTGACGGTCAACAACGGTAGTGTGAACGTCCCCTCAGGGTTGGTTCACACTTGCGCCCAGAGTCCGTCCGCCGTGAATCCGACCTAAATGTCAGAAAAAAGGATTGGGAAAGGTTTGAAACGGTTTGTTTAAAAACTCATTCACTTCAATGGGCTTTTAAAGCAATGCTCAGGTGTCCGATTGCAGCCTCTGCGCTGTAAAACCGTTTTTTTGGTCGGACACAAAGTCCTGCATGTCCGACTTTGTTTTGTTGCAGATAGTATAAAACGCTGTGGTTTTTGCCATGGTGTTTCTGCCACGGCCAAATTGTGGCATTTACACTATGTGGGGCCCCAGCCTGAAAAAGCAAAAAAAAATGGTGTTACAGTTATTTGAAGACTGGTACACTACAGTTCTTTGGATCACTGTGATTCTATTTTTTATGAGGCAAGATGTACAAAACAGAGATCCTGGTATTTTGTAGTGTTCTATTTTTACAGCATTTACTGTGTGAAATAATGCATTTTATAGCACTGTGCTATGTATGGTTGTAGTGATGTTAATGATGTACCTTTTTAAAAAAAAAAGTTTACATTTGTTGACGTTTAATGGGAAAATGGTGTTTTGTGGGTTTTCTTAACCTTCTTTTAACCATGCCATGATTGTGTTTTGGATTGGACAATGAGCTGACAGTCCTTCTGTCCCTCTGAGTTATCCCTGATTCCACCCTTTGCAGCACAGTGTCAGATGTACTGTATGATACAAATGACATCTATTGCTAATGGTGCAAACTCAGCTCCTGAACTAGTGACATTCATGCACTGTAAATGTAAGGCAGTTTGTAGGGACATTATGCTATGTTGAGGGCTGCTATGGGACATTATACTGTATGGAGGCCAGTATGGGACATTATACTGTATGGAGGCCACTATGGGACATGACACTGTATGAAGGGGCCTCTGTGGGACATTATACTAAAGAAGCCACTAAAAAACAGTAGAGGCACCCAGAAGGGGGGCATTAAAGAGTGGGGGAAACCTGGAAGGGGACGTGAAACTGTGGTGGCAACCAGAGGGTACACATTATTTATTATTATTTATGCTTACTTGTATAGCGCCATCATATTCCACAGATATTGTTAGTCACTGTCCCATATAGGACTCACAATCTATATTCCCTATCAGTATGTTTTTGGAGTGTGGGAGGAAACCGGAGTACCCGGAGGAAACCCACGCAAACACGGGGAGAACATACAAACTCCTTGCAGATGTCCTTGGCAGGATTCGAACCCAAGACTCCAGCGCTGCAAGGCTGGGACAACCTGAAGGGGGACACGAAACAGTGGGGACATGGATGGGGACATAAAACTATGGAGGCAACCTGGAAGGGGACATGAAATTGTGGGGGCAACTGGAGGGGGACATGAAACTATGGAGGCAACCAAGGGTGGGGCATGAAACTGTGAGGGCAACCAGGAGGTGGAAATTATACTGTAGGCGCACCAGGAGAGGGACTTTATACTGTGGGGGCAACTGGAGGGGGGATATTATAATATAATGTCTGAGGGGCAGCTGGTGGCAGGTTAATGTCTTGAGGGACAGGTTAATGTATAATGCCACTTCAGGGACATTATACTTTGTGAGGGCCACTAAGGGGCATTATAGTATGTGAGGACCACTGAGAGACATTATAATTTGTGCGGGTCAGGTATGTCTAAGTGGTGGTGATGGAGGGGGTGCACTTATGAAACCTTTGCACTGGATCCACCAATATGTTAAAATGGCCCTGGCTGTTCATGTATTTGGAATAGTGGTCATACAAACAATCTACCAATCAGATGAGCAATGGCAGTCTAAAATCTAATGTGTATTGCCAGCTTAAATTGTTAGTGGGAACACTAGTTTTGTTTTCAACCACAATTTGCTTGACTGTGCTCTGCTATGATTCTTGACATCCTCGTCTGGCCCCTTTCATCGATAAGTTATTTATCTCCACAGGATCCCCTTCCACTGGATGATTTTCCTCAATCCCATCATTCTCTGTATGCTCTTGCCACTGTTGCTTGAGAAAATCCTGCAAGGTTGGCATTTTTTGAGAAACTGACCTCTCCTAGTCTAGCACTGATGACCATTGATCTTTCATAATAACTCAGATTCTTCAATTTCCTGATGTAAATTCACACTTACACATTGAAAGCTTGATTTATGCTGCACTCCAGGGTCACATAATGGGATGTTCTAAACTTACAAGGGCAGGTTCCTCTAATAAAGTGGTCATTAAGTGTATATATAGGTTTTACCTTTCATTGTAATAATGCCTATGATCACGAGATAACTATAGTTTGAAAAAATGTAAAAAATATATATATATTTTTTTATAATTAGAAAAAAAAATTGTTTATTATAAAACCATGATTTAAAAGTGTTTGCCCCAAAATCAACTTAGGAATTCTGCACATGACTGTAGTTGATTTACTGTCTGCAAATACTAGTCTGCAAAAAATCACGTCCGCATTGCATCAGTATTTCATCCGCAATCATGGATCTTTTATGATTCCCTACACTGGTTTGTGCCACAAATGGGGACCAAAATAGGTCATGCGTCATAATTTGTAGTTCTTGAATATGGCACGGACACACAGTTGCAAAAATTGTGGTAGTTTACCGGAGCACAAAGAATGGGACCGTACTTTTATCTGCAATTGTGGATCTGGAATTGCAGATAAAAACTACAGTCATGTGCATGAGGCCTTATTCGCTACTCACAGGATAGGGGGTATATTGCAGATCAGTGGGGGTCTGACTGCTGAGTGGATTTGCTAAGCCAAGAATCTGACTCAATTTGTGCCAAAACATTGACGTACATATCTTGTTCTAAATTTATTACGTGTTGTAGATAGTGTTTTTGTACCTTACTAGACAGGTTTGAAAAGCGTTTAGAAAAGAGGGTATGACTTAAAGGGGTTGTCCGGGATAAGTTGATCTTTCTAATCTAAGCTCCTAAGCACCTCCTCTTCTTGACGTCTGCCAGCCGCCCACACCTGTGCAATAGAGCTGATGTGCCAGCTACTCCGCATGTCGGTACTCCGGCTCTATTGCACAGGCGTGGGCTGCCAGCAGACGTCAAGAAGAGAAGGTGCCAGCCACCCAGAACAAGTGACTTCCCGTGCCCAGAAGATCCGAACAGGAAGACAGGTAAGTATGATGGGGTGCGGTGGATGGGGTGTGGGTTGAGTTAGTTAAGAAGGGCTATAAGTGGGGGAGGCTAGGGGAAGAGGGGAAGGGGTGTGAGTGAGAAATGGAGGGGGAGGGAGTGAGAGAGGGAGGTGGTGTGAGTCAGCTCTTAGTGGAGCGCAAGAAATCATGGTAGTTGTAGGAAAACAGAACAGGGAGATACCCATGTAAAAAAATGCAGAAGATGCCAGGAGCTCCCAGAGAAACCCAGAAATCAATCAAAACACTGCTAAAGGTATTTGGTTGCTCTTATTAAACTATTAATAGCACTAACAGATCTTTTTTGAAAAATTATTTTTTGCCCAGAAAACCCATTTAAAAAGAACCAAAATATGTGAAAACTGTAGCAAAATTTTGCCGTAAAATATTCATCTAAAGCAAGTCAACCAACATTTGATGTAAGGAATGTTTAGCAAGAAGCTATGGTGTATCTTCTGCTTGCCTGGCCTACTTTTACCAACCAATCACCCTATATGGTACTACCAAGGGGTAAGGAATCCTAAACAGCTGTCTGTAGGTCTTTTGGTATAGATACTTACCTTCATGTAGTTACAAAGCCTAGCTATAGGGTTGAGATACGTCCACCAGGTGGCTTTATAGAGTAAGCTTAGTCTAGTTTTAAACTGCCTAAATTTAAGACTCTAACAATAAATCTCCTGCATTGTTCCTGTTATAACCATCCTGCCTGTTTATTCCCTTAAGCTTGGCTATGAGATGAAGGTTTCTGTCTGTGTTTTTGCACTGAAAAATCATCTGAAAACAAACAAAAAAAAAGTAACAGAAGATGAAGCAGGTAATAGAGGATGGGGGAGTAGGGCTTATAAGAAACAAAGGATAGGAAAAAATTGTTTTCCAGGTTTCCAGTTAAATAGGTAAAATTAGAGACTGTTATATAATATAATCTTCTAAGTTCTTTTTTTTTATTGTATCTTTACATTAGCACAGCTGTACAGATGGTGACAGTATCCTTGGATTTTAAAAAGTGAAATTTAATAGCCTAAATAAATTAAAGGAATTTGATACTGAGGCTTAGGCGGGCAGACGGCAGCGATCACATGGTATGTGGTTTCCCAAGCTCAGCACTCTCAGCAAGGGGATAGCTATCACTGGATGCATATGCAGAAGCATGAGCACATGTATTTATGGTATGCATGTACAGTATATAAATAAATACACACTCATAGCTCTTCGTGACTTCATGACTAATATGTTTGTAAATATGGTCTACAAGTTTTTTTTTTGCATTTATTTGTAAACTTTATGTTACATTAATTGTATAATTTTGACATGGGCTTTATACATTTTGAGACAGCACTTTAAATATGAACTATGAAGAATGTTGGGAAACATGAGCAATCTGTGCGGCCTATGCAAGCTACCATGGGCTGCAGATTTGTCTCCTGTTGAGCACGTTGGACATCAATTTTTAGCAATTGCAGAAGGAGCTAATCTTTATGATTTGCATTCCCAAGTGCATTCACGTGGCATAATATTCCTTAGTCAACCACTGATAACCTCACTGATAGCATACCAAGGTGTATAAGTGCATGTATTTTTGCGTGTGGTGCTGATATTTGATACGGAATAAATTAAAATGTTTTCAATATTTTCTTTACATTTGTTATCATTTACATATCATTAGCATGTCTATCGATCCTGTGATTTCCATAATTCAAAGAATTTCCCCTCTTGGTGCTGCAATGTCAAAGTTGAAGAGTGTACTTTCCAACTTTTTGGACTGTCAAAGAGGGATACATATACTGTATCTCACTGCGTGAAGGTTGAAAATTGGTTTGCATATCTATATGCTTAAAAAGGCTTTTTATTAAAATATTAGCACAAACATTATCTATAAATTGGTATTTTAAAGTCTAAAATGCACCAAATTATGATAAGGAGCAGAACAGCTTAATAAGAGGTGAAGGAAACAGATTTCCATAATAAGATATGGTGTGGGAGAAAGGAACAGGTTCTATTGCAGGACCCATTCCTTTCTCCAAATCAAACACCTCTTTGCCCTTGCTCACAAGGGGCTTAGCATCAGGATGTTGCATGTGAAGGCACGTACAACATTTGAAGGTTCTTCGTCAGGTCCTTTTGTAGTAGGTCACTCTATGGTGCCCCTGGATCTTCTGATATGATGCTTCTCCTTTGGAGGTCCTGGGAGTGAAGTGAAGAAGCGAGTAGAGGTAAATATATTTATGACTGGGATTTGCATAAAGGTTTAGTTTGGTTTGGGGTCTGTAGAAGTTTGTTCAAGGGGTAACTGATCAAAGGCGAGTATAAAGGGGTAGTTGGTCTGGGGTTTGACCTTATGTGTCTGGTCATACTGTAGGTCTGTAGTGTGAAGTCATTTTGGGATCTAATAAGGAGTCTGATATAAGTTTAGGTTCTGGTTTAGATCTGAATTAATTTTGGGATCTACTTTGAGGTTTGAATTAATTTAGAGGTCTAAGATCTGAATTAATTTGGGAATCTGGTTTGGCATTTGAATTACTTTTTGGGATAATTGGGGGGGGTCTAAATTAATTTAGGGGTCTGGCCAAAGCTCTGAATTAATTTTGTGGCCCAATTGGGGGTCTGAACAGAACCCACAGAGCCCCTACTTACTTTTCCTGAACATCTATCCAGCTTCCCTGGTTCTCCATAGATACTTTATCGAGTTGCATCTCTTCTTGGCCATTCTCCCACCCCTAACCCACCCTGCACAGAGGGAGGACCCCATTCTAAATTTTGCTATAGGGCCTCACGGTCACTAGTTACACTCCTGCTTTTGCAAATTAATTGTGCCAAGTGCAAATGGAAGGCTACATTGCAGGGGAATAGAAACTTGATAAGTATGACATTTTTGGTATTATGACAGTAAAAGGATATCATTACCCACTTTACCGAAATTGTATAAAGCAAATGATGCGCTAAGTAACTGTTTAAAATCAATGCTTGTAAAGACCTTGAAAATGGTTAGTTTAAAAAAATACGCTAAAAGTGTCAGTGACACTGTGTTACAAAATTAAGTTGTAATGGTGACTGTAATATGAAGATGGAAAATAAGGACTTAGCAACAAGTATGTCAGTAAAATGGACTGAACCATTGACAAAGTTTCAGTGATCCTCAGTGCTGCCACATGACACAATAGTTGCACAATAGTTTCTGTAACAGCCAACAGCTAGGGGACATATACTAGAGGGTGAGGAACCAGGTGTAGCTCCTGAGAAACAGGTTGTAATTTTGCAGATCTGTCATATTAACTTGGAAAGTTCAGTCATTTTTTTGTACCTGTAACTGTAGCCGCACTGTAAGGCATGCAATATTTCATTCATATTACATCAGTTGGCCACTGAAAATTGGATTTGATGTTAGACCTGTTTAGAGCAGCCAATTGCTGAGCACTGAAGAGTAGTCTGATTGAAAGCTGGCACAATATGGCAAATACCTTGCTCATATTCTGTTACTCACAGTCTATCTTTTTACTTAGTTCTTGCTTTATATCTATAATTAGATAACATCATTTAAGTGTTACTAAAGTTTGGTTAATGCTAAGGCCACACTTTTGGAAAAGCTGTTTTTTGTTGCAGATTTTTTTGTGCTTTTTTGAGCCAAAGCCAGAAGTATATTTAGCATAAGATGGAAGTATAAGCCTTCCTTTATATTTTCCATTCCTTGAAATTGTCTTAGAAAACTGCAGCAAAACCTGTAACAAAATGCATTTTTTCTGCAGCATGTGGCCTCAGCCTGAATGGAGTTTTCCCACAACTGACATTTATTATCAATCTCAGACATGTCAACTGGGAGTCCCCTGGTTTTCAGTCCCTCTCGCCCGGTCACCCAATGACTAGTCTCACTGGGTTGCCATTTCAATGACTAAGCCACAAGCTCTATTAGTTTCAATATGAGTTTTTTTTCTTATACCAAGCTGCAATAGTATTGTAATGTGCCTACATAATGTATTGGTATATATGAATCACCCTGTGAAGGGCTCTCCCAGGTTGATGTCTGCAATTAACAGCATAGGTATAAAATGGTAGCATAGACCATGGATACTCAACTGGCAGACCGTGGTACGAACCTAGACTGCAGCCACCAGCTTTGCTTTAACTTAATCTCCTGTCCACTGTACCCAAGCCCTGATCCCTTGCACTAGCAGCAGCAGGGATCAGCAGTCATCCCATGTGCCTTCACACGTGAGGGCTCGTGCGCAGACTGATGATACCTAAATGTTAATTATGTGTGGGGGCACTAATTATACTGTGGTGGGCTACTAAGGAGCATACCGTGAGGACACACAATAATGGGGCATTATACTGTGTGGGGACTAGTGCCCCCCCTCAGTATAATGCTTTTTAATGTTCCAACCCACTGTATAATGTTCCTTAATGCCCGCACCCATAGTATAATGCTCCTTAGTGACCCCACCCACACTATAATGGTCCTTAGTGCCCCCACTCTCAGTATAATGACCCTTAATGCCCCACTCACAGTATAATGTTCTTTAGAGCCCTCACCCACAGTATAATGCTTCTTAATGCCCCCATGTACAGTATAATGCTCCTTAGTGCAACTACCGACAGTATAATGCTCATTAGTGCCCCCACACACGGTATAATGCCACATTAGTGCCCCCCGCACACAGTATAATGCCATGTTAGTGCCCCCTGCACAGTATAGTTTCACGTTAGTCACCCCCCCCCGCACAGTATAATGCCATGTTATTGCCCCCTCACACAGTATAATGCCAGATTAGGAAATAGTTTTTCCTTTGCTAGGGTAGTTGAGTACCCCCAGTATAGACCATCAATATTAGATAAGTAAAGTCCAACACCCAGGACCATCATAGATGTGGAAGGGTAAGAAGGGTTATTATTTCTCCTTCAGGAGACGTCGCCTCCTTTGTGCCCTCCACACAGTCTACTAAACTAGTTGAATACCCCTGGTATAGACCCTCAATATTAGATAAGTAAAGTCCAACATGTAGGACCTCCAATTAGTTGTTTAAAAAGCTTGTGGCACTTGGGTGCTTCACTTCCTCTTCTCAGGTCAGTGACGACATGTCTCTTGGTCAGATGGCCTTTTTGCAGCTCAGTCCCATTCAAATGAATAAGGCTGAGTTGCATTACCAAGGACAGCCACTATAAAATGTACAGTGTTGTGTTTGGTAACCACTGAAGAGGATACAGTACTTCTTCAAATGCTGCAGCCCCTCCAATCAGCTGATCAGTGGGGGTTCCATGTGTCGTATCTCATATCTCTGACACTAATGACTGTTCAACATCATAGTCCCCAAAAACCGATTTAAGTTGCAACAAAAACTTTAACTTTTTACAATATATAAGCTACATATCAACACATGGTAACTCAAAAGGGGGACATGACTGCTAATAGTAATACCACATCTACTGTGGCATGGGGAAGGCTTGCCTGCCAATACGGGTTTCTTCCTGGAATTCACAGGCTCAAAGAAAAGTGGACATTTCACACAGTTTAGCTGCAAGTATACAAATGACTGATAGTGTCCAGTAATGTTGTAATGGCGCCATCTAGTGGCCAGACTGTGTATCTAATTCTCTTTCAAATAGTCCACAGGTGTATTTGCCACACTTTACATCTGTATGAAGTGGGAATTTTACTGCTGCATACATAATGCATAATAAAAACACAAGGTTTGAGACTAAGTAAACTTGCTGGGAAGTCCTGGCCCTTTTTCATAAACATTCCCACATTACCTATGCTAATACTGACCATAAATGCATCATCTACATTCCACCAGGCTCCCTGAGATATCATTTATTCAACACCTATATCTCATAGCTGGGTGAGAGGTCATAAATATGGAAGGGTCAGAAGGGTTATTATGTCTCCTTAAGGAGATGTTGCCATTGGTGTTATATAAGTAAGCAAAAAAAATAAAATAAAATATTAGGCCGCCTTTTAGCAAAGTGGTATTTACTGTATTAGACCATGCATGCCCTACTAAGAATTATGGGAAAGGGATATGCAAATAGGTCCTCCTTGGTGGAAAAAGGGGAACTTGCTCTAGGACCAGCTTTTGGAAGATAGCTCCTTATAGATCAATGTCTGGTTTTCATGAAGCCTAGTAGAATAATCTGGGAATAAAGCCAAGCCAGAAAACCTCCATACATTTACAGCCATTTTGACCACTACATGGCTCTGTTTGTGCATTCATCTTGCTGGGAGAATCATGTAGACTTTTACATTGTTCAGAATAGTTAAGCTCTGCAAGATATATTCACAGTAGTATACTCACAAATACTTAAAAAAGAAACAAACAAGTAAACTTGTTTTTTTTATTGTTTGATACCCTTAATAATCAAATACATAAAATGGTCTCATTGATATACACGCATCTACATTCTTTACAGGAACTTTACAGTAATATTGACATTTTTAGTTAAATAGGTTGTAATAGTAACTGCATATAAACATAAGGCCTCAGTCATTTTACACAAAAAAAGGAGCACAGTAAATTTGCACAGTAGTAAATGACATAATGCTACATTTGCACTGTATGCTATGGCATGCTATGTGGCATTACCTCTTTAAAAGGCCACATTAAGCTGTCTACATCATTCAGACTTCAATGTAAAAACCCATAATAAAACCCCTGTTGGACACAGTGATGATTTGGCTTGTAAAGCGTAGAATGTACATATTCCTTATGTTATGTATCTCAATAATTTCACATGATCATTTCCAAATGACATTTTTTAATCAATGGGATTTGAGCTGCAGTTACAGCATCCAACCACTATACAGGGCATGGAGCTGACTGCTTCTAGCTCGGTACAGTGTATAGTACGGGTGTGAGAAGTGACCCCGAACAGCTGATCCAGCCCCCCACCAATCAGATATTTATGACATCTTAAGGAAATTCCTGGACAACCCCTTTAATTTCTTATTGATTGCTTACAGAAAAAAAATGGTTAATACTTCATCAACCTTTCCAGACCCTTCAGTCCTCCAATGCTCTCCCTCCAGAGATAACATTCACTTGGAAGCGCAGTCGGTATGGAAATATTCACATTTACCAGGTTTGTTGCAAAAATTATGCAAAAATCGGTTCCAAACATCTGAATGGGGCTATTTCAGCAGCACATACAGATTATTGCTGCCCCCATTCAGGGAAATAGAACAATTATAGAAATTTCTGCAAGAAATCTGCGTGTGTGACCATACTTGTAGACTCATAAATCAAGAAGTCTTCACAGTAAATACAATATTGCATAAAAGTTAAATGGGTTGTCAATGATTAGAAAAAGGTTTCTAGAAACAGTGGCACTCTTGTCCTTGGCCTGTTTATGGTAGTAAAGCTCAGCTCTATTCACTTGAATAGGGAAGAACCGTTAAGCTTGCCCATGGACAGGAGTGGCACTATTTCCGGGGAAAAAAGGAGACACTTGTTTTCTAATCCCTTTAATAAAATGTATGGCAGATTTACAAGAAGTGATCTACCTCCTTGTAACTTTCATCTGAATTAGGAGGTTTAATTACACATAATAGTTCATTGTGAAACTAGACCAAGATGACACTCAGGCCAGGCCGCATGTCTGACCCCTACCCAAACTACAAACGTTGCTGAATTCACAGCAGACTGCTATTGGAAGGTTGCTTATAGATGGTAGATTCCTGTAAAATGCCACCTGTAATCTAGACAGAGGAAGTTCTGAAACTCAATGACAGAGGTGCATCTCATTCTGGTTTCAAAGTGGAATATTTTTCATGCCTAAAGCGTAAAAGAGGATTTCTCTATAAGCAAGTTCAATGAAGCTTTGGCAAAACTGTAGCTCCATAGGGGACAATTCATTAACTTTTGTTTTCTAGAATATTGCATAGCTTTATACAAAGCACAACTTATAGCACTTTGTTTATTTTACATAGCTTGGTTACAAAAACAGATTGTCCAAGCTGACATGTGTCTAACAGTCCCTGTGCCAGCAGGTATCGCTTTTATCCAGATTGGGAGAAGGCACAATGCATCAGCCGATCACAACATATCTCTTGAGTTACGGATGGCACAACAGAGGACCATACTGAAGATCATGCCAAAGATCTGTAAAAGAAATTTACATATAACATATCAGTAAAAGTTATCAGTGAATAAATTGTCAATTTATGTATTTGTACACTGGAAAAAATGTAAAATAGACATGGAAAGATATGCTTAAGTATTAATGCCAGTCTGAAATGAGCATTAAAATGTCATGATGATGTATGCCAACACAGTTTAGCATTGTCAGCTCAGACTGGACAGTAACAATGTGTAGGGGCTCACTCAACTGACAAGGGGACTGGTAACACTTGTCAATTAAAGGAAAAGTGTTGCCAAGAAATTACCTATTGTGCAACCCCTTCTTGCCACAGCCAATAATTATGGGGCATCATGGCTATAAAGGGGGGGAATCATTTATATAAAGGGTGATTATGGGGCATTATGGCTATAAGGAGGGCTCATTAGGGGACATTATCAACATAAGGAATCATTTCTATAAGGGGCCATTGTGAACAGAAGGGGGCATCATTTATAAAAGGAGTCATTAGGAGGTCAGCTGTATTTATGTCAGGGGTCATAATATAAGGGAGGAATTAATTTTATTAAAGTGGCACTTGGGCTTTATTAAAGAGGCTTTCCAGGTCATTTTTATTGATGATCTATTCTCAGGATAGATTATCAATAAGAGATCAGTGCCTCCCCCCTTCCTGCTTAAAGAGGCCATAGCGTTTCTTTACATTGCATGCTGTCTGTTTATAGTGACTTAATGTAATTACAGACTTGTCACATAGACGTGTATAGGACGAGGCTGTAGTTACATTACATGGCCGCTATGAAATAAATGATATAATAATATAATGTAAACAGAGAAGGGGTCACGGCGCTTACACAAGTGCCACAGTCCCTTCAAACAGATGATCAGTGGGGGGTCTCTGGTGTTTGACCTGGAAAACCCCTTTAATTAGGAAACACATGGAGTATTATTAAGGAACACTATTTAAATGGGGTACACAGGGATATTATTAATTTAAAGGTGCAATTGGCAGTATTTTTTATTCTGGGGGGGTATCAGCAGGATGGGGACTATGTGTATGTGAGGACAATTTAGGTCAGGTGACTGGAAAAGTAAGGAGCCAAAGATGTCTGTGCTGCAAAATATACAGAGACAAGTCACAGATGGAAGAAGTGGTCATGGCAGTCCAGAGGGAAGAGACGAGAGATATGAACGATTACAGTCAGAGACGTCACCTGTAAGCCACTACATTATTCCTGTACTGTTTATACTTAAATGGTCTTCACAGACCTGTGTAGAGCTGCTATCTACTACTATACAGTCACTGCGTAGTGATAGTATTGGTATACCTGAGCTGGGGGCCCACTTGGACGCGTTTTTTCCCCACTGTGCTAAACTCCTAGCTGCGCCTCTCGATAGTTGTGATGCCTTGAACCTGTATTACTGCATAACTACACAGATTGGTGGTTCAGAACTCCTATGACTTCTATAACGGTCGTAATGATTGCTACTGAGCTTCCCCAGAAGCAACATACTAGTGGCTGAATAAAATCAGTTTACCACGGGGTGACAATTCTGCAAATTCAAAAAAAAAAAATTTTTTTTTATTTTTTCATCATTAATTTGATATATCAAATCCCAAACCTGAAGATCTTTGATTTATCGTTTTCTAGGATCAATAGGTCTTTTCTTTTTGTTGTCTAGACAGGATACATGTCTCACAGTCCAAAGACTTCAAATTACAACAAAAATGAATCATAACCACACAGATGATAGTCAGTTTTATTAGTTTGTGGTATTTGAGGTTTCAGACTTGAGCAATGTCCAAAGACCAAGCTATGGTATTGAATTAGACTAAAGTGTATCTAATACAGCAAAAATGTCTAATAAGGTAACCAAGGGCAGACAAAGCCAGAAAAAGCCTATGTATCAAAATTCACTGAGCGATGTGGAAAAAATACCTAAAACTTTACTTTTAATGAATACTATTAAAATAAGATTACTAAAAACAGTGGCAATACCGTTCTATATATATCATCATAAGGGAATACCTGCCTGAAAACAATATCCAGGAGATAGAGCTGCCATGTTTGCTGACCTCAAAGATACATGAGTCTCAGTGGGGTCTACAAATCCTCCTTTGTAGGCCCCACTAGGACTCATATATGTATCCAGTCCTATTCTGCCTCCAGAATCTGCTATTATATATTAGCTTCCTACTGACATGTCCCAGACTCAACATCAGAGCTGACATGTAATCTACAGGTAGCAGTAACTTATTGTGTTTAAAAAAAAAAAAAAAAAAAACCCCACAGACATTAATAAAAAAAAAAAAAGATTTTTTTTATTTAATTGGTTAAAACATGGTTACAATAAAAGGTGATTTAAATAATATGTGACTTTCTGATACATTCTTAATTACTAAACATCTGTTTGTAGAAATCTCACTAGATCTAAACAATGATCCTGCTATGACCTTTAAAACAGGGGAAACTGGTATTGAATGTGGTATGTGCTTATTGGCAAGAAGAAGGTACACCCTGCCATGTAAAGGGTCAGACAAAAACATATGTCCCAATATATTCAGTGCTGATAATGTGGGAAGACACTTTGGGGGAAATTAGCTATTAAGGCCCTTTGGTTTCCAATAACTGGTGAACATAAAAGGTGGAGATAACTATCTGAGATATTGGAAAATGCTCATTTGTTGGGTGAATGCATCTTATATGAAGCCTAAAATATTCTATTTTGTCAGCAGCATACTGAATCATGAAAACAATGTGCTTTTGGGCAATGTGATAATGGCAAACGCTCAGTGTATAGGGAAAGAACAAATTGCCTGCTGTATATAAATGTAATTATTGGGAATCAACGTTCCTAGAAACGTGTAACATAATGCCTCAGGGAGGGAACCAGAGTCCACTCCACCACATAAGAATACACTGTCTACCGCTCTCTACCTGTGATATACTTATCTATTTGTGCTACATGTATTATACTTCTATTTATACTACATATTCTGTATTCTTCTCAACCTGTGATACATGTGCTGTACTGCTATATGTCTGTATCACATGTACTGTACGTCTATTTACCTGTACTACATACACTCTACTGCTCTCTACCCATATTTCATGTATGGTACTGCTCTCTGCTTCTACTACACTTATTGTAAGGCTCTGTACCTGTATTGCCTCTGGCTGTTCTACATATACTGTACTGCTGGTTACATGTACTAAATGTACTGCACTGCCCTCTACCTGTACTACGTATACAGGACTGATCTCTACATTTATAGTACTCTATCTGCACTATACCATTATCCACCTCCACATCTACGTCGCCCACGTACTACATCTACCGTACTGTACCTCATCTACCGTACTGCCCACCAAACTGTACCACATCTACCGTATTGCCCTCTACCTGTACCACATCTACTGTACTGCCATCTACCTGTACATCTACAGTACTGCCCCCTACCTGTACTACGTCTACCGTACTGCCCTCTACCTGTACCACATCTACCGCACTGCCCTCTAACCGTACCACATCTACCGCACTAGCCTCTAACTGTACCACATCTACCGTACTGCCCTCTACCTGTACTACATCTACTGCACTGCCCTCTAACTGTACCACATCTACCGTACTGCCCTCTACCTGTACTACATCTACTGCACTGCCCTCTAACTGTACCACATCTACCGTACTGTCCTCTACCTGTACTACATCTACCGCACTGCCCTCTAACTGTACCACATCTACCGTACTGCCCTCTACCTATACTACATCTACCGCACTGCCCTCTACCTGTACTACATCTACTGCACTGCCCTTTACCTGTACTACATCTACCGCACTGCCCTCTAACTGTACCACATCTACCGTACTGCCCTCTAACTGTACTACATCTACCGCACTGCCCTCTAACTGTACCACATCTACCGTACTGCCCTCTACCTGTACTACATCTACTGCACTGCCCTCTAACTGTACCACATCTACCGTACTGCCCTCTACCTGTACTACATCTACTGCACTGCCCTCTAACTGTACCACATCTACCGTACTGCCCTCTACCTGTACTACATCTACTGCACTGCCCTCTAACTGTACCACATCTACCGTACTGTCCTCTACCTGTACTACATCTACTGCACTGCCCTCTAACTGTACCACATCTACCGTACTGCCCTCTACCTATACTACATCTACTGTACTGCCTTTTGATTATTTATTTACCAAAAATGAAGTCAAAATGAAAAAGTCATGTGTGAGAAACTAAGTACGCCCCATGAATCAATAGCTAGTAGAACTACCTATAGCAGCAATAACTTAAAGTAATGTTTTTCTGTATTAGTCTCTCACATTGTACTGGAGGAATTTTAGCCGAATCTTTATAATGTCGCTTCAGTTCACTGAGGTTTGTGGTCATTGATTTATGCACAACTCTCATAAAGTCCCACCACAGCATTTCAATTGAGATGAGGTCTGGTCTTTGACTCGGCTATTGCAACAACTTGATTCTTTTCTTTTTGAGATATTCTGTTGTAGATTTTCTGGTGTCCAGAACAGCTTTAGCTGTTGGATAGATGGTTTCTCATTTGACTGTAGAATAGTTTGGTTTACAGATGAGTGCATGGTCAACACAATGACTGCAAGGTGTCCAGGTCTAGTGGCTCCAACACAAACCCCAAATCATCTCCACTCCACCTCTGTGCTCGACAGTTGTTTTGAGGTGTTTGCGCTGATATGCTGTGTTTGGTTTTCACCAAATGTGGCGCTGTGCATTATTGTAACTCCGCTTTGGATTTGTTTCTCCAAAGGACATTGTTTCAGAAGTCTTGTAGCAGTGCTATGTTCTTTTAAGAAAGAAGAGGCTTTCTCCTGGCAACACTTTCAAACAAGCCATATTTGCTATACTGTCATGTGCTTATTTTTCCTGAATCAATTGTATTAGGCCCGGTTCACATCTGCGTTTGGGTTTCCATTCGGGGAGTCCACTTGGGGACCCCCAAACGGAAAACTATACGCATAAAAAAGCGGTTTACTTGGGAAACTCGTGTACCCCATAGACTATAATGGGGTCCGTGTGGTTTCTGCATGAAACATGCAGAGTGAAAAGTCCTGCAGGCAGCAGATGTGAACTGGGCCTAAGTTTGAGTGGACATTTTGGTGGTTTTGGAAATCGTGTGCTGGAATGAATTTATATTGCAACGTGAGGGATTTCTGTATATAGATCATTGTTTTTTCAATGGTAATAGCTAAAATAAAAGTATAATGTACATGTAGGGCACCAAGCCAATGAATCCGAGTCCTTGTAACTTTAGCACATTACAGCTAAGGCCCCTCATAGCAAGAAGCAGCAAAAAAAAACGCTGCGGAAAAAATGCAACGGAAACACATTGTTTCCCTAGGTATCATTGACATGCTGCAATTTTCAAAAACGCAACTTTTTGCAGATTTTTTTTTTCTGTAATGTGTGGATCAGATTAGCCAGAATCCCATCCACTTTGTAGGTACTGTAGAACGCAGTGTTTTTTGTCTCAGTGTTTCTACTGCGGCCAAAATGCTGAGTTTTTGCAATGTGGGGTCCCTGTTTAGTGTAGATGTGTGGTATGTGACCCTTTTAGCATGTGAGGAACAATCAGAATTGTTCCTCACATATTCCTCACTGCTCCTCCCTCTTCAATAACATCTCTATTGTACTAAGTAATCATTTATTTGCATTGTGTAATTGCTATCAATGTTGGGAGCTTTGCTAAGACCTATTCACCAAGAACCTAGGAAATCCCCATATTGTACCTGCCAGTGATAACAAATTGTTATTTGATGTCTAATTTCTCATTTACAACTCTTACAACTAGGTGTCACCATTGTGTAAGAGGAAAACTCACACTATTTGTCCCTCCGTCACACCCCACAACTTTCCAGATTGTTTATTTTTTGACCTGTTGTAAATAACTTCTCTACTTATATTGCATTTTGTTTTTTTAAAGATTCTAAGATCCTTTGAAGGTCCATGTCTTTAGGGTATAAAAAATCTGTGAATTTTCAGTTTCTTGTGTAACACCATGTCTGATGAAGGGAGCTAGTATTCTCGAAAGCTTACTATGAAATAAAAGGTATCACCTGATTTCTTCACTCTTCCACTATTTGTCTCAGTCTGTAGGGATACAATTGGCTTTTTACGTGTGCATGTTTTTTTCAACCTCCTTGTGCACCATACACTATATTTATGGTGCTGGCAAGATGTAGTTCCCACATTGTAAATGTAATGTGCACAAATATGAACTCAGAAGTCATGTGCATACCATCCATAGTGGGTGTTGGTTGTCACATACAGCTGACACCATGCTGCAATACTGGGATCAGAATTACACAAGTTTTGCAATTTATTATCCAAGTCATCCAAGGGATGTAGGGTCAAGTCCCATAGTGGGGACGAAATAAAAATTGAAAAAATACTTTAAAAATTCTGTAATGCTCTGTACTGTAAAAATAACATTATTTATCTCACATATTGACCTCTAAAAACATCTCTGTAGAAGTGAATAAAATCTGATCTTACAGAATATTATATGGTGCCAATAAAAATTTCAACTCATCCTACCAAAAAACAAGCCATAGTAAAGAGGAAGAAGGATTCTGTATACAAGGCCACACATTCTGCAAATGCCTGTTTCCCAGCTGGAGGTGAGTGCTAAATAGGCCCTAACCCAACATCAGACAGAAAAGGGAAAAGGTCTGCTGTTATAGCAGTGGGGGCAGATCCTGCTCCCATGTACTAGGATGGGCTGCAGGTTGAATACAGGACAGTACTGGAGGAGCAGAGTAGCTGAGGAAATGAAATATGTTCATTGTAGAGAGGAGCTGTGTAGTGAGGCATGCAGTGAGCCCCATGAAGAAAGAGCATGACTTATATGAGTAGATGAACCCCCCCCCCCCCCCCATTTGGCACAGTAGTAGACATAGCGGGCCAGGGAAAGAGACTTCGGTATGTGATGACAGAGTGCTTTGCTCAGACTGGAGAGTATGTATTGGGCCATGGCTGCTGGTGTGAATTGTTAAGGAATACAATGATCTGTGGATTACAACTGTTGCTATGGACTGTGTTCTGTTCTACCAGGTAGTGTGCCTCTGCACAGATGTGGAAGAGTGAAGAAATCAGGCGATACCTTTTAGAGGCTAACTGAGTATATTTATAAGTAAGCTTTCAGGAGTACTCGCTCCCTTCATCAGACATGGTGTGATACAAGAACTGAAAATTAACAGATTTTTATACACATGGTTTTCAAAGCATTTTAGAGTCCTTAAAAAAAATTGCAATCTAAGTAGAGAAGTTATTTACAACAGGTCAAAAAAAACAGTCTGGAAACTTGTGGTGCGTGACGGAGGGATCAGTAATTCTTGCTGTTATCTGTTTGCTATCAGGAGGTGATTTGTGTCCCTCACAGGTCACACATAGTGTGATTTGAAGCTGGCATGAATATTGAGTTCAGTTCATGGTTCAAACATAGTGTGACATGAAGCTGGCATGAATATTAAGTCCAAATTGCAGAGTTTGAAATTTTTGCATAAATTTATACTCCATTTCTTTTCTTTTCTCCTGTGTCTTAAAATGTCCCATTAAAACCACAACCCGCAAATCTTCAATAGAGTGGTTTTCTCCGGAGAAATGTGCGGCTACTGGGAGATCGGTTCTGCTGTTATTAATGGTGGATCTGTGTGAGTTCATTCGTTGACTGAGTCTCTGCCCTGTTTCCCCCACATAGAGGCCTGTGGTGGGACATTGCACACACATTATGAGGTACACCACATTGGAAGACCTGCAGGAAAATGTCCCCCTAATTCTGTGCACCTGTTGTGACTGTGGGATAGGTACACTGTCAGCGGTGTGGATGTGCTTGCAGGTCATGCACCTTTTATGTAGGCAAGGTGAGGTGCCATTTTCAGTTGGGGCCTTCAGGGCACTCCGGACGATAATGCGCCTCAGGTTTGGTGGTTGTCGAAAGGAGAGGAGAGGGGGACTGGAAATATGTCCTTGAGTCTGTTGTCCCTATGTAGTACAGGTTGGAGCTCCTTGGCAATCCTTCGTAGGATCTCCAGCTGTGGGTTGTAGGTGACAACTAGGGGCACTCGGGCTTCTTTCTGGGTCTCTCTATATGTGAGCAGACTGTCTCTGTTAATGGCTGCTGCTTTGTTTAATTGGTTGTCCGTCACTTTTGGTTTGTATCCCAATCTGAGAAATTTCAACCTCAGATCCAGGAGGTGCTTGTCCAGGTCTGTTTTGTCGGAGCAAATACGATTGTATCGTATAGCCTGGCTGTAGATTATAGATTGTCTTGTGTGCTTGGGGTGGAAGCTGTCGTTTCTCAGGTAGGCCGTTCTGTCTGTGGGTTTTTGGTATATTGATGTGAGTAGCCGGTGGTCTTTAATGTATATTGTGGTATCCAGAAAGTGAATTTCACTCCCTGAATAGCTAAGTTTAAGGTTGATGGTCGGGTGAAAGTCATTGAAGTCATTATGGAATTGAAGTAGGGCCTCCTCACCTGCAGTCCAGATGACAAGGATATCATCGATATAACGAAGGTAAATCATAGGTTTGGTGGTGCATGTTGATAAATATGTTCCTTCCATTTCTGCCATAAAGAGATTTGCATATTGGGGTGCACATCTGGTCCCCATTGAAGTTCCCATTCGCTGTAGATATAGATCCTCTCCAAAGGTAAAACAGATGTGTAACCTCCAAGACCTGTGCCCTCTAATGCACTGAAACACCCATTGTCATGATCTGTGGGGTCCCAGTATTTTGTGAGTATGGAATAAATTTGAAACTTGGGCCAACCCCTTTAGTCTTATTCAGTGGATAACGTTATTTCTTGGTTTCGTTGATAGGAAACTCCTTATCTAGTAACTTTACTCTTGCGCTGGTACTGTTCTATTTAAAAATCTGTCTACCATTTACGCCAAGAATGTGAGGTGGATTGAGCACATGAAGACCTGCCGGCCTTGATCACTTTAACAGACACTACAAGATTTTCTAACTTTTTAAAAGTCCAAGATCTGCCCAGACAAGACATCATACCGTATTCTAGGCAGCTGGCTAATAACTATGGCTCTGACTATGGCACGGCTTCTCTATAGCTATAATATTGATAATATAGGTATATAGTTATAATATGCTGATAATTATATGCTGACATATTATTTGTTTTGTTTTTAGTACTGTGTGGACAACTAAAAACTAGGTAAGCCAGGGTTCACACTACCATTGGATTCCGTTATGAAGGTGTCCATTAACAACAAAAAGAAAAACGGACACCTATTATAACAGACATTAACGGACACTAACTGGTGTTAATGTGTCTGTTTTTTTAACTGACACATTTAATGGATCAGTTAAAAAATGGACACATTAGCATCAGTTAGGGTGGGTTCACACTTGTGGCGGCACTCCGTCCGCCGCGAATCCGACCTAAATGTCAGAAAACTAGATAGGGACTGGATAGGGAAAGGTTTGCGACCCTTTGCTTAAAAACCCATTCACTTGAATGGGTTTTTAAAGCAATGCACGGTTGTGCGCTTACACTCAAATGCGCCGCGAAGCTGTTTTTTTCGTCGGAAACAAAGTCCTACATGTCTGACTTTGTTTCCAGCGAAAAAAAACGGTTTGTGGCGCAGAGGGTGTAAGCGCACACCCGCACATTGCTTTAAAATTATTATTAAGGTTTGCTCCTTAATAATAAGCTGGACTGGGCAGATCATATGGAGGCCCTGTACAGGAAGGGCCACAGCAGGCTCTACCTGCTTAGGAAGCTGAGAGCCTTTGGAATCCGGGGGGCACTTCTTAGGAATTTCTTCAACTCGATAGTGGCATCAGCCATCTTCTTCGGAGTGGCCTGCTGGGGGAGCAGTATATCAACCAGGGACAGAAATAAACTTGACAAGCTGATTAGAAGGGCCAGCTCTGTCCTGGGGAGCCCACTGGACCCAGTGCAGGTGGTGGGTGACAGAAGGATACTGTCCGTGGTGAGAATAACTCCCATCCCATGCATGAGACTGTGATTGCGCTGGGCAGTACTGTCAGTGACCGACTGCTCCACCCTAAGTGTGAGAAGGAGCGCTATCGGAAGTCTTTCCTCCCCACCGCGGTTAGGCTGTACAACCAACACCGACCTAAGCGGAGATCAATACACATAGAGAACTGAAATAACTCTCTGCCTGCTAAATATCCCCCCCCCCCCCCGCTACGTCCTATCTGTCTGTCTACTATCAATGTAATGCCTCTTACCTTGGAACATTCCTGTACATGTTGTATTTGTATCTGCTTATCTTATTTTTGCTGCTGTAACACACTGAATTTCCCCATTGTGGGACTATTAAAGGATTATTATTATTATTATTATTATTATTAAAAACCCATTCAAGTGAATTGGGTTTTAAGCAAAGCGTCGCAAACCTTTCCCTATCCAGTCCCTATCCAGTTTTCTGACATTTAGGTCGGATTCGTGGCAAACGGAGTGCTGCCGCAAGTGTGAACCCACCCTTAGCATCAGTTAGTGTCCGTTTTTTTAAAACTGTTTTTTTTTTTTGTTTTTGTTTCTGCTTTCTGAGCTTGCACAGAAAAAAAAAACCGACATAAAATAACGGACAGTAACTGATGGCTATCAGTTACTGTCCGTTATAAGTCCGTTACCCATAGACTTCAGTGTTAAAAAAATAACAGACACTTGCTCTCCGTCAAGAATCCATTTTTCCAAACGGACAAAAAAGTCCTGCAGGTAGGATTTTTTGTCCGTGGAAAAAAAACGGACTTCTGACGGATTGGGTGTAAACGGACACAATATAAAAACCCATTGAAATGAATGGAAATTTTAATGGATTTCTGACGGTTTAGCTAGTGTCCGATGCTAAAATCTTGTAATGGACAATAGCAACGGACACTACTGACGGTCACCAACGGTAGTGTGAACGCCCCCTAAAAAGAAGAGCAATTTAAAATAAAACAGTGAAAGAAACAGGAATGTACCCAAACAGGACTGCTGGAAATGATGATGAGTTGCTGTTATATTGGTGCGCCCATCAGCCTACATCAGGGGGGAAGGTCAAAATGCTTTGTAATTATGTCAATGAGTCAGTTCTAAATATATAGTCAACTGTCTGTATGATCTGCTTACAAGTTTCTCTAAGTGAAAGATAAAGCTTATTTTTGAAAGATATTATATTCACTCTTGGCAGGAAATGAGAGGTTATCTATCAGTTTAAAGGAAACCTGTCAATTGTTTTTTCCACCCTAAACTTTACCCAGCACATGTAGCATCAAACAATGACCTTTCCTATGGTGTAGGTATGGTAGGGTACCAAGCTGTTTTCATTTTAGTGTCACTGTATTCTTAGTCAGAACTTCTTTATTTTTCTAGTGATGGAGCTGTGCGAGGGCTTGTTTTTTGTTTTTTTTTTTTTTCTAGGATTAGTTGTAATTTCTATTTGTATTTTGGGATATATTGAACCTCATGAATATTCATAGAAATTAATTTCAGGTGGTTCCCTTGAAGCAGTTTTAAGGCTTATACTGTGGGAGGTTGCTCTTGGATGCATTTTATACTGTGTGGGGCCACTGGGGAGAACATTATACTGTGTGGGGCCACTGTGGTGCATTGTACAAAAGGGGTAATCTGGGGACCATATTATACTTTAAAGGGCCTCTGTGGAGCATTATACTGGGGGTAGCTCTTTGGAGCATATTTACTGTGTTGGGGTCACTGTGGTGCATTATACTGGGGGTAGGTTCTGGGGAGCATATTATACTATGTGGGGTCCCTTTGCTATTTACATTGCACGCCATCTGTTTTATAGCAGTTGTGCGCTGTTTGTAATTGCATTGCACAGTCATTATAAAACAGATACTGTGGGATGTAAATCGTGATGTGGTCAAAGTGCTCACAAAAGCACCACAGCCCCTTCAAAGAGCAGTCCCCTTCAACAGGGGCCCCGGGTGTTGGACCCCCCACTGATCTCTTAGTTTTCAGACAGTTAGGACTCCTGCAGATCAGTTGTTTTCCAGACCACACAGTTCCCAATATTGTTAACATGACTGGATCTGTGCTAGTTATATCCCTTTCAAGTATCTGAGATACCGCTGAAGTACCCATTTCTGACACTTTCAAATTTGCACCAGGCCCACAAGACTTTGGTTACGCCACTGGGTCTGTATTTATTGTGGATGTTGAACCTAAATTTACTTTGGGGTCAGGCCTAGGTTATATATATATTTTTAGGTCTGCAATACAGGGGTGATAAAGTTATTCGTGTTTGAAAGACATAGCCTATTGTATGTAAATGGACGGCATTTGTTAAAAATTTCTATGCATAAGAATTTTCCTAATATAGCTACAGAAAAGTAGTGAATTATTGAGTGCATAAATATTGTTTATATGCTGTACAGTATATGCAGTATGTTTGTATATGTTTATATTGGGATATATAGATTGTGCTTTTGACTTCATGAGTGTTAGTGACTATATTGTCTGTATGATTAATGACTGAACACCTAACTGACCCTAATGTTGATAAAAGGATCCTGTTTTTTATGCTTGAATATATGTGAATAGGATTCAAGAGTTAGGTCGAGGCCCCACGTAGCGTAAACACGGCGTTTTACAGTCACTGTATAGTGGATGGGATTCTAGTGCAGGAAAATACGCACTACAGATATGCTGAGATTTCCAAATCTGTTGCGGTTTTGGAAATCCCAGCATGTAAATTATACCTACAGAAACGCCGGTGGTTTCCCTTTAGTTATAATGGAAGCAGAAAGTTCGCAGAGGAAACCTCTACGGACTTTCTGCGAAAAGCGCTGCGGGAAAAACCGCAATGCGTTGCCGCCGCAGTTTTTCCTGCAGTGCTTTTTTGCTGTGGTTCGCTACATGGGGCCTTAGCCTTAATGTAATTTTATTAAAACTTACTGTAAAGCCATCTTACAGGTCTGGATACAGTCTCTGCCCTACTACCCCCCAAAAAAGGTTATTCCTAAAGTAGCTGACTCACCTATTCCAAATGGATTGGACAGCTGCCTATAATTGTAAATTGGACAAAGTGTGACTTTTTTTTGATGTTTGGGAGAGTTTTATTCAGATATTGCCAGATAGAATACAGCTCACATTTAGACAGCACATCTAATGCCTCATGTATTAGATGTACGTAATGCAGCTCAGTCTGTATATAACCCCCATAAGACTAAGGTCCCAAGTTGTGGAAAAAAAAAATTTTGTTGCCGATTTTGCTAAGTTTTTTTTGAGCCAAAGCCTCAACTGGAATGGAAAAGTATAAGTGCTTTCTTTACATTTCCCAATCATTCTCAAGCTACTGTTAACTTTGGCTAAAAAACAAACAAAAAAAAACAGCGTTTCTACAACCTGGTGCCTTTGCCCTAGGGTAGATTCACACTACCGTTATTTAATCTCCTGCAATCTCATCTGTCACAGATTACTCCACTACCATCTGTTGCAGTTATCCTATGATGGATGACAGCAATAGACTATGATAACAGTTGTGTGAACATGTCCTAAATTGGAGTTTTCCCTTCTCTATGTATCATTCATGAGAATATTATGTTACCTTTATAACTCTGCTGGGGGCAGATTCTTCCATGTGTAGAGATGTGAATTCAAAATCTTTGATTTTTATTAGCCCAAATAGATCAGATATTAAAGAAGTTCTGAAATAATATATGTAGTCTTAAAATGGCATGGAACACCACTCCAACATTTTAAAATAAACTTGAGAAATGCAGTTCTGGACTCCTTAAGGCTGGGGCCCCACGAGCCCCATGTGCTGCGAAAAAAAACACGCGTTTTAAAGTCGCTGTGTAGCGGATGGGATTCTAGCAAATCCCATCCCCACACAGCGGTAAAATACACGCAGCGAACACGTTACAGTTTTGGAAATTGCAGCATGTCAATTATACCTACGGAAAGGCAGCAGTTTTCCTATAAATATAATTGAAGCAGAAAGTGTGCAGAGGAAACTTCTGCAAACTTTTTGTGAAAAGCGCTGAGGGAAAAATCGCAATGCATTGCTGCCGCAGTTTTTCCCGCAGCACTTATTTGCTGTGGGACGCTATGTGGAGCCTTAGCCTAAAGGGGTTGTTCAGGCTAATTTTTTATTTTTTTTTTTAATTAGGCTAGGGGAGGTGAAAAAAATAAAAAAAACATACTCATCTGTCCCCGGTGCTCTAGTGTCTCCCAGCTCAGTCCAGTCCTGCAGCTCTGTTTTCTTCCAGCAGAACTCCCCGACGCACTTGACCGCTGAGGCCAATCACTACTTGTGACGTCCCTGGGTCCCTTCCTTAAGCCGCCGATTGGCCTTAGCGGTCACATGACACATAACATCAAACCTGGCGGGGACTTCTGGCAAAAGAAGACAGCCGAGCAGCAGGAAGACCACGCTGGAAGGACACAGGAAACAAGTATGTTTTTTTTTTTGTTTTTTTTTTCACCTCCCTCCACCCTAATTTAAACCTTGCTTTTCACCCTGTGACATACATCTCACTGTCATTCACTTGCACTGAAAATCACTTTGCACTGAAAGCTTTTTTGTGTGCAGAGTGAGAATATGATATTTAAATGTAATCCACTTTTGCTGCTGTGCTGTACTCTACATGGTGGTTAATGTGCTTTGAGTACGTCCCATGTGGACATACCCTAAGGCTAAGGTCCCATGTTGCGGAAGCTTTTTTTGTTGCAGATTTTGCTGTGGTTTTTTGAGCCAAAGCCCAGAATGGCTACAAAAGAAATTGGAAATATATAGGAAGTACTTATGCTTCTACCCTCTGCTCAATCCATTCCTGGCTTTGGCTCAAAAAAAAAAAAAAAAAAAAACAGCAAAATCTGCAACAAATTCCGCAACGTGGGGTTTTACCCTAAAGAAGATTTTAGGCTTATGCCCCGCGTTGCAGAAATGCAGTGTTTTTGGCTGCTGCAGAAATGCAGATGAAAAAAACCTCTGTGTTTTACAGTACCAGTAGAGTGAATAAGATTTTGTTCAATTTCATTCACACTTTGTGTAAAAAAAAAAAAAAAAAAAGCTGTGGAATCATATGGGTTTTCCCTATATATTTAATAAGGGAAGAAGAAATGCAGAAAAAAAACGCAGCAAAAGCCCAATAAAAAACGCTGCAGGAAGAAAGGGCAATCTGTTTTTACTGTATTTTTTCTGTAGCAAAGGAGGTGTCAAGATAAAAGACTGCACCATTCATTTTTTTTAACATTTTTTTTTATTGGGGGAGGGCATATAGGGGATGGGCCGAAAAGGAGTGAGTCTGGGCAGAGGAAGTCTTGGCGATGTATCATATTCTAAGCTGGTTAATTCCAATTGTAGGATGACAGTTCTACATTTTGATGTGTAGTAGATCATAATGAAGGCTACACTGGATATGTTGGACAGCTCAACTGTTTGCGTTTGGTAATACTCACAGTTATTCCTGCTGTAGCAACTGCAAGAATTCCCACAATCTGGAAGTGATAATGTAACACCTTCTCAATCTCCTGCAGGCAGTCCTGTGAAAGCCAGATATAGACAGATAAAGTCTTCTTTCTCTGCAATTCTCAATACATAATCAAAACAACTTTTATATAGTTTATGCTAGTTCTCCTTGGTCTCACCTGTGCATTAACATAACACTGCCATAAAAGCTAACAATATAATCACTCGACACAGTACCAGTGAATCTATAGGTTTCCAGGGAGTATACTTCAATTTCATACATACTAATATTATGGTACACCTTTCAGAAAGGATGCATGTACTGTAACAAATGGTGAAAACTAATAACACAGATTTGTTATGTTTTGTACGCCTGCAAAAAATTGTCTTTTTTAAATTCTGCACTGTCTTCGCCATTTTCCCAAAAAAGGGCAAGGGTATGCAGAAATCTGGTGTAAATTATACGAGCTGGTATACATTTCCCCCTAAGTGCACAGGCGTGTGCCTCATCATATATGAGGCCCACCTTCTGCTGGCTCCGGGGCTTTGAAAACTAGCGTAACGTAGTCTTCGTAAATCTTCTCCATTGCTTTTTTAACTGGCCTGTAGGTACAACAACATCATGGAACAACATGCAAGAAACCTACCTTGTGCTCCTTATATTCCTCTAAGCAAAGACTTTTCAAATTGTCTGCACTCTTGGGGTCTTCAGTCCCACAACATTTTGCCTGCAAGTATGATCAGACTCTTAAATATGAGTGTGCAATAACATTATCTATATAGATGTGCTGAAGATACTGTAGTAATAATAATAATAATAATAATACATTTTATTTATATAGCGCCAACACATTCCGCAGCACTTTACAATTTGTAATCTAGTAACACACGTCTGGTTCAGCCAATTGGTATATTATTGCAGTATACAGATTTCTAAGTTCATTCTATGTTTTGTTACCAATGTGACGCCTATAGCTACACCACTATCTATACTACTGCGAAATTCTGATAACATTTCCTGTTTTGACTCCTGTCATGGAGACATTTTTGTGGATTAAAATTACCAAATATGTGTCTGTGGAATGTGTCTGTGGGAATTTTTGCCCATTCATCCAGTGAAGCATTTGTGAGGTCAGACACTGATGTTGGATGAAAGGAACTGGCTCTCAATCTCCATTCTAGTTCATCCCAAATATGTTTGATGTAGTTGAGGTCAGGGCTCTGTGTAGGCCAGTCAAGTTCATCCACACCAAACTTACCCAGCCATGCCTTTAGGGATCCGGCTTTGTGCTCTGGAGCAGAGTAATGCTGGAAAAGGCTGTGCCCACAAAGCTGGAAGCATGCAACTGTCCAAGATGTCATGGTATGCTGAAGCATTAAAAATTCCTTTCACTGTAACTAAGGGGCCTAAGCCAACCCCTTAAAAACAAGCCCATAGCATTATTCCTCCTCACCCCTTTTTTCCTTCTTCTGGAATTTGCCAAACCCAGAATTGTCCATCAGACAGCCAGATAGAGAAGCATTATTTGTCACTCAACAGAACAAATTTCCACGGATTCATGTTTTACACAACTCCATCTGATACAATTTGTAATGTGCTGTGGAATACGTTGGCACTATATAAATAAAATGTCTTATTATTCTGATGCTTGGCAATTTGCTTGGTGATGTAAGGTTTACATGCAGCTGCTCATCCATAGAACTCAATGGATGTTCCTACCAGAGGTGGTTTTGATAGCTGTTATTCATTCAGCAGAGCGTTGGTGACTTTTATGCACTGTGAGGCTGGTTTGTCATGACTTATTCACCAAAAAAAAAAGCTATAAAAGTCATGGAATGTTGCAATTTCCATCGACGTTTTGGGCCCCACATACCACTTTCCTCAAAAGGCGCATGAGGGGGAACTTGGTTGGGGTGGGGCCATTGGCCCCGTCAGATTTATTATGCTAGTTTTCTGGCATAAATGATGCCAGAAATCTATGCCAGCAATGAGCTGGCACAGATTTCTGATTAGAAGCATGGATCCCATAGGATGCGCCTAATTTATGACATGTCATCATCTAGTCATAAATTAGGCACAAACTCCGGCGTGGAAGGGATAATCAGGACCCTATCATTTCACAAACTGACTTGTTGCAGTAGTGACATCCTATTACAGTGCATCCCAATACATTTCTCCATACAGTGTATTGTTGTTCTTGGTGATATTATTACTCCTCCAAAATCCAGTTTGTTTCTCAGACAAACAGAACAAAGTCAATACTTACATAACTATGAAAATCCAATAAAGTTGTGTTTTCTCCTTTTTGGGTTATAAAGTTTTGGTAAGCATCAGTGTACATTTTTTTCGCCTCCTTAACAGCCTGATAAAAGAACATGATACATAAAATCACATACAATAAAATATACTGAGCCATGCATTTAGTTAATAAGTCACATTCTTGGCTTGGAAAGACTATAAAACTCATCTCTACTTTAACTCTAGTTAGGATTCATGCACACAGATTGGTATCATCCGTGATTTTTACTGACACATACATTGAAATGAATGGACCGAGCCGCAAATATGGACAGGTATATGAACTGCTCCATGTTTTGTGGCTCTTTGCTACTGCCCAAAAACTTCGGCTGTGTGTATGGGTCATAGAAATAAATGTGTCCATACTTTGATCCGCAATTGAGGGTAAAAAGTACGGTTATTGCATGAGGCCTTACACTGGCCTACTGTATGTTGTTCTCTTTGCAACAGGCTATGTTGTAGTATCCATTTTTGATGGCACTGTCAAAAAAAATAATGCTGCAAAAAAAAAAAAAAAAAAACCTGATGGACAGACAGATACAAATAGATTACCTTTTATATAACAGTCTCCTGTTGTCTTCAATGTAAAAATACAGGATCCATCATGACTTAGCTTTTTTTTTTTTTAAACAGAAGAAAAAGTCATGCAGGCACAGGTTTTTACCATGTTGGAATGGATGCAAATGGACAAGCACCCAAATAAATCAATGGCTGTTTAAATGGATTGGTTTTTGTCATTTTTTCTGTTCTTTCAATGGAGCAGAAAAAGTGATTCCACAACGTAGACATGAACCGTGCCATAAACAGTACAGACAAATACCTTGAGGCATGAAGCAAGAACCAACTGTAGAAATGGAGGGTATCCAGCACCTTATTTAGGACCCATAGAAAAATGAATATACAATCTACATGTTTCGAGAATGTAAGATGCTCTTAGTCATGGCATAAAATCATACAGAGCCACACTGGTTTACCAACAGATACAGCCTATACAACAGGTATATGCCTCAGTTAAAAGGCCAAGCCAAGCTGAGTTAGAGACAATATGGATACCAACATTTTAAATGTCTATTCTTTTGCATTTCTTAATTTTATGTTATATGATTATACTTCGCACAGTTTTATGGCTATAATATCTTAAGAAACTATTCCATTTTTTCTTCTTAGACACTGGTACACATTAACAGCATTGACTGACTGCGAACATTCATACAAAATAACCACCTGAAACTGGGAACCCTAGTTGAGAAATAACTGTTGAAATAAGTTTTCCCATTAAAAAAATGTATCCTCTAACCATAAGATTGGGTATAAATGTCTGATCGCTGGGAGTCTGACCACTGGGACCATCACAAACATCCCATAGAAGTGAATGGAGCAGTGGCCACGCTTGCAAACCACAGCCATATTTGCATGAGTTACTTGGGGGCACTTTTGGACCTACTGTAAAATCTAATTGCAAGAGGATGCAAACGATTAGACTCTTTATCTCATATCTGGATAGGGAATATCCTGCCTAAATAGGGAATAAGGATATACAGTGGGAGAACCCCTTTAAGTTACAAAACATCACTGGTAACCAGGTTAATCATCAACAACTTCAGGTGTAAAGCAATGAAGTCCTATGCTTGAAACTGGCCAGTTGCAACATTTACATTAAGATTGTTAACTCCACGGTGGGGGGCTGGGGGGAATGACTGTGTAACATGGTAATGAGCTATAAGTAAAAAGAGCTACATGTAAGTATATAAATCGAATGAGGAAGATACTATTAAGATAAAGGGTCAGAGAGGATTTGTGCTGAAAACTCTCCAATGGAGGTTCACCAGTTATGCATTACTTTCTTGCTACACAGTTTTTATATACAGTAACTTATGTAACTATAATAATTTTTCTTGCCGCTTGTTTTTCATGTTGTGTTTCTCTAGTGCGGAATGGTTCTTTTTTTATACTACTTATACTTCCTGAGCGAATGTTCCCAGTGCATCTTATAGTTACAATGTATTTGACAAGCAGATAGTAATGCAGTGTATAAAGTATTATAAGTTACCTCTTGTTTCCCCAAAAATGCAATGACTCCAGCTGTAACTTCTGCAGCAAAAATGACCAGTAAACACACAAAGAACTGTAATAGAAGGAAAAAAAATATTACTGGCAAAACAAATATACAGATCAACTATGGTATATAGACAGAACTTTTGTATTAGGTCCAATATCACCAATCGTTGATTATGTAGATAATCTGTTTTCCCTTAGTCCGAACAGCAGCACAATATGGGGTATCTCTGCCCCTGTGTGCTGGTAGGACAGGCGAAATTTTTAATTTACATAATTAATAAAATGATACTCCGCTACAAGAGGCCAAGGAGACCTCCCCTCACTGTATTAGTTATAAAGAATAAAAGAAAAAAACAACAATCCTTCCTAAAGGGGGGAAGCTTGTGCTGCTGTTCGGACTAAGGGAAAACAGATTATTTACATAATCAAGGATTCCCCTTACGCCAACAGTAGCACACTATGGGGATGTAGCAAGTAGATCCCCTAGGGAGGGTTCTCACTCACTACAGTACCGTATGACTGTCCAAAGGCAGTAGTCTCTGAACTACGGGCATCTAACTGATAGTGTTTAACAAAGATTAGTTGGTGGTGACCAAAAACGGCTGCACAACTGCTCAAAAAGCAGGACCGACTTTCAGCCCAGGAGGCCGACACAGCTTTTTGATAAACTCGGGCGTTAACCCGAGCAAAATAAATTTCAAATCAAGAGGATTTTCCAATCTTCTGACTGAATATGTATGCAAAAGATAAATTTTGGAGACACCATAATATATCCAGAGTATGGAGTTTTCCCCCTTCCTTGGAGGAAGGAGCTGGGAAAGAAAACTGGTAAGGAGACCACCTGGTTAATATTAGCCACCTTAGGGTTAAAACCGAGGAAGAAATCTGAGCTGGACCCTAATGAAAAAAAAAAAATATGGCTCTTCAGAAAAAAAAGCCTGCAACTCTCGTATTCTTTTAGCTGAGGTGATAGCTAGCAAAAAGGTGGTGTGCAAGCCAGAAACTTAAGATCCACCTTCTCAAATGGTTCCAATGTCTGGCCGCAAAGGCCAGAAAGAGCTGTGGATAGATCCCAGAGTGGAACGGGAGCTGCAACCACTTACCTAAGTCTCATAGCACCCTTAAGAAATTCTGGGAATTAAGGGGTTCTGAGACAGTCTTTTGCTTAAGCAGGTGGATAGGGCTGAAACCTGTACCTTCAGTGTGGCAGGGGAAAGGCCCTTATCCAAGCGGTCCTGAAGACATTTCTGAATCATTCTCGTAGAAGGATTCAAACTATTCACTTCCTGTCTGGAGAACCACTCCTTGAAGACATTACCTATCCTTAGGTATCTTTTATTGGTGGATTCTGCTCTTGCGCAGAAAAAAGGTCTTCAGGACAACTTCTGACAGTCCACTAGAGACTGAGCAACCTTCAGGCTGTCAGGTTGAATCTCCTCAGATCCTGGCACTTCTGAGTTCCTTGGGAAACCAGGTTCTGGATTGGGGGAAGCCTCTAATAGATCCCTCAACTCATGAGCATGAGTTGGGAACACCAAGCTCTTTTTGGTTATTACAGAGGCTTGGTCCTGTCTGACTTTCATCAATACCCTTGGTATCATGGAAAGTGGAGGAAAGATGTACACTAGCCTGAACCTCCAAGGGATGGACAGGGCATCCACAGCCAAAGGATAGTCCTCCTGATGCAGTGAGCAGAACGTCTCTACCTTGGCATTGAGTCTGGTCACCATAAGGTCTACTTCTGGAAGACCCCACTTCAGGGTGATCTGGTGGAACACTCTTGATTGAGAGACCATTCTCCTGATACAGTAAAACCTCGACTCAACTGATCCACTACTATGTTCAAGGAGCCCTTGATGTGAACTGCGGAGAGATGGGTCAGATCTTTCTTTGCCCAGGTGAAAATCAGACCTGCCTCCCTGAGGACGGAGAATTATCTGATGCCTTCCTGTTTATTACAGTCACCATGTTGACAGACCGGATCTTGACAGCTCTTCCTCTAAGAAGAGGAGAAGAATGGAGTGCCAGGTAAACTGCTCTGAGTTCCCTCCAGATGGATGATGTCATCCTTTCTAGCCTGCTCCAGACTCCTTGTACGGTTTTCTCGTACAGATGGGCTCCTCATCCTGAAAAGGATGCATCAGTCAACAGGGTCCAAAGAGGTTGGACTGTGGACATCCGACTTTCAGGTGTATCACCAATTGAGAGAAAGATGCGTTCTGGGAGAAAGTCTGATCCTCTTGTCAAGACTCAGAGGGCTATGATTTCAGACCCCTAGTACTTCCGACTGGAGGGGACGCATATGCCATAAAGTCCAAGAGACTGAATTGGCTAAGGCTGACATGAGGCCAGGACTCTCATAATTGTTCTGATGAACATCCGACGCGTCTTGAGAAGATATTATGGTAACTTGTATAGCGCCATCATATTCCGCAGCGCCTTCACGGACATTGACAGATATAGGGCACTGTCCCATATAGGACTTACAATCTACATTCACTATCAGTATGTCTTAGGAGTGTGGGAGGAATCCGGAGACCCTGGAGGAAACCCACGTAAACCTGGGGAGAAAATACAGTCTCCTTGCAGATGCTGTCCTTGGCAGGATACGAACCCAAGGCTGCAGTGCTAACTACTGAGCCACCGTATCGGAAGTGCTCTGATTATCTTTTCTCTCCTTATCGGAGTTAAAGAAGTTTCTAGGCGGACAGAGTCAGACTGAACCTTCTTCCGTGTGGAAGGAATCACCTCTGACTTCTCCCAGTTATTAGCCTGGATGCTGGAAAAAAGACACAGTTGTCTGCAGGTGCTGACGCAGGATGGTTTCTGACTAGGCTTTTATTAGCCAGTCATCCAAATATGGCACTATGAACAGACCTTGAAGTCTGAGTGTGGTTGTTACTGGAGCCATCACCTAGGTAAAGGTGTGGGGAGCCAAGGAAATGCCGAAGGGCAGGGCCGCAAACTGGAAATGTCACCTGTGGGCGGCAATTGAAACAGCAATTCTCAGACACCTTCTGTGAGGAGGATAACTGGAACTTGTAAGTACACATTCTTTAGGTCGAGAGTGACAAGAACATTGCTTTGGAGCAACTTTTGACCAACTTCCCGGTGTCCCTTTGGAAACACTCTTCCTTATGAAGAGACTTAGATATATTAGGACTATAACATATATTGGTAGCGGGAAATCTGGAGAGTAGACCCCAAACTTTCTTCTGAGGGGGGACCTTTCCCAAGGCCCCCCTGCCCAGTTATTCCAGAATGGAATTTTCCAGTATAACCTGCTCCAGTGCAGGAAGAGAACGGGTTGCAAGAATCTGTCCTGTGGCGGGCGAAGAATTCGTCCGCATAACCCCGTTGTAATTATCTGCAAGACCAAAGTTCTTGAATCTTCTCTTGCCAGAAGGAGAGAAAAAAAATGGGGAGAGACATCCCCCAACAGGAGTACTTGCCGCCACAGATGGCGAAAAGTTGGCGTCAAAGCTAGGCTTCTTTCTGTCTCCTTCCTTGGGGAACTTACGTCCAGCCCCTCTGGGCTGATATGTAGCACGCCTCTGATATTGGAACGTAGCTTGAGGTGGCTGCATTGATAACTTCTGCCCCGGCCAATAGGTCCTGTTTTCCCTTTAAAGGACTGCTGAAGGCACTTATCCTTTTAATAAGACCTTCCATGATGTCGTCCAGGCTTCTGCTAAAATGTTTACCCAGCTCAAGGGTAGGGATCATACGTTATACTTGGACGCATTGTCCGCTCCCTGAGGTTTGAACCATAATGGCCTTCTAGCAGCTGTAGAGAAGGCCCTAGATTTGGCAGGCATCTTGACCTGGTATACGGAAACTTCTGCTAGATACTTTCTTATTCACTACCTCATTGGAGGCGATGTCCACAGAAGCCTGAGCAGAGGCTGAGGATTAAGCCTTCCTAAGGGTACACTCCAAGCGACTATGTATAGAGATCTGGAGATTGCCTGTCAAAGCTTTAGCCAGTGTCGCGTCCACTTGGAAGGCCCTTGGCCCCCTATAGGTGGAACTAGAGGCTTCCCCAAGTTCAACATCACGGTCGCTGACCAGATGGACTTCAGCAGCCTAGGCATCCTTGCCAAGAGGCCTGCTGGGATTTAGCGAAGTGTCTTCATCACACGAGTGCATCACAGAGTTTGTGAACTTCCTCTTCTGATGGAACTGACTGAGGATGTCTCTCAGTACGAAGCTTCTTGAGAAATCAAGTTCCGGATTTCTATCCTGCTCCTTGACCCACACAATTACGTCATGAATGGACGAATCCTTAGATGGGGTCTCACAGCATTGGCGAAAGCGAGTGTAATCGTACCATCAGGCAGAGGGATGTTGCACACCGTAAAAGCGAAATGTTTCAGCTTAGAGGACCTTTCCCTCATTAAGTCACCGCTGCCACCGAAAGCAGTCAGAACCGTATCAAACAAAAATGTACAGCTTATCAGAGAGACAAACTTAGGAAGAAGGTTTAAATAAGTAGGGAGAAGACCATACTTACCCATAAAACCTATATACACAACTTTTTAAGAGACCCTTAACGACGGTGTCTTTAATACCGCTACAGCGGTAAAGAGAATGGCCTAAACTAGTCCGGCAGCGCAATCCAGCGCTACTGCGAGAAGGCTACAGAAATGTAACAGAAAAAAGGATGCAAGAAAACAGGACCTGCAAAAAAAGTTCCGGAACCTGAAATGACAAAATCACTTCCCCCGAATTAAAAAAAACCTTTCTCTCCCTCTTCGCTTTAATTCCACTGCTATAGGAAGTGCGGTGTGTCTTTGTGGCAGACTGGAATAGAACCATAACTGCAACATAAAGGCAGTGTAGGGAACTTGTGTCTGAGACGCTGTCATCAGTTGAAACTGAACAAAAACACCTGAAGCATAAGCTCTGCTGAAGAGCTCAGCCAGGCCAGGAGATGCAGAGAGGTTTATTTTAACCCTGCAATACAGCCTCCAAGTTCAGAAACAGACACATACTGATGCACAGCCTGCCCAGCCGCAAACATCTCACCTGAGATCAGACAAGGGCAGACACAACCAGCCCAGAATAGCCACAGACAGAGAGCACAGCAGGGAGAAACAAGGAAGCCTCAGGAGTAAAAGCTCCCAAGGAAAAAGATGAACAGATGAAAGAGGAGAAAAAAAACTTACAAAAATGTAGTTAACCCCCAAATCCTTAGGAAAAAATGGGAGGACAAAGAGCCTCTCTCCACCTGTGCAACACACAGGACAGAAAAAAACAGTGAAGGGAGGTCTCCTTGGCCTCTTGTAGGGGAGTATCATTTAATTAATTATGTAAATTAAAAATTCCGCCTGTCTTACCAGCACACAGGGGCAGAGATACCCCATATTGTGCTGCTGTCGGACGTAAGGGGACTATTAGTTACTCCATATCTCATATTTTCTCAGAGATAGGTATTACCTTGAAAATTAGGAAAACAGGTCTATGCATGGTATAAGGTTAAGTTACACTTGTTTACTAGGAAATGTTATATACTGTACATGATAATTTCGGATAGTTCTTTTCTATGTTCAGTGATCTGAAATTAAAGCAGGGCAGGGCTGGGAGGCAGCCACTGATCTTGCAGCAGAATACAGGCTGCAGTTAATAGTATAGTTATACAATAGGTCAAGGCTTTTAACATTATTGTCTTTTGATACTACTGACTGGCAAGATTGTTATACAAAATGATCTGTTAGTACAGATGTAGAAATACAGTACACTGCTGAATGATCACATCTATCCTCTTACCGCTCCAAGCAAACACTGAGATTCCCGAGCTGCTCCACAGCAACCAAAGAAGCCGATAAGCATCATCAGAGCACCTGCTCCTATAAGCACATAAAGGCCTAAAGAAGAAATGAAAAAAAACACAATCAACAGAAAATATATGATGAAAGTTGTATGGTTGTATAATGAAGGTTCCATAGCTGAACAATGTTAAGAAATTTGAACAAGGTACAAAGGGTTAATCTTCTGCACTCAAGCAGAACTGGACACACCAACGTTGATCCATGACGTGAGCGGCCCACATTTTCCTGGCTGCAGGATTGGACCAGAGGTGGACTGAGAGAATCCAAGACAAAGATTTCCCTATAACCCACAGAATATATGTGTGATGTGGGAAGTCAGGCAGCCTGCTGACAACTATTGTCCACACTGTCCAAGCATATTCTCAAACTTATCTGTTTGGACCTCATAGTATTTGCTTCTTCAGTATAACTGCTGCTTCACAGAAGCTTTAAAAATAAAACATCCTGAAACTTTACACCGCTTGGAGAGGAACACCAGTCAGATTCCTGGAAAAAAAAGTGAATTTTAATGTATAACTATCATTTTGTAACACTTTTGATACTTCATAGTGAGATGTCAGAAGCTTTGATAGTGGCCCTCGGGTTGCTGGAAACCCCCACCAATTCCTTAAATGAAGGGTCAGCAGAGCTGAGCTTGTGGCCATTTGGCTCTCATTGGCTCTCCTGGGGACCAAACAGAACAATATATAGACTTTCAGTGAACCCGTTCACCATTCCATGGACTGACTTGAAAATGTAGTCTTTTTAAGACAATTGTGAACTTCATTCTTTTAGTGAAGGGTTTTTTGGTTTCTTTTATCCCACACACCATAGATTAATATAAAAAAGTAACAAGTCCAGAAAACACCACACCTTACCCACTATTGAAGGTATACTTGTCCTAGTGTCTAGAATTAACCCGATAATTACCTTCATCGATAAATTCCATCTGCCTTGTTATATAAATAACAAGAGATATATACTGAACATCAGAATAAAAGCTTCTATAGGCCAAATATAGAACCTGATATTATTTTAATCAGTGAAAAGTGTGTGCCAAATACCAAGATTGGAAGCTATCCAATACTCTGTACGTGGTCCAAAATTTATATAGCTTGGGTTAAGACATGACATTTATATGGAGGACAGCTGTATGTGTAGTGTTTCTGCAGAACCGATCAGAAGCATAATGTGTCCCAGGGGATGTCCCAGGGCTCTCTTCTGTCTTCACACCCACCTCCTGCCAGTTACTTTGTGTCTGAAGTGAATGCTATTTTAGCCATTGGTGGCTTGCACATTTATTCACAGCTGCCGTCTGTGTCTGCAATATTAACCGTCAGACATATAAGTTCTCCATTCACCCAATAAAATGTATTTCTTTTGCTTAAACATCTTTATAAGGCTACAACCTGCAGTAAATTAAGCTATATTAAACTTTAAGATTGGAGCTGTATACAAATCTCCCTCAATATGCATTGCAGCAACTACTGGCATTTACAATGTTAAGCAACGGGGCCCAACGTTGCGGAAAAAAAGCTGCAGCATCTTACAGTACCTGCAAAGTGGATGGGATTCTGGCTAATGCCATCCACACATTTCAGAAAAATATCTGAAACGGAAATGCTGCGATTTCAAAAATGCTTGCGTTTTTGTAAATCGCAGCATGTCAATTATACCTATGGAAACGCTGGTGTTTTCTGTATAGGTATACAGTGCTGGCCAAAAGTATTGGTACCCCTGCAATTCTGTCAGATAATACTAAATTTCTTCCAGAAAATGATTGCAATCACAAATGCTTTGGTAATAATATCTTCATTTAATTTGTCGTCAATGGAAAACCCCAAAAAGAATTGTCAAAAAGCCAAATTGGATATAATTCCACACCAAACATAAAAAAAGGGGTGGACAAAAGTATTGGCACCCTTTGAAAAATCATGTGATGCTTCTCTAATTTGTGTAATTAACAGCACCTGTTACTTACCTGTGGCACATAGGTGGTGGCAATAACTAAATCACACTTGCAGCCAGTTGAAATGGATTAAAGTTGACTCAACCTCTGTCCTGTGTCCTTGAGTGTACCACATTGAGCATGGAGAAAAGAAAGAAGACCAAAGAACTGTCTGAGGACTTGAGAAGCAAAATTGTGAGGAAGCATGAGCAATCTCAAGGCTACAAGTCCATCTCCAAAGACCTGAATGTTCCTGTGTCTACCGTGTGCAGTGTCATCAAGAAGTTTAAAGCCCATGGCACTGTGGCTAACCTCCCTAGATGTGGACGGAAAAGAAAAATTGACGAGAGATTTCAACAAAAGATTGTGCGGATGGTGGCTAAAGAACCTCGACTAACATCCAAACAAGTTCTAGCTGCCCTGCAGTCTGAGGGAACAACAGTGTCAACCCATACTATCCGTCGGCGTCTGAATGAAAAGGGACTCTATGGTAGGATACCCAGGAAGACCCCGCTTCTGACCCAGAGACATAAAAAAGCCAGGCTGGAGTTTGCCAAAACTTACCTGAGAAAGCCAAAAACTTTTTGGAAGAATGTTCTCTGGTCAGATGAGACAAAAGTAGAGCTTTTTGGGAAAAGGCATCAACATAGAGTTTACAGGAAAAAAAAAGGGGCCTTCAAAGAAAAGAACACGGTCCCTACAGTCAAACATGGCGGAGGTTCCCTGATGTTTTGGGGTTGCTTTGCTGCCTCTGGCACTGGACTGCTTGACCGTGTGCATGGCATTATGAAGTCTGAAGACTACCAACAAATTTTGCAGCATAATGTAGGGCCCAGTGTGAGAAAGCTGGGTCTCCCTCAGAGGTCATGGGTCTTCCAGAAGGACAATGACCCAAAACACACTTCAAAAAGCACTAGAAAATGGTTTGAGAGAAACACTGGAGACTTCTAAAGTGGCCAGCAAGGAGTCCAGACCTGAATCCCATAGAACACCTGTGGAGAGATCTCATAATGGCAGTTTGGAGAAGGCACCCTTCAAATCTCAGGGACCTGGAGAAATTTGCCAAAGAAGAATGGTCTAAAATTCCAGCAGAGCATTGTAAGAAACTCATTGATGGTTACCGGAAGCGGTTGTTCGCAGTTATTTTGTCTAAAGGTTGTGCTACCAAGTATTAGGCTGAGGGTGCCAATACTTTTGACCGGCCCATTTTTGGAGTTTTGTGTAAAATGATCAATGATTTGACTTTTTTTTTCATTCTCTTTTGTGTTTTTTCATTGCAAGCAAAATAAATGAAGATATTATTACCAAAGCATATGTGATTGCAATCATTTTCTGGAAGAAATTGAGTATTATCTGACAGAATTACAGGGGTGCCAATACTTTTGGCCAACACTGTAATAGAGTTTTCCTCTGTGGACTTTCTGTGAAAAACACTGTGGAAAAAACCGTAATGTGTTTCTGCTGCAGTTTTTTTCCCACAGCATATTTTCCAGCGACTTTTACAGCAAAAAAAGCGCTGTGGGAAAAAACATGGTGGCCATGCGATCAGTGATGTCACATGCATTCAACAGGCTCAGTCCATTTCAAGTGAATGAGGCTGAAATATAATACTGAACACAGCTCCAACACAATGTACAGTTCTGTGCTTGGTATTAAATAAACAGGCCGCAATACTGAACACTGCAGTCTCTTCAAACAGCTGGTCTATAGGGGCCCGGGTATCGGATCCCCACTGATCAGATATTGATTGCCTATACTAAGGATAAGACATCAATATGCAAGTCCTGGTAATGAGAAAACCCATTAAAATAAAATTTTTGAAAGGCCACTCTTTTTCTTTTATTAGTACTTTGTCAATTCTACCAGTAGGGGGTGTTACAATATACAGAATCTGGGTCTCTTTTGTCCATACAGATAATTCACTGTTAATGAAGAAAATAATAGCATGGACTTCTACAACCTAGAGGCGGTATCATGGGCAGTGGAATGGTTAATGCACTGACTGGACTGAACTATAGTTCATCTAATAATATTTCTATGACCCATTATTCCAATATGCACAGATATATTTAACCTTCATACAAACTATTCCAAAGTTGTTCCAAAACATTTAGAATCTGGAATGTGCTTGAAGGGTTTCCTCAACTATGATGCTCATTTATCTTGTACAGCTCAGGGCGAAACATGAGAGATCATCCAATTTATATAATTGTTTTACAGAATGCTAAACTACAATAAAAATAATACGTGTAACACTTTTTATTAACACAGTGGAACCATTTCACATATAATTTGTGATTAAGACATTAAGACACTATTGTGTATATAACTTGGATATGGGCTGAAATCGCACCTCAAGAATAAGCCACAATTCCGCTGGTTTTCAAGTACATAAATAATAATACAGTAAAATTAATCCAGCATGTGGAAGTGTAGAAATGATAATAGTTAGTGGTAACCTTTACTTTGGGTGCTGCAGAACGCCCCATGTGTTCGGATATTAATTGTTATGGTATCTTAGGGACAACCCAAAAGAATAATACTGGGAAACACTGACTCTCCCTAGAGTTTGCTGATATAGTGTAGAAATCATATGCGGCAAGCTGGAATATTCATTTTTGCAACCATTTGATGTGTGTATAGAAAGATTACCAATTCCCCAATATAGTATCAGTACTGGAAACACTCAAGAACCTAAATAATGACAGACATGATTTTGTAAATATGTTCCAAGAAGTCAGGAGGCCAGCATGCACCTTAAATAATCGGCAGGTTCACCTGACAATCTAATGTGTATTGTCAGCTTTTGACTAGACAGTGTAACAATGCAGCAGATTTAATCACAGTAGCCGATACTGCTTGCAGGGCTGTGAAACTACCAACTCCTCTATTTTTTCCACAGCCTTACTTCGACTCCTCCTCTGACTTCAACCCCTTCATAAATGGCTGACAGCCATGGTCAGTCAGAAGCTCCTCTACTTCATTAAAAAGTTAGTAATTGAATTTCTATGAAAGTAAATATACCACAAACTATTAGGCTAAGATTGGTTGTGCACGACTGTGTGCTAGCCATCAGCCGTGATTGAACAGCACAGCCGGCGCACGGGTGGCACATGATGGAAATAATCCGTGTACTGCCCATGCACAGGCCGAGTTTCTGCGGCCCCATTCATTCAATGAATAGGAACCTGTCCTGAGTTTTGTGGCCCAGACTATTGGACCACACACGGGACCGAGTAGTTCAGGGTCGTGTGCGTGGGCAGAGAGAAATGAATGGGTCAGTGTGCTAACTGATTCCAAGGTCGTCTGCAAGGGACCTAAGGCCCCACGTAGCGAGCCACAGCCAAAATGCGCTGTGGAAAAAAGTGTGGCAGAAACTAATTGTGTTTTTTTCTTTATGGAAAATGCCAGCGGTATAATTGACATGCTGCGATTTACAAAAATGCAAGCATTTTTGAAATTTTTCTGCAATGTGTGGATGGGATTAGCAAAAATCCCACCCACTTTGCAGGTAGTGTAAAACACTGCGGCGTTTACGCTGCATGGGGCCGCAGCTTTAATGATTTTTTTTCCGCCTCTGACTCCACTCAAAATTGGTCCTGACTACAACTCCTACTCCACAGTCGTGACTGCATACTACCTATTAGATGGCTTTATGCACATTTTGGTGCAAGTTTGGCACATACACTGGCACATCTTAAGTCACGCCTCTTTCGCTCTAAGCCATGCTCCTTTGTAAAATGAAGCAAAAAGATGTCTAAAATACAAGGTGAAAAAACGCAGCAAAAACTCAATCAAAAACATTGAAGATTAAAAAAAAAACGTTTTTGATGCCATTTTTCTGCAGAGGCATTTTTTTTTCCTTTTTGCTACATGGGGCCTTATCCTAAGTCTGCTTTTAAAGACATACATGTTTAATAATTAATGAGAGGAAGGATGTCAAAAAGAGAACAGTGACAGATTCCTGGTCAGAGATTTATTTCATAGCCTAAGCACAAATGGCAGTCTGTACTCACTATAATTCAGAATGTAATGTACCCAGTAATATTTTATTGGATCATACTTAAATGTGACAAATGACTACGTCAAATGCTCTCAATGTGATTAATACAGAAGAAACTACACATCTAAGCCTTGTAACATGAAAACACAGAAATGAAATACAAAATGAAATAAAGTTCTGCCAAGAGCTTGTACATGAATCTTTGGGAGTGGATCATATTACTTCTAAAAACACAGAGAGGGAAAACAAGCTATACATTTTTATCATTGCATTTATCAAAAATCAATGGGGCATGTTCATTACTGTTTATTTGGTGTGAAAAAAAAAAAATCACAAACCTCAGGTTTGCAACTTTTTAAATGCCACTTGTGGCAATTTTTGTTGCAAGCGGCGTTTTACACTGTCCGCACCTTTTTCCTCAAAGAAGGCACCATTAGGGTGAGGTTTGGGCGTTGCCACCGGTCCCGTCACATTAATGATCAATTATGCCAGTTTACTAGCTTAAATGATGTCTGACATCTACACCAGCTATGAGCTGGAAGAGATTTCAGTGCAGTTACAGCACCAAAAAGAGGCTTTAAGGAGTTAAAAATAATAGACGAACTACAGAAAATCTGATAAAAAATAAGCAATACTCACCTATTCGTTCCTTTTCAAACCCCAGAGTGCAATGATCGGAGGCCCAGGGGAGGTGACACACATAAAAACCATTGCTCCTTACCTCTCCTGGGCTCTGGCGCACTCCCTACCGTCTTCGGGCCTCTTTAGTGATGTTACAAACATCACATGGGCCAGGCCAGAGTCACGACGTATAATGATGCTGGTGTAACCCACGTCTGTGCTGACACTAAAGAGGGCCGAAAGCAGCAAGGAGTACGCTGGAGCCCAGGAGATGTAAGTACCACTGTTTTTTTTGTTTGACACCTCCCCTAGGCCTCCTTTCATTACAGGTATACTCTGAGGTCTGAAAAGACCCCAGAGTATAATAATAGTTTGTGGGTGATCCACTATGGGGCATAACACTGTTTGGAGGTGCCAATATGGGACATAATACTGTGTGGAGGTGCCACTATGAGACATTATACTGTGTGGAGGGGCCACTATGGGACATTATGCTGTGTGGAGGGGCCGCAATGGGACATTATACTGTGTGGAGGGGCCGCTGGGATATTATACTGTCTAGAGGCCACTTTGGGATATTATAGTGTGTGTAAATGGGGCTTTATACTGTGTGGGGGCCAGGAAAGGGGGAGCTATGCCATGGGGGGCTAAAGTAAAAAGTTTGCTATGGGGCCCAGTCTCTTCTAGTTATGCCTCTGCTGCTAACTCTCTTCTGGATTCCATACAATTTGGTTTTTGTGCACTACACTCTACAGAAATGGCCCTTACAAAAGTCTCCAATGATCTCATGTCTAAAAGGATTCACTCTATTGGCCTCAAGGACACCGCTCTCTCGTTTTTTTTTCCTATCTTTCTGACCACTTATTTAGTGTATCATTCGATGGTGCTATTTCTTTTTCTCTTCCCCTTCCTGTTGGGGTCCCTCAGGGCTCAGTCCTAGGTCCCCACCGCTTCTCTCTCTACACATCCCTTATTGGACAAACCATCAGAAGATTTGGCTTTCAATACCATCTTTATGCTGATGACACCCAGCTATATACCTTATCCCGTAATATCATCCCTGCACTACTACAAAACACCAGTGACTGTCTCTCTGCTGTCTCTAATATCATGTCTTCTCTTTATCTGAAACTGAATCTTTCAAAAACTGAGCTTCTTGTGTTTCCACCATCTACTAACCAACCTTACCCTGATATCTCCATCTGAGGTCTTACTATAAAACCGAAGCATCATGCCCACTATCTTAGGGATGTATTGGACTTGCACCTCAAAAACATCTCTAGAATCCGCACTTTTCTCACTGTGGAAACATCAAAACTCTTCATTGTCGTTCTGAATGACTCTTGTATTGACCATTGAAATTCTCTTCTAATTGGTCTTCCACTTACTAAACTGATAACGGTGTCTTTCATTTACCCAAGTCTGTGGCATACTGCATGTGCTCAAATTCTGCAATACTTCAGGAAGCACAGGTGAATAGTTTGATAATTCACTGTGTAATGGCTAAAAAAAAACAAAAAAATAAAAAACCCTTATGTCGGACATTCCCCTTTTTACATGCGACACCTATTTGTAAACCACGCTATGTCACTGATTATTTACATATCATTAATCCTGATTGGATACTGTACAATTAGTGACAATGGCCATTAGCCAAAGGCAGAGTGAGACAGGATGGCAAGGATGCCAAGTAATTGAAAAAAATTCACATTGATTAATTGAACTGACTTTCGGTTTTGGCTGTTTTGCAATTAATTGCCCAACCCTAATGGAAACCCCAAAAAGTGACCCCATTTAGGAAACTACACCCTTCATTGAACTTTTGAAAGGCTATAGTGATCATTTTGACCCCACGGCTGTTTCACAGAATTTATTAATATTAGACCATCGAAATAAAAAATTACATTTTCTGCAATAAAGCCCAACTTTATAGCTCATAGTTGGCTGATGTAGATTTCATGCATCATTTATACCAGTAAACTGACCTAAATGGTCATAAATCTGACGGGACCTGTGATCCCACTCATGCCACGCCCACTTTCAGGAAACTTATGTATGTTTCTTCTCCTTTTAATGTAACTGGTGTCTAAAAAGTTGCAAACCTGAGGACTGCAACCTTTTTACATCACAAAATTGGAGTTGGAGATTAATAAATATTCATGCACAATATAATTATTCGTGGTCACTAGTACTATGCTTTGGAATATATTCTGTACAAACGCCCAAGTAACAGTTACCATTATCATTGCATGATTCAGTTAGGGAGTCTGTCAGGTTCAAAATTCCTTCCAAGCCGTTTTGCAGTCCCTTGTATTGGAGCAGCAACATACTGTACCTTTGTGGCCACAAAAACATGAAGAAAAGATAATCATCTTTTCATATATATATATATATAACATATTAGCCTGTAAATGCATTGGGGATGGGCCAGAATTGCCAAATTTGCCTATAGATGGGCGTAACTGATCAGACTTTCTTCTTTTACTCGTGATTGACATTTTCAGCTCCTTTCTGCATCACAGTAGTTTGCTGGGAAATCTGGCCCACCTCCAGCGCACTTGCAGGCGGATTTGAATATCCATAAATCGATTTGTGGCCATAAAGTTACCCTTTAAAGACATTATCCAGGATTTTAATAAAATTGCATAAAAGTAGGCAATGGTCTAAAGAAAAAAAAAACGTGATGCTTATCTATTAAATTCCCCGCTCCCTCCAATGAGACCATTCTGCAGCAATGACAGTGTTAACATTTACATGACCCCTGAAACCATTCACTGGCCCTGTGAATTATGTAAACTATTTCATCACCACAGGACTAGTGGGGACTACTATAGTTGTGGGAGACTACCACTGCATGCTCTTAGGCGATCTTTTTAAAATTCCCAGACTACCCATTTAAGAGGTTCATTATTGCATTTTAACACTGAGAAGATGTCAGAAGTCCCGAACATCATGTATGTAATTACTGTCAACAGCTACATCAACCTGCATCTGAGGCTGACAATGGTCAAATAGCATCAGGATTGCATTTAAAGGACTAGGAAAGGAATGACAGCATTCTTCAGGAAATGGAGCACTTTTATACATAGGCTGCATCTGGTATTGCAGCTCAGTCCCATTCTTGTGATTCATTCAGTCCATGGACAACCACTTTAACGCTGGGTACACATGCCTTCAGGTTTCCGTTCGGGGGGTCTGCTTGGGGACCCCCGAATGGAAACCTAATCCACTTAAAAAAGTGGTTACCCGCGGAAACCTGTGGACCCTGGGGTCTGCCGGGTTTCCACCCGAAAAGGGTGAAAAATGCGGCGCTTTTCTCTCCGCATTTTTTAAACGGTTTCCGGGAAGGAAATCCTGAACGTGTACCAGGCGCAGGTGTGAACCCAGCCTAATATGAGATGAAAAAGCTAAACTTTAAAACATGATAACACGATTTACAATTTTTAAATGGTTGTTTCATATTTAGTAGAGACTGTATATTTGCCCTGACCTTTTTGATAGTTGGAGATCAATGTTCTCAAATTATTATAATTTTACCAAAGTGGACTCTTACTGGTTCTTAGGGATTTCTGTTCAAACTAAAGTAGATGTAGACAGAAAAATATGATTTTGAAAAGGATTTCCAAGTGAACAGCAGAGTAACTCCTGACAGGATTTCCCCCCCAGCTACATACAGTGATTGACAGCTCTCCCTGTGTAAGTGTAAGTAAGTAAATGTAAAATATTTGCCAAACATGTAATATCCCTTTAATTTCAGCATGGGAAAAAAAAAAAAAAAAAAATCGCAATTTTTGTCGCACATGACTGTTTTTTAAACAAAATTATTATAACATGCCAGGAAGCTGGCGCATGTTACAGCTGAAAACTGCAACAGCTTTCAGACTGGTGTAGGTTTTAAAGAGTACTTCCATTTATAAAAAACGTTTAAATGAATACTACAGGTGAATATAAGAAACTTTATAACATATATCTTTTCTTCTCCACTTTTCAGGCTGAGTGACTTTCTACATATTAGTCTATTATGCGGAAGGGAGAATAGAAAAGACACTTAAATATTTAAATATAACTCTTTCAATACTGCTGGATTGTGGATAAGGGGCTACTAATACACAGAATGAGGCAATAAATCAATTAACCAGCTGGCAGGAGCATCCTACTCCATCCTCCCTTCTCCATAGAGCTCTATGTGTGAGGCAGAATATGGAGATGAATCTAATGTAAACAAGCAGACAGATTGCAGATAAGGCGCAGGAGACCAGCTTTATAAGTGGTGAATGGAAACAGATCTCTTTATTAAAAATATATTACTAAATTTCTTATATTCAAATGTGTTATTCATTTATGAAGAGTTGTTTATACAGTGCCTTGCGAAAGTATTCGGCCCCCTTGAACTTTTCAACCTTTTGCCACAATTCAGGCTTCAAACATAAAGATATAAAATTGTAATTTTTTGGTGAAGAATCAACAACAAGTGGGACACAATTGTGAAGTGGAACGAAATTTATTGGTTATTTTAAACTTTTGGAAAAAATAAAAAACTGAAAAGTGGGGCGTGCAATATTATTCAGCCCCTTTACTTTCAGTGCAGCAAACTCACTCCAGAAGTTCAGTGAGGATCTCTGAATCATCCGATGTTGTCCTAAATGACTGATGATGATAAATATAATCCACCTGTGTGTAATCAAGTCTCCGTATAAATGCATCTGCTCTGTGATAGTCTCAGGGTTCTGTTTAAAGCGCAGAGAGCATCATGAAGACCAAGGAACACACCAGGCAGGTCCGTGATACTGTTGTGGACAAGGTTAAAGCCGGATTTGGATACAAAAAGATTTCCCAAACTTTAAACATCCCAAGGAGCACTGTGCAAGCGATCATATTGAAATGGAAGGAGTATCAGACCACTGCAAATCTACCAAGACCCGGCCGTCCCTCTAAACTTTCATCTCAAACAAGGAGAAGACTGATCAGAGATGCAGCCAAGAGGCCCATGATCACTCTGGATGAACTGCAGAGATCTACAGCTGAGGTGGGAGAGTCTATCCATAGGACAACAATCAGTCGTACATTGCACAAATCTGGCCTTTATGGAAGAGTGGCAAGAAGAAAGCCATTTCTCAAAGATATCCATAAAAAGTCTCCTTTAAAGTTTGCCACAAGCCACCTGGGAGACACACCAAACATGTGGAAGAAGGTGCTCTGGTCAGATGAAACCAAAATCGAACTTTTTGGCCGCAATGCAAAACGATATGTTTGGTGTAAAAGCAACACAGCTCATCACCCTGAACACACCATCCCCACTGTCAAACATGGTGGTGGCAGCATCATGGTTTGGGCCTGCTTTTCTTCAGCAGGGACAGGGAAGATGGTTAAAATTGATGGGAAGATGGATGGAGCCAAATACAGGACCATTCTGGAAGAAAACCTGTTGGAGTCTGCAAAAGACCTGAGACTGGGACGGAGATTTATCTTCCAACAAGACAATGATCCCAAACATAAAGCAAAATCTACAATGGAATGGTTCACAAATAAATGTATCCAGGTGTTAGAATGGCCAAGACAAAGTCCAGACCTGAATCCAATCGAGAATCTGTGGAAAGAGCTGAAAACTGCTGTTCACAAACGCTCTCCATCCAACCTCACTGAGCTCGAGCTGTTTTCCAAGGAAGAATGGGCAAGAATTTCAGTCTCTCGATGTGCAAAACTGATAGAGACATACCCCAAGCGACTTGCAGCTGTAATCGTAGCAAAAGGTGGCGCTACAAAGTATTAACTTAAGGGGGCCGAATAATTTGGCACACCCCACTTTTCAGTGTTTTATTTTTTACAAAAGTTTAAAATATCCAATAAATTTCGTTCCTCTTCACGATTGTGTCCCACTTGTTGTTGATTCTTCACCAAAAAATTTTAATTTTATATCCTTATGTTTGAAGCCTGAAATGTGGCAAAAGGTTGAAAAGTTCAAGGGGGCCGAATACTTTCGCAAGGCACTGTACCTGGAGGCATGCTTTAATTCCAACACATGGGATTTCCAGAGATGCATCTGTATTATATAGAGGCTGAAGCCTCTTAATAATTCTGCAGCATCACACGCATAGTGATTAAAGGGGTTGTCCAGGCAAAAATGTTATATTTTAACTAGGCCGGGGGAGTTAAAAAAAAAAAAAAAATCATACTCACCACGTTCCTGTTGGTACGTTCCTGTTGGTTCACTGTTGTCTTCCAGTGGAAGTCCCCGCCGCACAAGACCACTGAGGCCAATCAGCGGCCTCAGCAAAGGGCACATGACGTCACTACCTGTAAACGCTGAGGCCAATCAGCAGCTTCAGCGGAAGTGATCCTGGACATCACAGCCGGCGAGCAGTTTCACTTTCAGAAGACAGCCCAGCAGAAGGACCGGACCGCACTGGGAGGACATCAGAGAACTGGGGACAGGTGAATATGATTTTTTTTAAAAATTTTTTAACCTCTCCAGCCTATTTTCAAAATATTTATATATTTAAGTATAATTATAAAATATATTTATTATATATAATATATAAATATTTTTAAATATATTTATATCCCATCTGTAATTACACAAGCAGCCAGAAGTAGATTCAAGTACATAAAAGACTTTTCTTACATAGATGTGAGATTTGCAGAATCTTCAGACTTTTGTACAGAGCAACAGTTTGTAGGTGTGTGTGTGTGTGTGTGTGTGTGTGTGTGTGTCTGTGAAAAGAGACTAAGTTGTCTGAAAAGTTAGTGAACATTAGAGAAATCAGCCCATAGTGTTTCACCCCTTGTCTACTATTGATTTCATATATTTTTTTCTGAATACGGACAATGTAACTTGAGGGATAGATGACCTCTTTCTTGCCAAAAACCTCCCTGAGTAACGTTAAACCATATCACATATATGCTATTTCAAATCTATTAAGGGCCAATACAGCAGTTTCTATGTAATTTGAGCCTCAGTAAATGTATTAGAAATTCAAGGAGATAAAAATATTCTCTTGCCTCTCACATGGAAAATGAGCTTCATGGGAAATTCTACCAAAGTCTTTGAAACGATTAATTATATGTCTTTCAAACATTGCAGGCCTATTTTAGAGCTTTCCATGTTATGCTAATGACAAATCGCATTTAAAGCTTCGCTCCGAGGACTGGGACTCAGCTGCTTTGTTTAGATTTCCTGCCTGAAGTTTATCCTGACATGGTTATACAATAGTAACAAGATCATCAGGTCTTCATATCAGATTCTTACTCCTTCCATGGGTCTTAAAGAAACATTCTAGGCAAACTCTACAAACTTAATTAAGTCCCTGCCTGTCGCTAACTGCACCTGAATTATTAAGAGGCATACATCCACACAGGTAGGTGGTGCTGTGCTGTCATGTCAAAAAGTAACACCCAACTCATACACTGGAAGCAAACCTTATTGGACTCGATTGAAGAATGCAGAACAGATTTTAGCATACCAAGTGTCACAGCACTCTAAAACACACAGTGCTAGCACTCACATTCAGAGACTCAGTTCTCTGATGTTTGTGATGCATCAGGTTGCTTCCCAGGACAACAGGGACTGGGCAGGAACAACATGTGACCCGTTATCGCTTATACAGTGATTCCTCACCCTGGGATAACCCAGCAGTCATGGTGGGACACACCAAATAACTCCCCCCCATGATACAAATCTAGGTGAAAAAAAAAAAAACACATTGTACATGTCAAGAGAAGACAGCAGTCAACAGAGCGATAACAAAGTACTTCTGACAGTTGGCACAATGATCAAACTTCAGTCAGTAAAGCAAGCATAACATCAAGTATAACTTGCCAAACAGGGGTTGCTAACCCATCTTATGTAGGTACACAGTATGGGGCCATCAACAGTCACCTACCTAAGGTTGCTAACTAAAGAGTGTACTCTCACACTGCACTTCAGAAGGGAATGCCTCTCATTAGGGAGAGAAAGTACAGAATCTTATTAGACCATGCATGTGCTGCTAAGAATTATGGGTAATGAATATGTAAATAAGACCTTGTTGAAAAAGAGGAATTTGCTCATAGTGCCACCTTTTGGAAGGTAGCTCCATATAGATTAATACATGGCTTGGCTATTATTCCCATGTTATGCCCTTAGGTTTTTGTTCCTCCCTGTTTCCTTATATAGTAGCTACAGTTACTTCCATAAGTATAACCAATGTTAGATGTACAAATTAATTAACCTTTATGACATTTTGTCAAAAACAATGACCCCTTTTAATGCCTTTAAGTCTGGTATATGGTCACACTTGATCCAAGCATTTTTGGCCTTAATATACAGGTCAGCTTTTTATCTGAGTTACTGAGTCTCAGGCTTTGAAATAGATACTTCATGATACTCGGAGACATTTAAAAGATATGTCAAGCATGTGTACTATTTGAAAATCTCCGCTTGTCCCATCGGACCTCTACTGCCAGTATTGTGTACAAAGCAGATACATAGAGCTTACTAGCAGCACAGCTCTGACTTTTCTTAGTGGCAAACTGTTTTCAAACAAAAATTTACAACACTTGGCCCCTAAAATCTACATAGAAATCCTTCTTTCACTTTGTTTTTCTTGATGTTTTCAGGATTTTTTTTACCCCAAAATCTGTACATTGTACCTAATAATACATGGTATCACATTTCCACATTAATAAACTTCCCTAAGACTTTTTTTTATAAAATAAAAATTTTTACTAACAGCATAGAGAATATGAAAGTGGCCAAAAACAACTAGGATATAGTCATACTGTTGAGGTTTTATCAGGATTTTGAAGTCAAAACCAGTTGTAGATCATAAAAGGTAAGAAAGTTTAGAGGACATATACTTTTTCTCCTCTTCTTTTGAATCCATTTCCGCTTCCAAAACTGCATCTGAGCGAAAAGTGAACATATTATAATGCCTTTGGCATCCCCACCACCAGTGTTTCACTTTTGTGTGATGAATTTCACCTGCACATCGGTAACAGCAAAACCGCAGTCTGTGAATAATATCCAGCTAAAATTAATAGAAACACCAGTGGGCGGGGACACTGTGCCACTACTTTTAAAGATAAGATGGTAAAGGTTAAGGCCGGTTGCAGACGACCGTGGCTGTGATCAGTGTGCTATCCGTGTGGGCCGACAGTCTGGGCCGCAAAATATAGCACAGGTCCTATTCCTGTCCTATTTTGCGGCCCTTGCTTCCGTGGTTCCTATTCATTTAATGAAAGGAGCCGTGGAAGCATGGCCCCTGCCTGGGCGACACACGAGGAACATCCCCGTGTCTCCCGTGTGCTGTCCGTGCTTTTCATTCACGGCCGGCCGGTTGCAACACGGTCGTCTGCAACTGGCCTAAGTGCAAGCAATTATTTTATAAATACCCCCATTACCCCACCTACTTTTTGCAAATATACATTTGTACGTAGATAAGTAAGAAGTAGGGAACACATGTAAAAAAAATATGATAGCAGGATCAAGCTACATAGATATTGTTTGTACGGTATGCAGATACACAGGACTGCACAGAAGAGGTAGACAAAAAATAACAGGATATTTATAATAAAAGCTATTTGCAAAAAGTAGCTTTATTTTCACTTTATATGCATGTGAACATTTTATATATATAAAAAAGATTTTTATAATTATCCATAAAATTTACATAAAAAGTTACTTACACTCAGGGGTTTAACCTGAGGGGCTGTACAGGAGCCTCAGGGGGCCTATAATGTGTCTCTTCCTAATATGAGGAATCCAGTACTATGAACGATACATTACATTTAGCGAGCCTACTACAGATTTTGCATTGAGGCCCAGGAGATACAAGTTACACCTCTGCTTACACTAGCCTGAGAGAGGCTCATTTGAGCTGAAAAGTCACATGGACACTTTGCAAGACTGTGTGCTGTTATCCTTTTTCTATGTTCTTGCTTATGTGCATGTGAAGGATCCATCCCAAGTGGTATTGTGCATACAGTCACTATAGCAAGAGCAGTGCTGCACCCATTTATGTTTTTGTCTTCATTATATGTTTTATTGGCTACTGAGACAGAAAAGTCCATTCAGAATTCTGCTGCACTCCTGTTACCAGACAACATTGCACCACTCCGCTCAAATGACAGTTACGTACTTATCCCCTACACTTAGGGGCTTTCTAAAAATTTAATTTTTTTTTTTTTTTTTTTACAGAAAACAAATTGTCAATCTGCATGAGTTTTTGAACAATGTATGCTGTTTTTAAGTATGCATGTGTGGATTGTAAAAAGCACATGCATTTTTTTAAAACGCATGTTGTTTTGTACTAAAACACATTTTGGGAAATTAAATCGAAAAATAACCGGATAACTGATATTATTTTGTTGACGTCAGTTATTTCAATATTTGCAAGGTCCTACCTGCAGTTTCATTCAGACCAACCACATCCGAACCAAAACCCCTAGTATTATACACTGGGGTCTCTTCAGACCCCAGAGTATAATAAGCGGAGGTCCCAGGAAGGTGATCAAACATAAAAAACAGTATTACTCCCCTCTCCTGGTCTCCGGCGCCACCCCCTCTTCTCTTCTGATCTTCTGACTGATGTCAAGGATCACTGAGGATTGTAATTGGTCTGAAGAGAACAGGGAGTCACGCTGGAGTCCTCCAGGAGAGGTAAGTAAAACAGTTTTTTTTTATGTTTGATTACCTCCCCGGGGCCTTTGCTTATTATATTCTGGGGTCTGAAGCATGGCAGCCTCACTCAATTAGGGGTGATATGGAAAAAGCGCCCTTAATAAAGTATAGGTAGGGCAGGGGGGACCATCACTCAGGAGGCACTATAACTGTAATAATAAATGCCCCCTTATAGGTAATATTACCTGTATGTGTGGTGGGGCACTATTGGGACCCTATTACAGTAATAGTGCCCTCCACAGTTAATAACATTACCTGTGTGTGTGGGGGGGAATGTTATTAACTGTGGCGGGCACTATTACTGTAATAGTGCCGTAGTAGTGCTCCCCCACAGGTAATATTACCTGTGTATGTTTGTGTGTGGGGGGGACTATTACCTGTGGGGCGCACAACTACTAGGGTTCTATTACAGTAAAAGTGCCCTCCCAATTAATAACATTACCTGTGTGTGGAGGGGACTGGTATTAACTGTGGGGGGCACTAATACTGTAATAGTAGCCTAATAGTGCCCCCCTATGGTTTATAGTCGTCGTCCCCACATACTGTTACAATTCGGCTCCCGGGATCTCTTTTGACACACAGGATGTGTGCATCTTCTATTCTGCTCCCTGGCCCCAGCGACACCATAGCAAAAGTTCCGGTAGCAGAATAAAAGAAGCACACATTCTGTGAGTCAGAAGACATCTCGGGAGTTGCATTAGTAACCAGATAAATAGAAAGTGATCTGCTTGTGTAGCCTACAGCAGCAGATCACTGTTAAAAATGGGGTCCTATGGAAACTTACCAGGTGTCAGCTGATGCTTATATACTGTACACCTATTACCTACAGAAGTCCCCATGGTCATTGGGGATCTCTGGTGTATAGGACGATGGGGAGTATTACACGATGTGGGTCACTGGAGAGAATTATACTGTGCGTGGGCATCTAATGGGCCATTATCCTGTGGGGGGTACCACTAACGGGACATAACACGGTATGAAGGCAACTGAGTGGTAACATTGTGATGGAGAATTTACTCATCCTTGCATTAATAACTCTTATGTCAGGCATTTTGTTGTTATAATGTGACAGACCAGATAGGGCAACTTACTATTATTGTGACGGATATGTTGGGGTAACTTACTATCTATGTGATGCACATGGAGTTATACATTTAGTAATTCTATATTCCTCACAATCAAACAGTCAGGTTGGGTGATTGCAATTAAAACTAAAACTTTAACCCCTTAAAGAAACAGCTAGGTTTGGCCTTACAGGTAATTACACCATTTTTCAAATCTGACATCTGTCACATTATGTGAGAATCACTTTAAGATTTACCTGTCCAATTGATTCTGAGTGGGTTTTTTTTGCGACACATTGTCCTTCATATATTTTATGAGAAAAAAAAATAGCAAATTTGGCAATAATTTTGAAAAACTTGAAGCTATTTTCAAACTTTGAAATGTACTGCTTTATAGACAGTTATACCACTAAAATGAATTTATATATATTATTTACCATATCTCTGGCATCACGTCTTAATTTTTTTGGTCTGTTAGAAAGCTTACAAGCAATTCAGTTGTGAGGGGCAGGGTCGGACTGGCCCACCGGGGAACCGGTGAATTCACCGGTGGGCCCCGAGCCCCGACTATTAGTCCTCATGTCATGGGGGCCCGATCGGCATCCTGACCATCCCGATCGGGCCCCTGACCAGTGGTGTTACGATCGCGGTCGCAGGGGGCGCGACCGCGACCGGACCCGGCAGGGTACGGGGCCCGTGGCCAGCTGGAGATGGCCGGGGCCCTGGACCACTATGATAGTGGTCGGGGAAAGCCTGGTTCCCCGACCGCTATACATACTGTTATTGGAAAGAGGCCCTGGCATATTGCAGGCCCCTTTCCAATAGATGGCAGCCCAGGGGAGGTGACTGAAAATAATAAATACATATTCTCACCTCTCCTGGGCACAGCGTCCTCTCCGGCGCTCTTCTGTCATGTGACTGAGGCCTAACAAAACAAAAAAACCACCCACAAACTTTCTCTCCTGTCCCCAGTGTCTCCCAGCGCAGTTTGGTCCTGCAGTTCTGTTGTTTTCTTCCAGCTGAAGTTCCCTCTGCACATGACTACCTGTAACGTCACGTGACCCCTGAGGCCAATCAGTGGCCTAAGGGAAGGGACCTGGGACGTCACAGCCAGTGAGGAATTCCGGCAAAAAGAAGACAGCGGAGCTGCAGGACCGGACCGTGCTGGGAGGACACCGGAGCACCGGAGACAGGTGAGTATGTTTAGCATGTTTTTTTTTTTGGGGTGGTAGGGGGGATTCACCTCCCTCAGACTAATTATAAAAAAGAAAAAAATTATACTGGACAATCTCTTTAAAGTGTGGCACATTAGGGGGTATATTAAAGGGGTTGTCCAGGCATAATTTGTTATGTTTTATCCTCAGGATAGGCCATAGATACCTGATCTGTAGGGGGCTGACCCCGGACCAATCAGCTATACGGAGCCACTTCTGATGCCCTTACTGTACACAATACAGGGTTAGAAGCAGAAAGCTCTGTCCACTGTGTATTAGCCGGGCACCTTCACTGTATTTCAGCACTTATTGAAGTCAGTAGGAGCTGAGCTGCAGTGAAGGCGCCGGGCTGCTATACAGCGGATGGAGCTTTCTGCTTCCGGCCCTGTGTTGTGTACAGAACAGGTGCCGGAAGTGGCTCCAAACAGCTGATGGGGCCGTGTGTCAGCCCTCTACCGATCAGGTATTTATGGCCTATCCTGAGCATAGGCCATATAAAAGATTAACCCTGGACAACCTCTTTAATATGCCCCACACAGTTTAATGTCCCCCCCACAGGATGTTAGCCCCCATCACTGCTCCCACACAATATAATGACCCCATCACTATTCCCCATACAGTATGTGGGACCAGTGAAGAGGCCACTATGTGGGGGGACCAGTGAAGTGACCATAGAAAAATTTGGCCCAGACAACCCCTTAAAAGAGGTTGTCCATATACTGGAGCGACCACTGTGTCGGCCACCAGGGAGGTGTAAAAATAAGAAAATTTTTAAAAAAGCATACTCACCTGTCCCCAGCACCCCGTTGTCCCCTGCCTGTGTCTGTTCGGTCTCATGGCGGCGCCTCATTTCTGGAAATCCTGTACCTAATTGGTCTTAGCGATCACATGAGGTGCAGGACTCCCAGCAAGGAGTCGCCGGCATGAGACTGAATGGACACTGGCAGCGGACAACGGAGCACCGGGAACAGGTGAGTATTCTTTTTAATTTACTTATTTTTTACTTTACACCTCCCGCCAGCTACATGGGTTGCTCCAATTCCTTCGACAACCTCTTTAAAGGATTTATGCATCTTCCTAATATTGATGGCCTGTCCTTAGGATAGGCCATCAATATTACATCTACAATGATACAACAGCCAGGACCTCTGCAGATCAGCTTTTCCAGGACAGTGCGGCTACAGGTAAAAGTAACAATTCTAGGAGCCACGCTGTTCACTTGCCATACAAGGTGTAGCAGTAGGTTTAGGTAGTGCAGTGGTGCACATGGTATAGTGGGTGAGCAGCATGGCTCCCCCGCCCTGTCTCGGTACCGCTGATCTGCAGGGGTTCTGATGGTGGGCCCCTAGAAACAATTCCACTGGTGGGCCCTAGACATCCCAGTCCGACACTGGTGAGGGGCAAAACTGAATTTAGGAAGTTAGTTAACCCTTTAATAGTTTCACACACATGAAACCCCCCCTTTCCCTTTCAGATATAAAAATAAACGAAAACACACATTTGGCACCCCTGCATCCTAAAATGCAGTAGCAGGAAAAAAATTCCCCCAAATGGTTACGTCTGTCAGAATATGGCAACTCCAAGAAATTTTTTTTTTTTTTTTTAAAGCTTTGGATTTTTCTTCAAGTGTTATAGCATAACAAAAACTATATAAATTTGCACTAGCATCACTGTAATCATGTTGAACAGCAGAATACAGGTAGCATGTCATTTTGGCTTCACTGGGAAAGCTGTAAAAACAAACCCATAAGAAAGTCGCACAAATGCAGCTTTTCTCTACTTCTAACGGTTAGAATCTAACCCATTTTGAATTATTTTACCAGTTTCCCAGTACATCTTATAGAATATTATGAAGTACAATTTATCCCACACAAATTAAGCCCTCATATGGCTCTGTAAACCCCAAAATTTCAGGTTTGTCCAAGCCCTAAATTTTTGGAAAATTTATAATGAAGCCGACTCATAATGAACCAGTCTGCTCATCCATAATGCCAAACTGATCATATCCTTAGGGCAAAATGTGTAGGTCAGTATACGGTTTTTGGATTGAATAGCCATAGAAAAAGTATACAGTATAAGAATTTATATACCATGCAGTAATATTGGTTATATATACACACGTGGACAAAAATGTTAGTACCCCTCATTTAATGAAAGAAAAACCCACAATGGTCACAGAAATAACTTGAATCTGACAAAAGTAATAATATAGAAAAAGTCTATGAAAATGAACAAATGAAAGTCAGACATTGCTTCTCAATCATGCTTCAACAGAATTTAAAAAAAAAAGAAAACTCATGAAACAGGCCTGGACAGAAATGATGATACCCTTAACTTAATATTTTGTTGCACAACCTTTTGAGGCAATCACTGCAATTAAACGATTCCTGTAACTGTCAATGAGACTTCTGCACCTCTCAAAAGGTATTTTGGCCCACTGCTCATGAGCAAACTGCTCCAGTTGTCTCGGGTTTGAAGGGTGCCTTTTCCAGATGGCATGTTTCAGCTCCTTCCAAAGATGCTTAATAGGATTTAGGTCAGGGCTCATAGAAGGCCACTTCAGAATAGTCCAATGTTTTCCTCTTAGCCATTCTTGGGTGTTTTTAGCTGTGTGTTTTGGTCATTATCCTGTTGCAAGACTCATGACCTGCGACTGAGACCAAGCTTTGTGACACTGGGCAGCACATTTCTCTCTAGAATCACTTGATAATCTTGAGATTTCATTGTACCCTGAACAGATTCAAGACACCTTGTGCCAGATGCAGCAAAGCAGCCCAGAACATAACAGAGCCTCCTCCATGTTTCACAGTAGAGCTCTATCGCCCGGGTATAAATTGTGGGTGCAAAGGATCACACCGAAATGAGAGAGAGTTATGAAAACTTTTAATATGTGCCCAAAAACAATGAGATGCAATGAGGGATGATTTATATAAAGTGGTTGAAAAGTAAAATGAGGCAGTTGCCCATAGCAACCAATCCAGCTGCCATCTGTCCAAGGGCCGTTTGAAAATGAAACCACTTATGTGGTGCTCCCTTGCACCTTCCCAAGTAGGTTTATATAGGAAAGTGCAAAACCTGCCTCTGGCAGATAATAAGGTAAAAAATAAAAACGGGCAAACCTCGGAAACAGTGTCAGAAATCTGCCTTCACCTGAAGGACTCAGCACTGACAATTTGCGTGGATGGTGAGGCTCAGCATTTAACCCGATCCCTGCACTATAACAATGCCAGCTATGAGCAGTGCTTGGGGAGGTTTTTTTTTTTTTTCTTTAAGACTAAGGCACCACATTGAGGACACACAGCTTTTTTGTTGCAGATTTTGTTGCGTTTTTTTGAGCCAAAGCCAAGTATCGCTACAAGAGGAATAGGAGATAAAAAATACTTATACTTCTACCTTTTTCTCAATCCACTCCTGGATTTGGCTCAAAAAACGCAACAAAAAAAGCTGCATTTCTGCAATGTGGGGCCTTAGCTGTGCATGGCCACAGAGTAAAATCCAGTATTGAGCAGGTGACCAGGTGAGGAGAAAAAACAGAGAGACTCCTGGAAAAGTCAGATGAATTGACACTTCTGGTATACACACACACATATTTGGATGCTGAAGAGAGGGAGGCGGAGTGAGAATACACAGGAGAGGTGAGGCAAGGTGAGTTTAGATGTTTGTTATTTTTAACACAAAGCAGAAATAGGGAGCCAACAACAGTAGAATACAATGGTGCTAGCAAAAATATTCCACCAATTGCAACAGGAATTAACCAACAAAAGCACTGATGCATATATTAATAAAACTTAACATTTAATAACTAAACTTAAAATCGTATCCAAAGAATAAAACAAACATATAAATACATGTAGCCACTCAATGGAGTCCCACCTTATAGCAAAAAAGTTGTATAACCTTACCACCATATAGCATAAACAATGGCGACTATACATATAATAAATTGAAACGATCTTACCAGTAACTGAGGCAGGAGTATCCCAGTGGGTGATGGTGCAACCCAGGAGGACGAACCAGGTCCCTATTCATGCCCCTGAAATTTCCACTAACACCCAGAATAACTCCCGCCCTAACAAGGGCAGTACCAAGCTGTCCTTAAAATGGCCCTATAAATCCCTAGTCCCTACGCGTTTCCTGGTACAGTAGCGCACCAATCATCAGGGGACTTACTAGACTACTCATAAGAACCAAAAATCTTGGTCAGATATATATAGGAAAAGATAGTTAAATAAATAAATGCTGCCTACAGTGGTAGATCAAAAACAAAAACAAAAACCCCACAATGGAGGAAAAGGCTGCTATGCTATGACTCCATGTAGTGACAATGGTAGTAAAAGCCAAATGAATCATAGCAACTTATATAGCGATATACTCTACTTATCAACAGGTGTACTCAAATTCATGAAGACAATGTTTGTTTGAATATGGCGCCGAAAAACGGCGTCCACTGATGATGTCATGCGTAGCATAACGTCATCCCGTTGTGATACGAGCGGTAAACATCATTGTGCGCATGCGCGAAGCAAAATCCCCCGCGCATGCGCAATTCCACCCGGGAACCGGTCGACAGTGCGCATGCCCGAATCAAGAAGCTTCGCGCACATACCTCAAGATTTCAGCGTCAGAGGGATAAGTATAGCGGGACAGGGAAATAAATGGTCCCGCAATACATAAATTGTCAAAATGAGCAAGATACTGTTTATTAAATGTATCTAACCCCCGATAAATGAATAATAGGCCGGTTGTTAACAAAACATATCAGTATATAACGGGAAGAAAATCAGGAGGGACCCAATCAGTCACTACTCCAGATACTATAGCTCCAAGACATTACAGGTTAGATTAAATCAATACAAATGTGGCCAAGAGCGAAAGAAAGTCTCAAAAATTCCAAGTATAATATATTGAACAAATCATAACTATATACACACAAATGTGTAGGGATAGCAAACACCCCTTCACTTATGTTCAGAAAATGACAGTGAAAGTATGCAAACAATATACAATCTGAAGGAAGATATGTCTGTCAAAAAGTACCAAGAAATTCATATCATTCAAAAATCATCCGGATAAATAAAGGGCAAGTGAACATATGACATAAAGGAGAGGGAGAGAGAGATCAGATAAAGCAGCAAAAATTGAGGCGTTCATTAAGTCCACTTGGGATCTCAGTTTTTAATTTAAAGATCCATTTGGACTCACATTGCAATGTCATCCTATGCCAATCACCACCTCTCGGATGGGGTTTTACCAAATCAATTCCTATGAAACGTAGGCAGTTCACATTACCGCCATGGCATAGGTTGACATGTCTCGCCACTGGGGTATCCCGTTCATGCCGTATATCCCCAAGATGTTCACCAATTCTTCTTCTTAGCTCTCTGTTAGTTTTTCCAACATATTCCAATTTGCATTGGCATGTGATCTTATAGATCACTCCTCTAGACCGACAGGATATGAAATGTTTAATTTTAAAAGTAGTATATGCCTGATTTTTTGCAAATCCAATATAACTTTCTCTACAAAAACATCAATACATGATAGATCACTCGTGGGGGGTAGTTTTGTATTTTTATTATGGAGATCAGTAAAGGGACCATATCCTGTAATCTCATTCCCTTCCTGTGCAAGGTTAGCTAATATTCTGACATCAGGGAGATGAAAAGTTGTCCGGCTGATTGGTACTTTTGATAATGGGGCATCACACGTAGGAGAGGTTTTACAGCGCCATTGGGACATTTTAATTATGGACCCTGATATTAAAGAAGTGGTAAGTGAGAGACCACAGATTACGTTTAGGAGAGGTAGATCTTTAAAAGATCGTCTAGTTCACAGCCATTTGGATGTACAAAAAACAACTACATCATGGCTATCCCCACCAAAGGGTTGTTTTAAATGCAGTGGCTGTTCCTCATGTCCATTTGTACTGGCAGGACCGGAATTTTTTTCAGAAAATCTAAAAACTACTTTTAAAATTAAACATTTCATATCCTGTCGGTCTAGAGGAGTGATCTATAAGATCACATGCCAATGCAAATTGGAATATGTTGGAAAAACTAACAGAGAGCTAAGAAGAAGAATTGGTGAACATCTTGGGGATATACGGCATGAACGGGATACCCCAGTGGCGAGACATGTCAACCTATGCCATGGCGGTAATGTGAACTGCCTACGTTTCATAGGAATTGATTTGGTAAAACCCCATCCGAGAGGTGGTGATTGGCATAGGATGACATTGCAATGTGAGTCCAAATGGATCTTTAAATTAAAAACTGAGATCCCAAGTGGACTTAATGAACGCCTCAATTTTTGCTGCTTTATCTGATCTCTCTCTCCCTCTCCTTTATGTCATATGTTCACTTGCCCTTTATTTATCCGATGATTTTTGAATGATATGAATTTCTTGGTACTTTTTGACAGACATATCTTCCTTCAGATTGTATATTGTTTGCATACTTTTACTGTCATTTTCTGAACATAAGTGAAGGGGTGTTTGCTATCCCTGCACATTTGTGTGTATATAGTTATGATTTGTTCAATATATTATACTTGGAATTTTTGAGACTTTCTTTCGCTCTTGGCCACATTTGTATTGATTTAATCTAACCTGTAATGTCTTGGAGCTATAGTATCTGGAGTAGTGACTGATTGGGTCCCTCCTGATTTTCTTCCCGTTATATACTGATATGTTTTGTTAACAACCGGCCTATTATTCATTTATCGGGGGTTAGATACATTTAATAAACAGTATCTTGCTCATTTTGACAATTTATGTATTGCGGGACCATTTATTTCCCTGTCCCGCTATACTTATCCCTCTGACGCTGAAGTCTTGAAGTATGTGCGCGTGCGCGGAGCTTCTTGCTTCGGGCATGCGCACTGTCGACCGGTTCCCGGGTGGAATTGCGCATGCGCGGGGGATTTTGCTTCGCGCATGCGCACAATGATGTTTAGCGCTCGTATCACAACGGGATGACGTTATGCTACGCATGACGTCATCAGTGCGCTCCGTTTTTTGGCGCTATATTCAAACAAACATTGTCTTCATGAATTTGAGTACACCTGTTGATAAGTAGAGTATATCGCTATATAAGTTGCTCTGATTCATTTGGCTTTTACTACCATTGTCACTACATGGAGTCATAGCATAGCAGCCTTTTCCTCCATTGTGGGGTTTTTGTTTTTGTTTTTGATCTACCACTGTAGGCAGCATTTATTTATTTAACTATCTTTTCCTATATATATCTGACCAAGATTTTTGGTTCTTATGAGTAGTCTAGTAAGTCCCCTGATGATTGGTGCGCTACTGTACCAGGAAACGCGTAGGGACTAGGGATTTATAGGGTCATTTTAAGGACAGCTTGGTACTGCCCTTGTTAGGGCGGGAGTTATTCTGGGTGTTAGTGGAAATTTCAGGGGCATGAATAGGGACCTGGTTCGTCCTCCTGGGTTGCACCATCACCCACTGGGATACTCCTGCCTCAGTTACTGGTAAGATCGTTTAAATTTATTATATGTATAGTCGCCATGGTTTATGCTATATGGTGGTAAGGTTATACAACTTTTTTGCTATAAGGTCGGACTCCATTGAGTGGCTACATGTATTTATATGTTTGTTTTATTCTTTGGATACGATTTTAAGTTTAGTTATTAAATGTTAAGTTTTATTAATATATGCATCAGTGCTTTTGTTTGTTATTTTTAATCACTTCCCCTGGGCCTCCACTTATTATACTCTGGCCCTGCAGATATACTCACCCTGCTCATTCACCATATTCTTGATAACTGCAGTTGTGGGTACTAAAGCACCTATAACCGTCACTATCAAGAATTCATTGTAAGGAGGGGGTAAGGGCCTCAGACATAAGTTTGCACCAGGGCCCACAAGACTTTTGTTACGTCAGTGCTTGTCACTTCCTGTTTGTCTCAATGATTTGACTTGTGGCTTGAATTTCTACCTCTGCCTGTATTTCCTACACTGGATCTGTTGTCTCCTGCTGATCACCCAGTTCTGACCTACGCCTGACCACTCCTATGTGCATCATCCCTGATGCACACCTCGGTCAATCACCTCGCATCACTTTAGTGAGAAGCAGACCAATTTCACTCTAGGGATGCATTTTCATTTTCTTGCATTTTTCAGCATCTCAGGTTTAGAGTTTTTGTTTATCCTCACAGATCTTGTAATTTTTAACAACTGCTATACCAAGGCTTCTACTTTTGCAACACTTAGGCAGGGTTCACACTAATGTTGGATTCCGTTATGAAGGTGTCCATTAACAAAAAAAAAAAAAAAACGGACACCTATCATAACAGACATTAACGGACACTAACTGATGTTAATGTGTCCGTTTTTTAACTGATCCAATTAATGGATCAGTTAAAAAAACGGACACATTAGCATCAGTTAGTGTCCGTTTTTTAACACTGTCTTTTTTATGTTTTTATGTTTCTGCTTTCTGAGCATGCGCAGGAAAAAAACGGACATAAAATAACGGACAGTAACTGATGGCTATCAGTTACTGTCCGTTATAAGTCCGTTACCCATAGACTTCAATGTTAAAAAAATAACGGACACTTGCAGTCCATCAAGAATCCGTTTTTCCAAACGGACAAAAAATCCTACATGCAGGACTTTTTTGTCCGTTTGGAAAAACGGACTTCTGATGGATTGGGTGTAAACGGACACTAATGGACACAATATAAAAACCCATTGAAATGAATGGAAATTTTAACAGATTACTGACGGTTCAGCTAGTGTCCGATGCTAAAATCTTGTAACGGACAATAGCAACGGACACTACTGACGGTCACCAATGGTAGTGTGAACGCCTCCTTACACTTGTGTCTCTGCTCTTATAAAATGTTACATTTCAGATTTATACTGTTGTGCTGAAATCCTATGCTATTTCCATTCATAAGCACTTACGCTATGTTCACACCTGCGTTCGGGTTTCCGTTTCGAGAGGTCCGCTTGGGAACCCCCCCCGGACTGAAACCTAATCTGCTTAAAAAGTGGTTACCTTTGGACTATAAGGGGGCCACTGGGTTTCCGCCTGAAAAGGGCAGAAAATACGAAGAGAAAATGATGCTTGCAGGACTTTTCTGTCTGCATTTTTAAAGCAGAATGGGGAACAGAAACCCCAGGCGGAGACCGGGCGCAGGTGTGAAACTAGACTTTGTGCCAGAATATCATCATTTAACTGCTATTACATTATTACTAACGGACTGTTCTGTAACTACATAAAGCCAAATCATTTTTCTACTTTTTTCCAACTGAATTTCACACAAGCAGTAAACACTAATTTTATAGCTGGAAGGGCAGTGTGATAAATTGAGCGCTCTGTTTTTCCATACGGTTTGTCTGATTTTAGTAAGGAATGAAGCATTTTTAGCATTTCTGTTACATCATTCCAGGCATTAGTTCATGTTAAAATCACTGTTATGCTTTTTTTCAAATTCCTCTTTAGACCCATTTCTCAGCACGTGTGCTTCAATTCATTCCAGCATCTTGTCAACACCACCGCCTCTAGTCACAATGTTTGGGGACGAGTATTCATCTGTAACGGACCATAAATTTTAGAACAGCGGGGGATTACAGACTGATCAGGGAGTCTCCACAGCCAGTCATAAATCCGATGTTTAGAGAAATGTCTATGATTTAAACCTCTTTCTAGACTAGTGTCAATTATAAAAAGAACACATTTGGTAAGCTGAAAGTACTTGAAAACAAAGCCAAACTAAAGTCCATGTTATATTCTTGCCAAACTTTCATCCACGAAGAATAACTTGAGATGTTTTTGTTATTGTGTGCCTAAATTTAAAGAACATCTGTCATCATGTTGTTTTTGGTTGTTTGATCAATCATTTTAATATATGATGTATTATATGAGGGTTATGCGATCTAAGGAATCAACATTACAGAGTTGAATTTTACCTTTATATCATAATGAAAATGCAGTTTATGAATATTAATTTAGTCTCCTATTCCAGTCATCTACATGATGACAGGGTAAGATGGTGGAAACCCCCTCCTTCCACAGTTGTAGCCTTATATGACTGAAGAGAAGTCCCCATTCAAGATAGGCCTGTATATTGTTGTGTGCATGTGTCTTCTTTTGTATTTCTGTGGGTTGTAATAATAAAGTAATTGTGACGCTGTACGTCACTTTCATTGGTATTGGTGAGGCATCACACCACTTCTTGTTCTGGTACTTTGTGGATGATGGGCAGTGTGTTGATTCCCCACTACTAGCGGTGTTGCAGGTAGTGTCTGAGTAGAGCCTACGTATGCTGCTGCTTGGCTCTTATTCTGGACAGGGACATCTCTCCTTGAGGAGAGCACCAGTGAAGGTGTGTAGAGTTTTAAATTGCTCTTATTCTGTCATGCAAGGGCAGGAAAACTGACTATAACCGGGGCCCCATGCTGCATATTACAGTACTTGCAAAATGGAAGGGATTCTGGCTAATCTCATTCACACATTGCAGGAAAAATTCCGCAGCGGAAATGCTGCGATTTCAAAAACGCCTGCATTTTTGTAAATCGCAGCATGTCAATTACACCTACAGAAACGCTGGCTTTTTTTTGTATAGGTATAATAGAGGCAGAAAGTCCACAGAGGAGAACTTTGCAGACTTTCTGTGAAAAGCAATACAGAAAAAACTGTGATGCGTTTTTTCGCTGTGGCTCATTACATGGGACCTTAGCCTATATTAGGAATTTTCCTGCGCCTTCTTAGAGTCAAGTCGTAGGTTCAGTATGGGACATCTGTGCTAGCAGAGTGCAACCCCTGTACAAACAGGAATCCTGCTACAAGTATGTGCTGCCACCGGACTGAAACTCCAAAACTGTCAAAAAGATGGTGAAAAACGACCATTACCTAGGTTCTGTCAAACTACTGTGAAGCAGATTTGTAACTTATGTGAACTGACCTGCTGTAGCTGAAAACTCTCTCAGTAAAGTGTCCAGTGAAATCGTGACCTGAGAGTGTTGGTGTGCTTTTTTGGCCTTAAGGAAGTACTGGCATAGCACGGAGATGGTCACCCAGTTCATCTCTTTGGGTAACTGGTTTAACAGGCAGAGCATTGTTCGTGCCAGGGAACCATTACATCAGCTTAGTGGCTTATAATGGGACCCCATATTCCCTTCTGAGTATCACTTAATGTGTCATGTGAAAATCCAATAAGTTGGGGACACACAAGGTGTACTCCCAGCCCTTTAGCCAGTGTATTGCAAAAACTGAAACTACTGCCAATGCAGTGCAAAAACTGGTTTCTACTGTTGAGGGATCCGCTGCAGGGTGTCTGTCATGGAAATCCTGCAATGGACCAACTTCCTAAAATGCATAGTTGCAAGCCAATGTTGTCCACCTTTATGCCAAGAAAATCAGTTTCTTTAGCTGCCTTTTCTTGCCTTGGGATATGTTCACATGTTCAGGATTTGCCTATTTCAAATATGAAATTCATGTACAAGAGGATTTGAAAAAAATTCAAGACTGTCATTCAGGTTTCTTCCTTGGTAGTTCCCCAGGTGGAGCTATGCAGGAATGCTTACTTTTCTAGCAAAAATTGTTTTCTGCAGCGCAGACAAGAATTTATACAGTTATAAAATTTCCCATTCAATCGCATTTTATATGGACTTTTAAGAGATTTAATGAAAATTTAGTAACAGAATCCAAATATTGAACATGAAACATTGTGTGCAAGGAGACATACACAGCATTTGTCTGACTGTTTTCTAACAGGTAATGACAAGTTTCCTGTCATAACATCTGTGGTAAATGCAACTTCCTAAGGTTTCACAATAAGTTTGAATTAATGTATATGAACATATATTGATATGTACACGTGTATAGATGCATATATGTGCAGTTGTGCAGATTTTTTGGATTTTTGGCCTTTTTTCAGAGAATATGAATGATAACACAAAAACTTTTTCTCCACTCATGGTTAGTGGTTGGTTGAAGCCATTTATTGTCAAACTTCTGTGTTTTCTCTTTTTAAATCATAATGACAAACATTGGTAGCCAGGCCAGTGGTTTAAAAAAAAAAAAAATCGGGTCCACTATGATTTGGCGCTTCAGCCATTTGAATTTAGCACCAAAATCCAGAAGAGCCAAGCATTGAAGAGTCAAAGCCGCTACTGAAATTAATATTAGCCAGGAGCTTTTCACAGACTTGCCCATTTGAATTTACTGCCAAAGCAGGTGTACAGTAGAAGCTCAAATCATAGTGGGTGGAGGTCCGCTACCATATATTATACACCCACTGTACAACATATGAATTGATAGACAGTTCCTGCTATGACTTATGGCACAACATTTTGCACCAGAAATGCACCAAAAGTCATGATAAAGAATGCTATATCTGTATATTTGTTAAAAATTTCAGAGCAACCTTTTGCATTTTTTCATAGAGAAAGGAAAGTCAACTTTAAAGAAGAAATATCACTGCCTCCACCAACTCCACCTCTTTGCAACTTTTAATAGGTGCCGCTCCCCTGATTACAGCACAGTTGGAATTTTTTCTCTAGCCCACACCATTCCTGAGCAATAAGTGCTGTTTCTGCCCCTGATAAGCTAATTAGGCTCTCTACGGTCAGGTGAGCGGTTCTGGGCTGGAAATTGTCTACTGTCAAGTGGCTGGACTCAGACTATCTAATTAGCATATTGTGTGATGAAATTAACAGCTCAGAACTGGTGGGGACTATAGAGAAAAAGTCAACTGTGCCACAATCAGAGCAGCAGTGACTATTAACCTCTTAATGACATCAAAATTAATACCAAAATGATATTAATAAAATATCTAACCCTGCATAAAAAGATGCCTTACTCAGCGGATATCAGAATATGGCGACTCCACACTTTTTTATTCAAAATCCCCACATTCTGAATTTTTTTGCAGCTTTCCAGTAAATGGTACGGAATATAAAATGGTACTCATACCGCTCTGTGAACAGAAAAATAACAAAGAAAATCAAAAAATGAAAAATGGCTGTGGCGGGTAAGGGTTAAAGAAAGCAAAGCGGTAGAGACTGTGAAAGGTCTTCTTTAAGGCTTTAACCTCTTCCTACCACAACTACCACAACCATTTGTCGTTTTTGCTTTTTAATCTTTTACTCCCCTCCTGTTTTTTGTGGAGAAATTTGTACTTGATAAATACCATTTAATATTCTGTGCAACATACTGACAAGCTGGAAAAACAAAACAGAACAGGGTGGAATTGGAAAAAACGCAATTGTGCCATTCTCTTAGGGGTTTTACATTACAGTATGGAAAAACATTACATATTACCTATATTCTGTGATTCTGTATATTCTATAGTTTTTTTTCAAGTTTTAATACGTTTAAACAAACTTTGAAAGAAACAAAATTGGATTGCATTGCTATATTGTAACGCCTGTAACTTTTTTATATTTCCGTGTACAGAGCTGTAGTTTTTATTTATATCCTTTTGGGAAATGTGTGATGTTTAAATCACTTTCAATTCATATTTTTTGAGAGGTGAAATGGCAACCATTTGGGCTTTTTTTTTTTTCACTACAGCATTTACCAAGAGTTTTGGGAAAAATGGATGTGTTTTTGTTTATTCACTTTTATGTATATTCTAGGGAAAAGGGATTATTTGAATTTTTAAAAATTTATTTAACATTTTTTTAAAAAATGTAAAAATACTAAACTTCCTCCTTCCCAACCCTGGGTTTAAACTGCAATAATTAGATTCTTTGTAACAGACTACAATACTACTGTATTGTAGCCTATTGTAAAATCCCTGTATAAAAATTTAATTCTGACTAATCTCATCCACACATTACGGGAAAAAAAAAAGCTGTGGAAAAACGCATATGTTTTTGAAAAACGCAGCATGATAATGTTAGCTGCATAACTGTAATCATCTCCCCTGTAGATTTAATAAGGTAAGAACAAACTCTGAGGAAAACACAGCAAAAACTCAAAAGAAAAAGGCATGGAAAAAAAAACACAATGCATTTTTGCTACATTGTTTTCCACAGGTTTTTTTTTAGGTGTTTTTCGCTATGTGGGGCCTTAGCAATAGGCTGTATTTGATCTGTGTTTTACTTACTTATAAGGAAAAGCACCTGTGGTCCGAGGACTGGGTGCAGTTACAACTGCATTCGGTATATAGTGGGTCACAATAAAGGCCTCACAGGATTCAATCTGACTGGTTTGAAACATCACAAAGTACAAAAGGATTTTTACAAGCCACTGTGCAATATGAAAGTAAGAATATAGCATAAGAGTTCCTACTATCTGTACAGTCTGCACTATCATGGCGTTTAATGACTAATATAAAGCGAAAAATGAGTACGTGTACATTCTTTGTATTATCCGAAGAAATTCTATGCTATCAGCCTGTTGTTTGGTGGAGACATCTGACTTAGCACACTCCACCATTTTCCATGCTATTAATGCTGCATACAGTACTTTGGACTAGTATTCATTTCATTAGTCTGAACCATCTACTTAAATTACACTTTTAATGTTAACTTTTTATGGCTCATACTTAATTCAGCTATTTAGTTCTATAGAAAAACAGCCTCTAAATTCTTACTAATTGGTAGTTTTGGCACAAATGGACACGTGATTTGGAGTCCATCCAGACTTACAGAAAAAAAATATATTCTATGCAATATTTAAAGGTCTTTTCAGGCAGTTAAAAATGATTCCCTCTCATATCCTTATTCTGTTCTGAGCTACTTGATCTACAAGGTGTGCTGAGCCGCCAGCTTCGACAAACTCCTGTTTTTAGGCCTTATGTCTGAGGATGACAGGACTCATCACGAAAGGATTTTTTTTTCTAGCATGAAAAACAGTTGCCAAGTGCTGGATGGTGGAGAGAGCCACTACCCTTTCCCAAAGGAAGAAAATAGTAAAAAATACTACCCTCCCATATGAAAACATAGTTTACAAAAATAGGGGGATGTCCGGCTAAATTTCAGCAGGTTTGGGACATGTAATGCTACTCACTGTATAATGTTCAGGCTTGTAGGAATACCCTATCAAATGCTAGGGATCCTTTCACACGGGTCAAAGTGTAGATCAGTTATATAGCAAGTTGATTGGAACTCATTTATTGGGCATTTACATGGCCCAATGTAAACTGTATAGGAGGATTGATATGATTGTTTGTTTCCTATTCATTTACATTATGTCAACAGCATCCTTTGTTCTCACACAGAGATGATGAAATGATGTAACATAAAAGAGACTTTCAGCTGGTGAGCTTATTTGTCAGTGGGTCGGTACCTTGTAGCACGCTAAAAATTGACTGAAGAAATGTTCTCAAGAACGTTTGTTCCAGTTTACCAGCATGTGTATAAGACCCCTAGGACACCATTGCAGATGAAAGGATTATTCAGTTATTGTACTGTAAATCTATTTTATTTTTTCAGATTTTCTGGTCTTAAAATGAAGATCAACAAGGGGCCAATACTGTTTGAAGGGTGAAGGTGTTCTCTGAACCCAACTCCTGCTGCACAGGCCATGTGACATCATGTTCAATCACATTGCCTATTTGCTCTACCAAGCACAACCTCTATACATGTACGAATGTACCACGCTGTGCTTAGTAAGGGTCCATTCACATGACCAAGTTTCAGCCATGAAACTTGGTCCGTGTGTTGGCTGGATTTACCGATATACACCTTATGCTAGGAGAGGGACACTTAGCAGTATAGTTATCTAGTTTTTATGACACTTCACATTGTGGGATGTGTAGGTAGCAGGAAACTCCACTAGACAGAAATTAAACATCAAACTAAGAAGAGCCTGCTCATTCCGAAAGCATAGATAGAAAGGTATATTTACAGAAGCAATGTAATGGGATAAAATCATGTATAATCTGCAGATTAGACTATAAATCATTGGGCTGTACTATTACTTTATTTTTGTATCATTTTAAACAAAATTGATCAAGCGGTTTAGAGAAATTATAGGCACTTCTGGAGTCTGCAGTTTGGATTAAAAAATAAAAAAATAAAACAGATAAAACTATTATTTATTATTATTTTTTTGTATTATTTACAATCTTTGACTGGGATAGGCAATGAATATTTGATGTTTGGTGTCCTGTCACTCCAGCAGGTGCCGCTTACCTTTCACTGTTTGCACAGAGTTGTACCTGCCTGGTACAACTACAGAAAAGTCATATGCATGTGAATTGGACTGACATGCATTAACGGGACTATATGTTGCTGTTCCTGGGTAAATAATGAAAATGAATTGTAGCGGTACCACGAATTGGACAAATTAATGACAACTCCAAAATTTCTTACCTATATGTCAAAAAGTCATAGCAATACACACGCAACCATGCATGCCAAATGTACCAAAATACTGAAAGACTTCCAATAAATTGCAAACCACAAAACACATAGCACATTATAATAAGCCATGGATTATCCCTAAGAGAAAAGTGCTAAAAAAGTTCATATTGGTGTATAAGAATACTCTGAGAAAGTATTGCCAATTGAAAAATTCCCGATAACTTATAATAGACAATCACAAAAATATTTTTTGTGAAAAATTCTCAGAGGGCAATGCCACCAGGAAAAGTGGCAAACAGGCAAATGCAAAAAAGGTGTTTGGTACCTAATGGGAATTAAGAAAAATCATTAAATAAAATTAGTTGTGTCTATTATAGAGTGATTAAACTATATTCTTCCACAGTTTTTTAATGCCAATGTCAGTCACAGTCTTGGAGGTGTCATTGAGGACATTATGCACTAATGCCGCCGCGCCACTATGCATGGCATGAAACTATCTGCTTTCAGCTCCATGCACTGTGTAGTACAGTGGTACAGCTGATCAGTACGGGGGCCCTCTGTCAGCACCCCAAAATCAGATATTTCTAATTTATGCTTAGGATAGGATCCTTTCAAACTGGGCTTTAAAACACTAACTTTTATCAATGGCACAGAGGGGGATCTTAAACTTAAGTCACCTTGCACACTTGACCACCAAGAGATCCCTCTCATGTAAAGACCTTAAAAATAAATCGCTTTTCCCTTCTTTGTGTACTTGCAGGCCAGAAGTTATGCTTCCAAAGTCCTTTCCCAATTGGCCCCACTGGAGTGGAACACCACCCTCTGTGTGTTACTGATTCAGCTCTTCTTGGGTGGAGATCATACTTTTAGATATTAAAATTTTTCTCAATACTCCCTTAGATTATACCACTGCCTATATTGCCCTTACCTCAACTCTCGACTGTGGCGCTAATTTACACCCTGGAATGCAGCACCAAATACCTTCCCTCTAGCAAGTACACTTAAATGATCTGACAGGTCTAGAACAAGGCATACCTTTTTAAAGTCTGGAGCCTAAAAATGGGGTTTTTTCTTCAGACAAGTGTTTTAGATGCCAAACAAACTCAGCAGACATCTATCACTGCTATACTTATGGAGCTGCCCCCTAGTTCAGGCTATATGGAGGAGAGTCCACACCATTACTACTACACACTTTCTCCTTACAACCCCACATATTTGGTTATACTGATATAGATGAAACCATGCACTCCAGGTATCCAGAAGCTACTATATATGGTCCACAAGTGGGACTCAAAACCATCCTTCGTACCTAGTTCACCCTTCAACCCCTCCATTCAAACTTTATCTTTAGAAAGTGTATTTCCTGATGAAAACGAACTGGATGGAGGAGTCAGGCAAAAAGGAACTACATGTAAAACAATTTTTTTTATAGTTAAAAGTTTTATTGCAATATTGCCCATACACATACAAAGATCTATTAAATGTGTTTTGAGCAAACTACATGGTTTCAAGAGCACACACTAACAGGAACTCACCAATAACTCTGGAGTAGCCCTTTCTTTTCCCACACTAATGCTGACTGGACCAACGCATAGTGCTAGCCGATGAGAAATGATGAGTGGTGACATGGTGGATGAATCTCCTGGACTTGGCTGAGAGAAACTGTTGACTTCTGTTTTTACTGTTTCTGAAGTTTCAGAGGTTTGTGAACTCATCACAGCTATGGAGTCAGTAGGCCAAACCACCAACTCCTCTATTTTTCCATGGCCTGACTCCTGCTCTGACTCCTTCAAAAATGGATGATAGTCATGATCAGTCAGAAGAAGTAAAGATTCTCTAATTTATTAAAAAGCTAGTGATTGAATCCTATGAAAGCAAATAGGCCACAAACTATGCATCTAATTAATTATACAGTATTAATCATTCTATACTATCAGTAAAATTTTATTAATTAATGTTATTTATTTATATTAATTTATTTTATTAATTTTATTTTGAAGATGGATTCAGAAACTTTTTTCTGACTTCACCTGCACCCAAGTTTGGTCCCGACCCCGACTTCATAGCCCTGGTTGCCATATTTCAATATTTCCTGATCCTCTCATGTACTCTCCTTCTCAATACCCACTCCCTTACCTGCCCCCCCCCCAGTCTAGAAGGCAAATTCATCAGTTGTTCAGCCGCCACATGACACTAACTTCATAAAGTAGTGACACATATGGATAGGTGCTACGCTATAATTATGCTTCTCCATTTACTCTCTGCCATGTGTATGAACATACATACAGGGCTGTTAACTGCATTTCAATGGTTCCCAGATCCTCTTATCTCCCCCTTCCTGTTTCCTGCTCCCCTCAACCCACAAAAGAATTCCATCACTTACAAAATTGCTATATGAAGTTACCATTATACAGAAATTTCACTAGCACATATGGATTTGTGTTATGTATTATGTGTTATGCATATGCATCAATGTACATACTGGATTGATGTCATCTGTCTCTCTCTTCCCCCTCCTTTTATATCCCCCTAGTTTACTGTAAAATTCAATAAAAAAAAAAACATTGAAACACATTTGGTCTCACTGTTTGCTAAGGCATAGCCTAATATATTTCAGTAACTAAGGGTATGGAGTATTTTTTTTTTTTTTGAGTAAAAAACCAAGTCAGTAGTACAGAAGAGAGAGGAATATACATTTAGCTTCGCAACACTGGAGCCATGATCAGTCACTACATTGTGTTAGGGTGCAGCAATCTTTTTGATGGGGCAGGGGTCACAGTACTCCTTTAAATGTTTTCACTGACCAGCTGACAAGAAACAAAATAATATGAAGTAAAATATTCTTATTAAACTGGAAGAGAGATTCTAAATCTGATAAGATTAGCACCTGTTATGAAGAAAAGTGATGTTGCATCTTAGTCTTAGCAGATGTACTTGGTTTTGAATAGGTTAATTTAATTTGCAGCTCCTGTTTCCTGGAAACTGACCAAATACATTCTGGTGGCGCCAGCTCTCCTTTCTAACAGCTGTACACGATGTGCCTGCCTGAGGTCATTCTGATTTTACAGTAAAGAGATAGCAGAATTACCACAGAGGAGTTGTGATCCATTGGGAGAGTAGCTGACTTATCTTCTACTGTAGAGTACAGCATGCAAGAGAGCAGATTGCTTATCAATAAATTGGGGGAGATTTACTGAGCAAAGTGCACCAGAATTCTGTCACAATCTGCACCAAAAACTGTGTAACATGCTGTGCCCAACATTTATCAAGTGTTCTAGTCACTTTTACAACTTGTATGTATAGGGGTGTGGCTTATCTGAAAAGGAGCATGGTTTAAGATGTGATACTGTATGCCAAAAAATGTGCCAAAATTACTAAACCAACTAATAAGTAATTAGTGTAGTTTAAAGACGTTGTCGGGGGTTAAGCTCTTTATCCTGACAATAGGACATAAATATCTGATCGGTGGGGAGCCAACGGCCACGCACCGTCACTGCAGCTCATCGCTCACTAAAATTTAGAGCTTAATCCCAGACAACCCCTTTAAAGAGGACCTTTCACCACCTCCAACAAGTCCACTTCTTTAAATCATTAAATAGGCACTGCTCCACTGATTCTGGCACAGTTGGAATCTTTTCTCAAGCTCCCACCATTCCAGAGCAATCAATGTTATTATCTTAGGTGTCTGATATGCTATTTAGGCTCTGTACTGTCAGGAGGGCGGTGTCAGGCAGGAGCAGATTCCGAGCTCTGACACTGGCTGCCGCTGATTGGAGATCTAAATCACGCCCCCCTTTCTGACATTGCCCTTTTGACATTACAGAGCTTAAACAGTTTTTGACCAGGCATCAAAACTAACTGCGCTTGTGAATGGTGGGGCTAGAGAGAAAATTCCAACTGTGCTACAATCAACAGATTCCTATTAACAGATGCTAAGAACTTGAATCGGTGGAGATGGTTAAAGGTCCTCTTTAAGACTGTCTGGTCTAAGTTTGCACTTAGTAATTGCAATTAGTAAATCTGCCCCATTGTCTGTTAGATTTCCATGCTCCCATTACTTCATTTGCTTAAAAGTATTCTTAAAAAATGTGTCAGCTATCTCTCTCATATTCCCCATACACATGCATGTTCAAGTGACATCTTTTCCTGCAGGAGAACAGAGGATCAGGCATGATCAGACTCATTATGCTTAATCCTTCTTTGCACAGACTTCATCTTTTGGGGAATACTGGCAGGCCCCCATACATGTAAAATATCAGCAGATTTGCACAAATTTTATGTGTATGGGCTCCGTAAATGTAAAAAGCCTTCTTGCACTGATTGGTAATAAAGGAATGGGAAGACAGAGTGACTGTCAGATGATGGCCTCTCTATTTTCTGAGACTGACACACAAACACACACACACACACACACACACGAGCTGCACTCCTTAATCTTGATTTGGTACTTTGTTTCTGTCAGATATACTGTGGACAACGTGACTTGTTTTTCATTTAACTCTATATTCAACCCCTGGTCCTCAACCCCTGGCTTGTTAAACATCTCCATCACACACTTTTATACTCACATTTATTGCTTTACTTTTGTGGATTACTTTCCTATATTAGAAATTATTCTGGACATGTTTTATGTAAGATCTCTTAGCCTACCCCTTCTATGTCAGCTATTCTCAATAGGGCATTGGCAGTGGGTACAGAAAGTATTCAGACCCCTTTAAATTTCACCTTTGTTCATTGCAGCCATTTGCAAATTTATTAAAAAGAAAAACTGAAAATCACATGATCTAAGTATTCAGACCCTTTGCTGACACTCATTTTAACTCACGGCTGTCCTTCCTTCTGCCTCCTTGGTGGTCACCCTTCTTGGGTCCAGCTGGCTTCTGTTGGCTTGTTGGAGGCCCCCTGTCTTAAGCCTCCGCTCCGTGCTTCCGGCATGGTCTGGGCGGCTGCCCGGTCCGGGTTGTGGCGGCACAGATCTGGCCAAGGTTACAAAAGAATTTCTGCTGCACTCAAGGTTCCTAAGAGCACAGTGGCCTCCATAATCCTTAAATGGAAGAAATTTGGGACGACCAGAACTCTTCCTAGACCTGGCCGTCCTGCCAAACTGAGCAATCGTGGGAGAAGAGCCTTGGTGAGAGAGGTAAAGAAGAACCCAAAGATCACTGTGGCTGAGCTCCAGAGATGCAGTAGGGAGATGGGAGAAAGTTCCACAAATTCAACTATCACTGCAGCCCTCCACCAGTCGGGGCTTTATGGCAGAGTGGCCCGAAGGAAGCCTCTCCTCAGTGCAAGACATATGAAAGCCCGCATAGAGTTTGCCAAAAAACACATGAAGGACTCCCAGACTATGAGAAATAAGATTCTCTGGTCTGATGAGACGAAGATTGAACTTTTTGGCGTTAATTCTAAGCGGTATGTGTGGAAAAAACCAGGCACTGCTCATCACCTGCCCAATACAATCCCAACAGTGAAACATGGTGGTGGCAGCATCATGCTATAGGGGTATTTTTCAGCTGCAGGGACAGGACTGGTTGCAATTGAAGGAAAGATGAATGTGGCCATGTACAGAGATATCCTGGAAGAAAACATCTTCCAGAGTGCTCTGGACCTCAGACTGGGCTGAAGGTTCACCTTCCAACAAGACAATGACCCTAAGCACACAGCTAAAATAACAAAGGAGTGGCTTCGGAACAACTCTGTGACCATTCTTGACTGGCCCAGCCAGGGTCCTGACCTCAACCCAATTGAGCATCTCTGTAGAGACCTGAAAATGGCTGTCCACCAACGTTCACCATCCAACCTGACGGAACTGGAGAGGATCTGCAAGGAAGAATGGCAGAGGATCCCCAAATCCAGATGTGAAAAACTTGTTGCATCATTCCCAAGAAGACTCGTGGCTGTACTAGCTCAAAAGGGGGCTTCTACTCAATACTCAGCAAAGGGTCTGAATACTTATGATCATGTGATATTTCAGTTTTTCTTTTTTAATAAATTTGCAAAAATATCTACATTTCTGTTTTTTTTTCTGTCAAGATGCGGTGCTGAGTGTACATTAATGAGAAATAAAATGAACTTTTTTGCTTTTAGCAAATGGCTGCAATGAAACAACGAGTGAAAAATTTTAAGGGGTCTGAATACTTTCCATACCCACTGTATGAATGTAAAAACCTGCTGGTGAGATAAGGACAAGCCAGTATTTTCTGACAAATGTATTAGTTATCCATTTAGGCTTCAAAACTTAGGAAACTAATGCTTCCTCTCAAAGCATAGTGAGGAGATTTATTATTATGGTCTTAAACTCAGCTTAAAGGGGTGTTCCAGTACAACACATAGGGAGGCCTAAAATAGCAAACAGCATATACTGACTAACCTGTACATTCTGCTGGGGATCTAGCAGGGAGTCTCAGTTTGGGTCTCCGGTGTTCCCCACCTTTGGCCTGCCCAGGAGCCAATCCGTGACTAAGCCCTGATGCTGTGTTCAAGCGGAAGACCAGGGACCCAAAAGGAGACTGTCTGCTGAATCCCCAGGCGAATGTAAAAGGTGAGTATATACAATTTGTTATTTTAGGCCTCCTTATCTGTTACACAAAATTTAGAGGAACACACCTTTAAAATTATACCTGTCAGGAAGAAGATGTGCAAGAATTATTACTGTGGATAACACAGTATGATACATTTGGTGCATTTTGTTTGACATGATAAGACACTGCATCTTCACCATTTTTTTTGCTAAAAATTTTACCAGAATTCCAGCTCATTTAGTTTAGTCAATATCATTTTTATGGACGTGTGAGTCCATCTGCCACAGAATGAGTATATGGTCACAGCACTCCAAATACAAACAGCAAATGCAAAAATCCAAGGCATAGAGCAACATGGCATTTCTGAAAGATTTGACAAAGGACCCGCATAGCAAGAATGTTTCCCTTGGCCCACAAGACAAAATGATTCTTGGGGCCCACCCTCCAACAGCTCCTATGAAATAAACCATAAAACCCTTCAAATTTGAGTGTCTTCTGCTGGATCATTATATGTTAGAGCTTGGGCCCACCGGAGGATCCTCTGGTACTCTTGTGAGCCAGTACAACAGACTGTGGCCAACTGTCTCAAAAATAAATTAAGCAATACTTAATGATCCCCTGCCTTATGAGGTACCTGCTAGTTCCTACTTCCTGGCTTGAAATGCCCATTTAGTCACTTATAAATAAATGTTATAAGAGGGAACGTGATGACATATAGCATTGGTTGGCTGAGGCCGGTTACCATTGTGCAGGTATTTCCAGCGACTCCTGTTGTGTTGACAAAGAACCAGGAAGTGTAGATCACCCAGTAAGCTTTGCAATGGTAGTGGCTGTGGATCGGTGATGTTTCATCAACTTCTAGCATTTTTGTCCCTTTGGTAACCAGCTTATTTTTCCTAGAAAATTCATTTAACAGAAGATATGGAAGTCAGGGGTCTCACGCAAAGACTGAATGGAAGTCAGCTTAACAAATCTCATTCTCGATAACTGCCAATGAAACACTTTTACACATTTTTTTCTATATTTTAAAGCGGTACAGTCTTCACAGATTTTAAGCGAATTTCCTTTAAGAAATGTATCACTTTAATAGACTTTCAAAAAAATAAAACACAGTACAGTTCAAGCAAACAGCCGGAGTGAGACATAAAAAGGCAGCAAAAACTAAGCATGTTTCATTTTAGTTTTCTTCCAGCAAAATACCTGTAGTAACAGACTTACAATCCAGGAAATGTTAAGAGGGGTAGTGGCAGATATACAGGCTTAGGCTACATGCACACAACCATCACCGGATCTGTGAAAGTGAAACAGATGGCACATGGATGGTATCATACTCTTGAATGAATACATCTCGACCACAAAACAGATGGGAATAGAATCTGCTCAGTTTTGCGATCCAGGTTCACAGCAGCCATACTGACCAGTGTAAAACCACTGTTCTGTGCATGAGGCCATAGAAGAGAATAGATCAATATTCTACCAGTTAAAAAATGGATAGTACACTGATGCAAAATAAGGACTTAGGTTCAAAAACTTTATTCACACCAGTGCAGATCAGGACTTCTCTATTAATGTCCTGCATAGTCCTGGAGCTGTTTGAGTGAGAAAGAGATTGGAGCAGATTCTCTTCTATCTACTTTGCGCAGTGTACGGTAGCTAGTCTCTACCCATCAGCTCAGGGAATGAAAACTAGATAGCGCCTGCAGTGCTGAAAAGTGCTTATATTGCAACAGGTATTCTTTATCATCAGCCTACATTCCTTTCATCAGTCTAGTGCTACACCACAAATGGAGACTCATTACATGAACAGTAAAAAGGGTGGTCTAGTTGAGAATTTTTTTTTTTCAAATTTATATATTGTATTAGGTAATTGTAATTTATTACAAGGTGGTTCTCGTAACACCTGGCACCCTGTGATCGAGTTGTGTGGGGGTCGAGAGGCTTGCAGACGGAACCCCTGTGTTCCTTGGTCTTCATGATGCTGTTTGTTCACTAGTGTTCTCTAACAAAACACTGAGGCCTTCACAGTACAGGTGTATTTATACTGAATTACACACAGCAGGACTCTATTAACTAAGTGACTTCTGAAGGCAATTGATTGCACTGGATTTTATTTAGGGGTATCAGAGTACAGGGAGCTGAATACTTTTGCACGTCAAACTTTTCAGATTTTTATTTTATTATAATTTTGAAAACCATGTATCATTTTCATTCCACTTCACAATTATCTGCTACTTTGTGTTGGTCTATCACTTAAAATCTCAATAAAATACATTTAAGTTTGTGGTTGTAAGGCGGCAAAGGTGGCAGGGGTATAAATACTTTTGCAAGCCACTGTATGTAAGATTCCTCTTGATTTTCAGTGCAGTCGTAGCAAAGGTTGAATAGTGATTGAAACAAATAGGTTTCTGTACCTTCAGTTCAATTTAATATTCACTCTTTATAGCTGCATGGCCATTCCTGTGTTAAAGAATAGTGAAAAGAACACAGTGATCTGCCGAGCTTTCAATAAATTGTATAAAAAGAGGAAACAGGACCCCATTGTTCCTGAGAGGAGAGGATCCCAGCTATCAGCCCTCACAGATGTCCTTTTTTGGAATATAAGTCTTTTGAAATATCTGTAATAATAATGTAGGTCTAGTAACAACCAATGCTATATGTCATCACGTTCCCTCTTATAACATTTATTTATAAGTGACTGTAAAGTATAGGTTTAGTGTCAGTGTTCTGGTAAATGGGGCACCAGGATTTTGACTGCACTCACAATTCATACATTTTGTAGGATTTACTGGCAATAAACCCTTCGGCATGTTGTATGTAGGAAGCCTACAGTGGATTATTATTCCATGTAATTAATAGTAAGCTGCCTTCCACTCCTGACACTAGAGTCCATTCAGCCCGCAGGTAATTAGACCATCACTTCCTGAGCTGCAAAGCAAGGTATTTGCTTCATTTTTATTTGGCCTATATACTCACACTGCATCCTGAGATGGAAAATGTGATGGAATTTCTGCAAGCTACACAGACAGCAAAAGTATTGCAGGGATAAAGGGTATTCTGTGTGGTACAGTGCATGAAAAGGACCCTTATTCTGTCTCCTGGAACTAGTTTCCACTACACTAAACTGACTGTTATGTGGAATATTCCATCTACCGTTGATTTTGCTGTCCCTGCAATGTCTTCTAAGACTCATAAAATGAGATCTGCTGCCAAGACATAACGTAGCCAACATTATTTGTAGTTTATTCTTACATAGTGTCATGTAGGTAGAATGAATCAAAATATTTAACATAATAGCAAGGCATTGAGTTGTTATCTTTGACAATACTTGTTTCTCCATAAGTGAAATCAATTAAAGGGATCCTGTGCAAGTGGTGCTATCTGTGGAGAGCAGGTTATAAAGCAGGTTGTTATGCAATATACTGTACATTTGCTGGAAAAGATTCAGTATCAGCTGTCAATTATTAACTGAAATTCCTGCTTATTCTAAGCCAAGAAGTCTAGTGGGAGTTCCAGCTTAGTAACTGACCACTACCCCTGTCTGCAGGCCAAACTGTCAAGGCAGTCATACCAGGCAGTCAATTGTTGAATAGGACCGGCCCCTGGGGAGGGTGGTATTGAAAATTAAACCTGTGACATAACTGAGTCCCAACACCACTAACACTTATTGTAGGCATGCCCTATATGCATAATGGGGCCAGAATACAATACACTCATTGTACTTCATGCAGATACTCATTATACAATATCTCAACCAGACTATTTGTCAGTATAATATATTGGGTAGATTATTTAAGAAAGCACCCAGTTTATTTTAATATACTGTAGACACACTGGTTGGCTGGAATGACATCTAGCTACAGAGACAGGACAACCAGTTCTGTTCCTCCCTGAGCCCCACCTTCCCAATCACACTGCAGGGCCCCAATCAATCATCTTGCAGTGTCTGCCTGAGGAATCCCGCTGTGTGGTCACATATTTCTGGCTCACAGGGGTAAGCCACGCTACTTTGGACCCCAGTACAAAATCGGGTAAGAACTAGGCAGCAAACTACTACCAGAAAATAAAATTTGTGTCAGCAACAGTATAGGAATTTGCGTATGAGTGACAGGTAATATTTGTATGTAGCTATATAGTAAGCCCTCAGAATGAATTTTACTGGCGGGCCCTAGGCACCTCAGTCCAATACTTCATACACTTCTCCAAAACCCCCTTTTTGAGACCAATCACTAATCCACAGTAGATTTCCTGTGAGATTGACAGTCCACCATATATCATTAGGTTTCACTAAACTTCTATACCCAAATTTCACCTATAGCAACTTAGTCCTTGTTCATAGTGACTTCTGTCTACCATTTACTTCAGGAGTACTGTCCAATATATATCTCTGACAAAAGTCTCCAGCATATGCACTGCAAAGGCATACAGTGTCATATGGCACCCATAGATTAAAGATCATAGATAAAAATCTCATCCCATTGGAGGCCAGAAAAAGGAAGGACAAGAATATGACTTCTTTTGCATCCATTTAGTGTATTGGCCAGCGGCTTTATCCACCATACATAATTATGTGAACAGAGTCTCACATGTTGGCATACAAGTTATCTTATAAAGGCAAAGAATTAATGAAAATACATTATATGTCATGTACTATATGCTGCATGTGGGTGCCAGAGCTGACAAGTCCCCTCAGGTTGTGCGTTCTGCATTTCTGCTCCTGTGCCACTGTTTTAAGAGGCACCTGAATTCTTAATATAGTGAGCTGTATAGTCAGAAAACTGCCAACATAATTCTCTTATTTTCACTAAAGGCTACATATCCCAGCAGCTAGCTATAACATGGTCATAATGGGAGTATAAATACTGTGACTGCTTCTCCATAAAAACAATTTCCAAACACAAATTGAGTTATGGATTAGGCTGTACCACTTAAAAGACTGGGCTGGTCATTGATGGGTTGCAGAGAAGCTTTTAAGATGTTGCAGCTGCCAAAACACTATTTCCTTCACTCAACTTCAGAATGGTATCACTGAGAAAAATGGAAAATGAAATGTAAAATTTTGCATAGGGGATGACATTAATTAAGGACCATAGAATTTTACAGTAGCATATCCTTAGTAGGATTCAATATATGATTGGATTTTATGGGAAATGGTCCACAGCAATGATTTCCCTATACTAGATAGAAACATATGTACATTCCACTACTTGGCTTATCCTCAGTTATATCCTGTATTATACTCCAGAGCTGCAATCACAAAGCTGAATTCTCTCTGGAATAAACAAATTATAACAATGACTGCCCAGTGTCAACAGACCTTGGTTTTGTTATGGAATTGGGTTATTAACCCCGTTAATTGAACCAGCATAAATTCCTAAGTGTATATGCTATTTTAGATGTTAAATAATTTAAGAAACATTTCTGCAGTGTAGAAATAAAGAATAGGTTAAATTCCATAAATGACTAAGTGCTGGCACTGACATGTTTGTTTCATACTTCACATGGCAGGATGTGGCAGAAAAAGTGTACATTTTATTATGTGGAAGAAGTGAAAATAGTCCTAACAGAGCTATCTGTAAAATGCATTATCATGCAGCCCCTGCACAGCGTGTTAAAGAATAAAAACAGAATGTCTTCTGGCGGCTGGTACAGAAGTGATTCCTCCCCAAATAAAATACCCGGTGGGTACACGGAACACACCATATAATACGCTAATGAACATTAAGTTCTTTAATTCTCTATAATGAACTGTTATATGTCAAGCTGCACAGCTAACTTGGCATCCAAAGACTATGACGTGGTTAGGAAATTAAGTAGAGCTCTGCGCACACTAGCAGTATTAAAACATGTAGTTCGCCCAAGAAAGCTCCAAATATAACCTAGCTGGTATTGAGACTGAGGCTTTTTCTTTAAAGCATTGTCTTTAGGCTACAACACATATGCACCCGTACATCTTGATCACTTTAACTATTTTTCCATTAACTTATTACAAAAGGCTGCATAAACACTATCTAAAGCAGTTTTACACAAGAATTACTGTTTTTTCACTTTCTTTTCAATTCTTTACCATTTTTAACCTTCTTGCTGTCAGTGAATGAAAACAGACTGATGCGGACCATGGTTTTGCTTTCAGCTGCAACGTTGATACAATTGTGCCTAGGTAATCTTCTGTGAGCTAAACTATCCGGACACTAGACTAATATATATACCAGAGAGTACACATTGTACATTATTTGATACATTGTAGCAAACTATTTGTGAAATATTCTTACTGTTAGTCTGAGAAGATTAGTAAAGGAGTATCTTTTAATATAATTCTGATCCATTCCCCTGCTATTTCACTGTTCATTTGTGGGATATAAAAAGCTTGAATGGTATGAGGGAGCTATGTGGTGCTTACTGGGGTTATCTGATTTCTGGAAATATAATAAAAGCAGCAGTAAATGTTGTTAAATATAAAAGCAATAGCTACCTTCCCATTCCTTTTGATCAAGTGCAGGCACTTTGGAGGTCCATCCACTGCCTGTTTTCAAGAGACCAGTGTGTGATCAATGCAGCCAATGTCCTCAGTGGTTATGTGGCATTCTGCTGGCATCAGACAGCAATGGAAGCCATGATGCCTATAATAGATCACATGCCAGCTGCTTGTAGAATGAAGGCACCAAAGTGTGCTCAATCGGTGATGAATTGAAAAGGCGCACATTGTTTTTTTTTGTTATTTTAGAATATTTGCTGTTATTTTTATTTTTCAGAAGTCAGGTAACAGCCTTAAAATCTTTAGTAGGTTGTTCACGTCATATGGTATCAATAATTATAAACTATGGACAGGAAGGAAGGCACAATAATTTGGCTATGGCAGGAGCTGGTGACTCACGTTTAGTAAATTCATGCTAAACTAACAGGTGGTTATGATGTTTACCTTGTTCCTAGGGTAACTCTCCCAGCATGGTAGGCAGAAACCAGACCTAAGGGTTTTATGAATATTTATTGGTCATCTATACTTATCTAGATTAGCCTGCCTGAAGATAGATTTCAATGTTTATGCCAGAAAATTCTTTACTATATTAATCTACTCAAATTAATGAGAAAGTAGTGTAATACGATCTAACTCAACTACAGATCCTATTAATTTATAGAGGTGACAGGGTAGTACTTGACACATCAATATATTCAGAGACATATCGGCAATTAAATTAATGTATGTCATTTAGCATTTTGCAATAGGTGACAGGTCCTCTTTGGGTCGGAGCCCCACGTGTTGTTTTACATTACAACTTTTTACATTACAAAATACTTCAGGCTAGAGCCCCACGTAGTGAGACGCAGCCAAAAAGCGCTGCGGTAAAAAACATGGCGGAAACGCATCACATTTTTTTTTCTGAAGCACTTTTTACAGAAAGTCTGCAGGGTTTTCCTCTGCGGATTTTCTGCCCCAATTACAGGTGCATTTCAATAAATTAGAATATCTTTGAAACGTTTATTTATTCCAGTAATTGAATTAAAAAAGTGACCTCCTATATTTTCTAGATTCTTTATACACAGAGTGTTCTATTTCAAGTGTTTTATTTCTATAAATGTTGGATTACAGGTAATGAAAACCCAAATCTAAGAAAATTTGAATATTGTAAAAAAAAGTTCAGTATTGTAAATTCAGTGTGTCACCTGCCAAGGTTTCTTAAGTCTTTAAATGGTCCCTCAGTCTGGTTCAGTAGGACACACAATCATGGAAGACGCTGATTATGAATTAAGTTACTGATGATGTCAATGTCAATGAACTAGCTATGATGACAATTACATGCCTCTCTCATCTTTTTAAGTGGGAGAACTTGCGCAATTGGTGGCTGACTAAATACTTTTTTTCCCCACTGTATATGGAAAACACAAACTTTTCAGTAGGTATCATTGACATGCTGTGATTTACAAAAACGAAAACAGTTTTAAAATCCCAGCATTTCCACTGAGGATTTTCTTCTGCAAAGTGTGGATTGGATTAGCCAGAATCCAATCCACTTTCTAGGTACTGTAAAATGTGGTGTTTTATGCCGCAGCAGAAAAACAGAGTGTTATCGCAACGTAGGACCCTGTCCTAAATGGGTATTCCCATTTTGAACATTTATGAAATATCCATGTAACATAAAATGTCTAATAGAGGCATTTCTAAGAGGAATTACAGAGGAAAGGCATAATGGATATTTCTAGGAAATTGTTATTGCATCGGGAATACAATTATTTAATAAAACAGGCATATCCGGAGGGGTGACAGGTCCCCTTTATTAGGAAAGCAAGTTTCATAGTTTGAAAGAGGAAAAGGTGAACAAAATCAGATCAACTCAGTACTTAACATAACCAATGAAGAAAGGATAACCACGAGTGGGTGATAAAGTTGTACCAGACTGACTGTCAGCACAGACCCTATAACAGCTGCATGAGCTGCTTACTAGTAGGTGCACCACTAGCTTTGAGCACAGCTGTAGTATGCTATATTCGGATCTCAGGCAGCCTATGTGTCATTTGGAAATCCTTGCCTGTAAAAATAGCCCTGGCTACTCCCAACAACAGAAGCAGAGCGTTGCATATGTTTTTTTTAAAGCCTGTTTTCACTACATGATCACTCCTAAAATGCTTTGCTTATCTAAAAATCATGTAAAGAGATAAGGATGAACCCTCATTATCAAGAAGGTATTTAGTTTCCACAACCCTATCGTAACACAAATAAATTTAATATTATGTAAACTGACCAAGAACATTAACATCTTATTACACATTTCTGTACAGTTGTGAGACAAGACTGTTAGCTCCTTTAGGATCTGGATTTCTGTATGAGAACCTATCCTTCGAATAGGTCATCAATATTTTCACTCCAGAAAAGCCCTTTAGGCTAAAGCCCCACGTAGCGGGCGGCAGCAAAAAAGTGCTGTGGGAAAACGCATTGTGGTTTTTCATGCAATGTTTTTTACAGAAAGTTTACAGAAGGTTCCTCTGCGGACTTTCTGCTTCCATTATTCCTATAGGGAAATAGCCGGGGTTTCCGTAGGTATAATTTACATGCTACAATTTCCAAAACCTCAATGGTTTTGGAAATCGCAGCATTTCCACTGTGTGTAATTTTCTGCAATGTGTGGATGGGAATCGCTAGAATTTAGCAGTGACTGTAAAACACCACGGTTTTTCTACGGCCAAACTGCGGCATTTACGCTATGTGGGGCCCCAGCCTTAAGCTAAGGCCCCACATAGCAAAAATGCAGCTAAAAAATATTGTGGGGAAAAAAAGCAGCAAAAACGCTTTGCGTTTTTTTCCACAGTGTCTTTGCTGCATTTTCCACTGCCTTTTTATGTTTCCCTATTAAATCTATAGGGAAAACACTTGCGATTCCGCAGTTAAAATGATCATGCTGTGTTTTTAAAAAATGCCTGCGTTTTTGAAACTGCAGTTTTTTGCAGCTTTTTTTCCGCCATGTGTGAATAAAATTAAATTAAATGTCATACACTTTGCTGCAACTGTAAAACACAGCATTTTTATCCACTATGTTTCCGTAGCAGCCAAAAACCCTGCATTTCCGCAACATAGGGCCTTTGGGTATGTTCACAAGGCAGAAAATGAAGACAAATTCCTCTTCATTTTGTGCCGCCATATTCGGTATTGTTGTGACAGTATACCGATGCAGAGCAGATTTGCAGATTTTGCTGCGGCATTTTTGAGCCAAACTCAGGAGTGGATTGAAAAGGAAAAGAAAATATAAAGGAAGTGCTTTGACATTTCCCTTCTGTAAAATCCACTCCTGACTTTGGGACAAAAAAAAAAAAAAAAAAAAACAAAGCAAAATCTGAAACAAAAATGCTGAGTTTCTGCAAAATATATAGGAGAAATAAATAGGAATCTCTTATACTTCTCCATTCTGCTCTATCCATTCCTGGCTCTAGCTCAAAAAAACCTTTTCTGCAACAAGAAAGCTGCATTTCGGAGACGTTGGGCCTCAGCCTTAAGGGAATGCACATATTTAATTTTCATCTTAACTATTAGGTATAAGCCCTTTAGGACTGGGCCTATCTGTAAACTTTAGGACCACAGAAATTTTTCAACTTTCATTGCTGCCTTGTGAGAGCCATAACAATTTCATTTTTTGTACATTGCTGTATGAGAGCTTCTTTTATTGTATTTTTAATGGTAACATTTTTGAGCACATAACTGCTAATTCCTTTTTATTTTAAAAATAAACCATTTTGTATATTTTGCAGGATGGGGAGTATTGTTTTTAGAAGTAGCATATTTAGGTTCCTACTATACAACTTACTGACTTTTACAATTTTTTTTTGGATGACAATGGTAAAGTACCTGCAATTCTGCCATACTTTCTGAAATTTAAACTTTATTTTGTTCACTGTGTAGACTAAATAATGTCTTCCCTTTATTTTATGGCTCGGAACAATTACAGTCATAACAAATATGTATTTTAGTAGTTTTTACTACTTTTGCACAATAAAAGCACTTTTGTTAAAAAAGAAATAGTTTTTATGCTACCACACTCCAAAAGCCATACATTTTACATTTATCTGTTGATGTAGCTTCTGTGGCTATATAAAACCATTTTGGATACATATACATTAATGATTAACTTCTATCATTTTTTTTACTGTGTGTGTGTGTTGATCGAAGAAAAAAGAAATTCCCTCAAATTCTCTTAATGTTTTTTAATATTTTTCTCTTAATGTTTTCTCAATATTTTTAAAGGTATTATTTTGAGGGGGTTTATATATACTTTAATGTATTCTCTCTGGTCTGGCAGATCAGATAGGACAGGACAGAAGGAAGTGAGTGTACAGTATATACAATGCAGTTGTTGGCATAACAAACCTTCCCTGTGATTACTGGGATTGGTTTCTTCCTGGCAATCACTTCATCAATACCAGGAAGGAAGTGATCAGGGTAATCAATGGAAAAGCTTGTTACCCTCAAAGATATGAGGAGAGAGCCATACCAGTGGTATCCGGTGTTGTTGTTCTTCCCCCATCAATCATTATATTTATGCTTCATGGGGTCCCAACATGCTGTAAAAGATTCTGCTTAGGATGACTTCATCAGGACCTGATAGTTTCGGGACCTAATGTTAGTTACAGTAATCTCTTGACATTTCTGTGTCAGGAATCCTGTGATCTCCTGCAGCATAGGTGAGTCTGACACTTGACTGTCACAGCGTCTGAACCAATCAAGGCTGGAACCCTACAATCACTGGGGCAAGGGGTTATGTATGCTGAAGATAATTTTTTTTTTTAATGTTTAAGCTTTTTTTTTTTTTTTTTTTTTTTTAATTTTATAAAATGTCCTTTGGTTGGTAATACTGAAGACAAAGAAAACCTTCCAGTATAGTCTGTATTGACCTCCTTCTATTTGTGCTGTACTTTCTGACACAGAAATGTTAAAGACTATTACAGTTTCAAAGAAGTTATTGAGGAGCATAGCCCCTCCCCCAGAGGATAATAGCCAGCCTTACATGTGTGTATATCACGGGATAGGTTTTAATCTTGGGAAAATCCCTTTAAATCCTTCACACTTTGCTGAACCTGGCCCACTGAGGGAGTGAAATTCAAATTTTAAACAACTTTATACATGCATGCCACAGGAAGCTATTCCTATCCCACTAGACCTATACAGTATATGCACACCCATAGGAATACATAGCTCATTCATAGCCAATGCATATTGTGCATTGTCAAAAGGAGGGAAAAAAATGTGCTGTGTCCAAAGTCTCCCAGCCTTTTATATAACCCCTGAATACAAATGTTTGGTGTTAACTGTGCTGATGATTTGCAAAGATGAATTGCAAAATCCAAATGTTACACATGCATTCTTTAACATGATAGTGCCAAACATAATGTCCCACAAAAAATAATAGCAAATGTCTTGCCGAACATGATAGTGCTACAAATAGCACTCTAGAAAAAAAATGCCCCACAAAGAATGATAGTGTCTTCATATATATTGTATTAAGGCCAAACACCTCAATATCTCCCACTGTACAGAACCCCTTAATAGCAAATCTCTGAGGTGCAGTTTCAACGGATGTACCCTAAAATAAACAAATTATCCAACATGAAGCTTGAGGTTTAGGGGAAACCTATTTATTCAGAGTCTTATGTACCATCTCCTTACACACTACCCACCCCCACACAGTATCAAGCTGCACAGGAAGAAAATACAGCTATGTTCTTGGCTCCTTCTTTTTTGAATCGCATAGGTCACCACTGCCCCTAGCCCAGCATCTACTGTGGAATGAAGCAGGAACTACGTAAGTGGTGTTATGCCATCATCATTGCACTACCTTTGTCTTGGAGGAAAGTGCTGAATGGCTGGGCAGGGATCCTGGGTGCACCTCTTAGGGCAGTTTTACTGACAAAAAAAAAGCTGCATAAAAACAGGAAGCACCATCCTACCATGACTGCTATAGCTATATAGTATAAGACTATAAATACTGGAATATTTCAAGCTTTTTAATAAAATGTGATTTAAATAACGATGATACAGCTTTTTCAACTATTACAAAACTTGTGTCCATATCACTTAGTTATCACAAAAAGTTTTAACTTTATTTTCTGTCTTAAAGGGGTTGTATTAAGTTTTGAACTTATCTCCTATTGATAGGATAGGGGATAGCTCCATTATCAGTGGCGGTCTGAAAACAGGGTCCATTTGTTCTCTATAGGAGCGCTGGAGATAGAGTACAGAGCTCGAATATATCTGGTGCTCCTGTAAGAATGAATAGAGTAGCAGGTCACTGGACCCCTGTTCTCAGACTCCCACATATAATAACGCCTTCCCCTATCCTATCGATATTGGATAACTTCAAAACTTGGTACAACCCCTTTTATATTACCAGTTATAATATGAATAGAGTGGTAGGTTTGTCACACTTCAGCTAAGTTAGACTGGAACAACAAACGCAGTGAAATCTGTGACTGTGAGAATGTGACTACAAACATACTGGCATCAGCAGTGTTGTTCTTTTACTTCCACTGGTGTCCTTAGTTCTGATATAACATGATTTGTGTGTGCCAAGTCTATGCAAATGGTGTTAGCAGGTGATAAAGTATGCAAACTGACAATTTCTTTGTGAATTAGTGATGTCTGAAATTTCACCAGTCATATACATAGCATATACAGTTGTGCTAAAAAGTTTACATACCCCAGCAGATTTTTTTGTTTTTTGGCCTTTTTTTCAGAGAATATGAATGATAACACAAAAACTTTTTCTCCACTCAATGTTAGTGGTTGGTTGAAGCCATTTATTGTCAAACTTCTGTGTTTTCTCTTTTTAAATCATAATGACAACCAAAAACATCAAAATGACCCTGTTCAAAAGTTCACATACCCCAGTTCTTAATACCGTGTATTTCCCCCTCTAACATTAGTGACAGCTTGAAGTCTTTTGTGGTAGTTGTGGATGAGGCTCTTTATTTTCTCAGATGGTAAAACTGCCCATTCTTCTTGGCAAAAAGTCTCCAGTTCCTGTAAATTCCTGGGCTGTCTTGCATGTACTGCGCGCTTGAGATCTCCCCAGAGTGGCTCAATGATATTGAGGTCAGGAAACTGAGATGGCCACTCCAGAACCTTCACTTTCTTCTGCTGTAGCCAATGACAGGTCGACTTGGCCTTGTGTTTTGGATCGTTGTCATGTTGGAATGTCCAAGCACGTCCCATGCGCAGCTTCCTGGCTTATGAGTGCAAATTTGACTCCAGTATTTGCTGATAACGTGCTGCATTCATCTTTCCTTCAACTTTGACTAAGTTTCCTGCGCCTTTGAAGCTCACACATCCCCACATCATCAGTGATCCACCTCCGTGCTTTACAGTAGGAATGGTGTTCCTTTCATCAAAGGCCATGTTGACATCTCCAAATTTAACATTTATGGTTGTGACCAAAAGTTCAATTTTTGTATCATCACTCCAAATTACCTTGTTCCAGAAGTTTTGAGGCTTGTCTCTGTGCTGTTTGGCGTATTGAAGGCGAGATTCTTTGTGGCATTTGTGCAGTAATGGCTTTCTTCTGGCAACTTGACCATGCAACCTATTTTTCTTCAAGTGCCTCCTTATTGTGCATCTTGAAACAGCCACACCGATAGTTTTCATTGAGTCCTGTATTTCAGCTGATGTTATGTGTGGGTTTTTCTTGCATCCCGAACAATTTTCTGGGCAGTTGTGGCCGAAATTCTGGTTGGTCTACCTGACCGTGGTTTGGTTTTTACAGAGCCCCTGAGTTTCCATTTGTTAATCACAGTTTGAACACTGCTGACTGGCATTATCAATTCCTTGGATATTTTTTTGTATCGCTTTCCTGTTTTATATAGTTCAACTACCTTTTCCAGCAGATCTGTGGACAATTCTCTTGCTTTCCCCATGACTCACAATCCAGAAACGTCAATGGCTGGAGGAAAGATGCAACAGTTTGTCTGGATCCTAGAAACTCACACAGCTTTTATGCCCACACTGATTACAAGCAAACAGGTCACAGGTGAGGATGTTACCTTTAGTAGCCATTCAAACCCCTTTGTGTCAACTTCTGGGCATGTTATCAGGCCAAAATCACCAGGGTATGTGAACTTTTGAACAGTGTCATTTTGATGTTTTTGGTTGTCATTATGATTTAAAAAGAGAAAACACAGAAGTTTGACAATAAATGGCTTCGACCAACCACTAACCATGAGCGGAGAAAACGTTTGTGTTATCATTCATATTCTCTGAAAAAAGCCAAAAAAACAAAAAATCTGCCAGGGTATGTAAACTTTTTAGCACAACTGAACATGCAATAAAATGCAGATGACTATTTTGATTACACAAGAATAAGCAGTATCTATATACCCTAAGAAAGCAACTGGAAAGGAGTTGTATTAGTGAAATAACCACTTTGAAATTGAAGATCTACAGTGATCTCAGTGTTCTACTTAGTGGAAGAGTGAAGAAATCAGGCGATACCTTTTAGAGGCTAACTGAGCATATTTATAAGTAAGCTTTCAGGAGTACTAGCTCCCTTCATCAGACATGGTGTGATACAATAACTGAAAATTCACAGATTTTTATACACATGGTCTTCAAAGCATTTTAGAGTCCTTCAAAAAAAGCCAAAACAAAATGCAATCTAAGTAGAGAAGTTATTTACAACAGGTCAAAAAACAATCTGGAAAGTTGTGGTGCGTGACAGAGGGATCTGTTATCTGTTTGCTATCAGGAGGTGATTTGTGACCCTCACAGGTCATACATAGTGTGACATGAAGCTGGCATGAATATTAAGTCCAAATTGCTGACACACCACTGACAGTGTACCTATCCCACAGTCACAACAGCTGCACAGAATTAGGGGGACATTCTCCTGCAGGTCTTCCAATGTGGTGTACCTCATAATGTGTGTGCAATGTCCCACCACAGGCCTCTATGTGGGGGAAACAGGGCAGAGACTCAGTCAACGAATGAACTCACACAGATCCACCATTAATAACAACAGAACCGATCTCCCAGTGGCCGCACATTTCTCCGGAGAAAACCACTCTATTGAAGATTTGCGGGTTGTGGTTTTAATGGGACATTTTAAGACGCAGGAAAAAAGGAAAGAATCAGAATACAAGTTTATGGAAAAATTTCAAACTCTGCAATTTGGACTTAATATTCATGCCAGCTTCATGTCACACTATGTATGACCTGTGAGGGTCACAAATCACCTCCTGATAGCAAACAGATAACAGATCCCTCTGTCACGCACCACAACTTTCCAGATTGTTTTTTGACCTGTTGTAAATAACTTCTCTACTTAGATTGCATTTTGTTTTGGCTTTTTTTGAAGGACTCTAAAATGCTTTGAAGACCATGTGTATAAAAATCTGTGAATTTTCAGTTATTGTATCACACCATGTCTGATGAAGGGAGCTAGTACTCCTGAAAGCTTACTTATAAATATGCTCAGTTAGCCTCTAAAAGGTATCGCCTGATTTCTTCACTCTTCCACTACTCTCAATGGCTAACACGGTACAACATTATACTAGTGTTCTACTTAGTCTGATAATACTGTATTTAGAGTGGATTTTGTGTGGCACAGAGGGATAAGGGGGATGTATTATGATGTATATGTAAAAATGTTTGAAGCTCTGGAGTTGCTAAGTGCATTGGTGAGATTTTGTGCTTAACATACAATAAAGGTTACACAATTATGTTGACTAAGTGACTTTCAATGAATCTTCTAAGGGGTTTATACCGCTCTCTAACATTCTAAAAACCATACTCTACTAAATAGGAAATACAGTACAATGTAAAGGCAAACATGGAAGAAACAAAACTTACCAATAAAAAAGAATGCATATATTTCTTCATCACCTTCACTTAATTCTTTTATACTCCCAGAAAGAAGAAGCCACAACCCAACACCAATTATTGCTGAGCCTGCAAGCTAAAAACACAAAGAAAAAAATTTATATTGTTATACAATAAATCACTGACGGGATATAAATTGTCTACAAATCAGATTTCTGTGCTATGTAATCTGCAAAGAAGATAAAACACCCCAAACTTTTTTTTTCACTTACTTAGAAAGTAAAAGTTTTGTCATTTTCTACAATATAAACTAAACCAAAATGTTATGTACTTTAAAAATGTGGCTTTCATAATGAAAAACCTCTCTAAAAATTCCTGTCACTAGGTGTCTCCCTTCTAGCTAATTTGGAGTTCACTCCTTGTTGCTAGGGAAGGTCTGTCCATAGATACCATCCAAAAGTATGATGTCTTCACGGTGAGAGGAGGGGGAGGCTCTGTTCTGTATTCACACAGTGAATGGAGAGGAAGGGGTTGATTCTCCTTACAGCTGCCACACGTCTGCAAACTGCTTGCTGTGTGCAAAAGACTGAACATTCTGCAAATCTCACATCTTATAATGTAAGAAAAGTCTTCTATGTACTTCTATCTACTTTTCGCTGTTTGCAGATGGGTTATTATTCACAGACAGCAAGCAGTTTTCCTGATTGCTCATTGTGCTCATAGATTGTTTTTTTTTTCCCTGTATTTTAGCTGCATGCATTTACCCTATATTTGCTGTGCAGTGTTCCTAAATCTCCTATATTATGGCCACTTGGGCTTTTTGCAGTTTATTTGTTTGCTTGCAGAATTACATTTAAAGAAACTAGTATATCACTAATGGATAGGGAAGGGAGGCAGACTGCTCCTTATTGTACAAGCCCATAGCCTCAGAGACAAATGCAAAATGTGCTGCAGCTATAATGAGTTTATTAGCAGTAGAAAAACTGATAGGGTATCATGTATGAAGGCTTATACAGTCATAGAACAGATTGCCCAGTAAATCTCTGCACATAACTTAACTTTGTATAAAAAGTGAGGTACCCTTCAAGAGAGGAGAAAATACCTACTGTCTGTAATATTGTGATCACATAGTAGTGAACATAAAATGATCTTACAGACTATCCATGCAAGGAAAATACCCATAATATAGAAATAGGTCTAGTGGATAGAAAATGTTTTGAGGGCATTAGGAAATAATTTTTGAAACAGCAGTTTATTCTTTGCCTCTTAGTTATAAAATGAGGATATGTGTGATTTCATAATATTCATAAAAAGTGTTTCCTCATTTCCCTCAGTTTACCACAACTAAAATGACGTTTAAAGCATTTATATGCTGTTGTATGAGCAGTTACACACATTATTGCATGTACCTTACTTATGTCAAAGTAAGGAGCAGCATTTTCTTTTGTAGGTTGTGCAAACTGCTCTGATTGGGACATGTCAGTCTTTCGGTTTTTGGGGTTGACTGGGTGGTGACCAGAAAAGAAAATGGTTGCTCCAGTAGATATGGCCTCATCTTGAGGACACTGAACATTTTATTCCATTTACATAAGTAATAAAAGTTGAATTTCTCATCAGCAAGATTGCACTTTGACACAACAAAATGTACAGTTGAAACCAGAAGTTTACATACACTATATAAAAAGACACATATGCATGTTTTTCTCTCTATCTGATATGAAATCATTATGAACCATTCCCGTTTTAGGTCAATTAGGATTACCAAAATTATTTATATTTGCCAAATATCAGAATAATGAGAGAGTATTTTTAAGGTATTTTTTATTACTATCCGCAAAGTCAAAAATGTACATACATTTCATCAATGGTATTTGGTACCATTGCCCTTAAACTGTATGACTTGGGTCAAACATTTTGGATATCCTTCCACAAGCTTCTCAAAATAGTTGGTAGGAACTTGGGCCTTATCCTCCTGACAGAACTGGTGTAACTGAGCCATGATTGTAGGCCGCCTTGCTCGCACCTGCCTTTTCTGCTTTTCCTATAAATTTTCGATAGGATTGAGATCAGGGCTTTGTGATGGCCACTCCAAAACATTGAATGTGTTATCCTTAAGCCACTTTGTATCCAGTTTGGCAGCATGCTTTGAGTAATTGTCCTTTATGAAGACCCATTTTCACCCAAGCTTTAACTTCCTGGCTGATGTCTTGAGATGTTGCTTCAGTATTGCCACATAATGTTCTTTCCTCATGATGTCATCTATTTTGTGAAGTGCACCACTTCCTCCTGCAGCAAAACAACCCCACAACATGATGCTGTCACCCCCATGTTTCACAGTTGGGATGGTGTTCTTAGGCTTGCAAGCTTCTCCCTTTTTCCTCCAAATGTAACAATGGTCATTATGGCCAAAACAGATCAATGTTAGTTTTGTCAGACTACAGGACATGTCTCCAAAAATGAAGGTCTTTGTTCCTGTGTGCATTTGCAAACATTAATCTGGCTTTTTTATGTTTCTTTTGGAGTAATGGCTTCTTCCTGGCAGAGTGGCCTTTCAGCCCATGTCGATACAGTACTCGTTTCACTATGGATAATGACACACTTACCAGCTTCAGCCAGCATCTTCACAAGGTCTTGTGCTTTTGTTCTTGGGTTGATATGCACGTTCATCTCTGGAACACAGAACCCTTCTCCTTCCTGAGTGGTATGAAGGCTGCACATTCCCATCTTGTTTGTACTTGCATATAATTGTTTGTACAGATGAACGAGGCACCTTCAGGTATCTGGAAATTGCACCCAAGGATGAACCAGACTTGTGCAAGCCCACAATTCTCTTTCTGATATCTTGGCTGATTTCTTTAGACTTTCCAATAATGTTTCAACAAGAAGCAGTGTGTTTCAGGTATGCCTTAAAATACATCCACAGGTGTTTCTCTAATTAAATATGGGTTCACACTTGCGCTGGAGTCCGTCCGCTGCCAATCCGAGTGAAAATCACGGGAAACTGGATAGGCACTGGATAGCGACAGGTTAGCGACGCATTGCTTAAAAACCCATTCATTTGAATGGGTTTTTAAAGCAATGCGCGGGTGTGCGCTTATACCCTCTGCGCCGCGAATCCAGTTTTTTTAGCTGGAAACGAAGTCCTGCATGTCCGACTTTGTTTCCGATGAAAAAACTGGATGCGTGGCGCAGAGGGTGTAAGCGCACACCCGCGCATTGCTTTAAAAAACCCATTCAAATGAATGGGTTTTTAAGCAATGCGTCGCTAACCTGTCGCTATCCAGTGCCTATCCAGTTTCCCGAGATTTTCACTCTGATTGGCAGCAGACGGACTCTAGCGCAAGTGTGAACCCACCCTAACTCAAATGTTGCCAATAAACCTATCAGAAGCTTCAAAAGTCATGACATCCTCATATGGGCTGTCCCAAATTGCTTAAAGGCATAGTAATCTTAGTGTATGTAAACTTTTGACTTTGCAGAAAGTTATAAAAATGCCTTTAAAAATTCTCTCCCTCTCATTATTCTGCCATTTGGCAAATATAAATAATTTTGGTAATTCTAATTGACCTAAAACGGGAAAGGTTTATTCTGATTTCATGTCAGATAGTGAGAAAAACTTCTGATTTCAACTGTATGTTAAAAGGGGTTATCCGGTTTATAAGATTGATGGCCTATCCTAAGGATAGGCCATCAATATTAGATCTGCGTACATCATCAGTATTGAGACAGCAAGGCTTGCGGTATTGTTTACAGACAACTTGTATAGCAAGTGAGCAGCGCAGAACCCAGGACCATCCCCCCCTTCCTGTAGATCTAATATTGATGGCCTATCCTAAGGCCTAATTGATTATCCTATTGATGGCCTAATCTAAGAAACCAGATATCCCCTTTAACTATGTCACTAGCCAACCCTATAACAGCATATAAAGTGATTTATAATCCTATACATATGTTTCACGAAAATCCCAAAGAAATAAACATGCACGATTGCACAAAATTCATGAAATCTTTGGCAGAAATTCTAATGTCATCCTCAGATTTCTGCCATACGGAAAATATATGTTAGATATAGATTTTTGAAGATTAATAATCCATACCCTGTGAACGTATCCTTAGGGTATATTCACACAGAGGAACTGGGAGTTAATTTTGAGCTGGATTCCACCTTAAATTCCTCTTTTTATTATTATTATCATTCTGCACTCAAAATCTGTCACAGTCAGAAAATCTGTCAGAGTAAATGGACTTTTAGGCTGAAGCCCCACTTTGTGAAAACGCAGCAGCAAAAAATGCTGCATTTTATAGTACCTGCAAAGTGAATGGGATTCTTGCTAATCTCATACATACACTGCAGAAAAAAAAATCTGCAACAGAAAAGCTGCGTTTTCAGCGCCGCAGTGGATGCCGATAGCACATGTTTTGTGCACGACAGGAATATGGCAGACACAGAGGTGAATAGGGGAGGAGCCCACTGACATTTAAGGAAGGTAGGTGACACGAACAGGTGGACAACATGCATAGCAGTTAGTGTGCTAGATTTGTTGTTTTTTTTTTTAAACTCATTTTATTGAAAAGTGCGCTTCAGACATAATAAAGCACAAACATGTAACATATGGTACAAAAAGAAAACAAGCAGTTACACAAACAAAAGCATGCCCAAAAAAGCAAAAATGCCTCATTACCACCCCTCTCAGTCCATAATGGGCTCACAATGTAGCCTGTGTGCCCCAAACTGTCCAGCAGAGCCTGAAAATCGAAGCAATACAACATAATGTAGATATCAATAGGCAAGACACATGAATAGTGGAACAGGATAACACAGAGGAACACAACAAATCCAGTTATAGAAGTCATGGATACTCCAGACGGCCCCCTACCCCTCAGACATAAATGAATGTAGAGCCGTCCACAAAGATGGGGCAGTATACTGAGTTACAGGAGAACTGCACCATGACCCCCACACTTTATGGAACTTCTGAGGGCATCCTCTCCCTTTGTATACAATCTGGTTAAAGGGTAGAATAGAGTTAATGAGTTTTCTCCACATCGACATCGATGGAGGGCGCGGTGCCATCCAGTGCAGTGCAATAGCCTTCCTGGTGTAAAAAGGACTCCCGCAGGAAGATTCTGACATTATGTTGCCAGACCTCTTCGTCCAGTATGCCAAAAAAGCACACCTCCGGGACCAATGGTACAGGCATAGACAACACCCCTGCCAAGAGATCCACGACCCTTATCCAGAAATCTAGTATAACCGGACAAGCCCAAATCAAGTGCCGAACGTCAGATTTGATATTTTGTTTTTCACCAGTTTGAAAGGTGGTGCTACCTGTTTTTATTGCATTTTGAGAATAAATGTTTTAATATATATATATATAGTTTAAATTTTTTTATTTATTTTTGTCCCTGTTGATTATACCATGTCAATTATACATGCGGAAACATATAGGTATAATAAGGGCAGAAAGTCCGCAGAGGAAAACTCTGAAAACACAATGCATTTCCAGTGTGGTTCTTTATCGCAGCATTTTTTTCACAACATGGGGCCTTGGCCTTACACAGATCTAGGACATTTACCAGACAGATCTTTCACACTGCACTAACTTTGTGGTTCACACCTTAACCACAACTAATGATTTGCATATTGTACATGCAGACAGTTTTTATGATCAGATATTAAAGACATTTTTACACAATTACAAGTTGTAATTCATAAAATGTTTATTTCTATAAAAATGTTTTCATATTAAATTTACAAAATCCTGTAATGTTGAAGCTCTCTATTATAATACACCACATATTTAACTAGTGACACACAGAGAAATTGTGGAAAGGAACATGCTAAGGATTCTTTATCTGGATAATAGAATCTACTACACCTACACTTATTAATTTCAATTATTAAAATATTAATGTTAAAGTGTACAGAAACTCATGGGCTATCCTTAGGATAGGTCATCAATATCAGATCAGTGGAGTCTCATATTTGGCACCCTCACTAACCAACTGAGCAGCCGCCAGATGTGCACTATGTACAGAGCTAAAAGATGATGACTCCGCCCACATTGTAGTGGCCATGCCATGCTACTGCAGATCTCAAAATCTTACAGCTTTTCACCAACAGAAATCTTAAAGAGGGACACCAGAGGAAAGGTCATTACTTGATGCTGCACACACTGGGGCTAATATAGGGTAGAAAAAACATCTGACAGGTTACCTTTAATACAATTTGTTTTCACTGTCCAGATTTTTCCCCGCTGCGACTAGCCTGAATACTGGTGATGCTGGGCTCCACTGATCGGACATCCAACAATTTAAGTAAGGTTAACCTTCTATAGGGGGTTATCTATCATTTAATTCAATGAAAACAAATTTGTCATATTTATCTTTACAATACAAGTACAGTATTGTGCCTGCATTGGGTTTAATACATCAAATGGAGCAAATGGTCCTTATCTCTAGCAGATATGGTATTAGTAAAGTAAACATATTTTATTTTTATTTTCTTTTTCATTTTTGAGATGTACTTATTAAACAATGGAAAACCCTCAGCCCCTTCAGACCAAATCTAGATGTAACAATTTCATACAATTATTCACTTCTCTTAAAGTTATTTTCACCCTTTAAAAGCTGCAATTTCCATTTGCAAAACACGTCTTACATAATGATAGGTTGAAATGTTCTAATGTGGTGCTTATGTCACCCTGTCTCCCTAGTGACACTGATATTGCTTAGACTGTCATCATTTTCCATGTAACATAGGTCAATTCCATTTTCAGAATTTCCAGCACCATTAGGGGATCCTATAATTACAAGTGTGCACCACTCCTACAAGTCAGTGGCTGCAAAATAAAAGATGTTCAGGCAATTTCTGTGTTTTCCGACAGAGTCTGCCAGTCTTTCCAACCTCACAGAACTGCTGGAATGCAATGTTTAATCTCGAACACAAATCTTCCTTCTATATATTTATTATTTTGCAGGTTAAAAGTATAAACTTTGTTTTATGGTGGATCAAGATTTAAATAAGTTTTTCCCCTTTCCATGCAGGTCTGTTACTTACATTTGGGCATCCAGAGATTTGTAGCAACTTGTTTGAGACATATGGTTTCTAAAAACTGGGATAAAGGATGTGTGTAGGGACTTCGCACTATACCATTAATAAAACTGAAATGTTTCCACCCCAGTGAATGAAATATGTGATCTTTTCTTTGCCTTGCTTCCTTAAACAGGACCTTTTACCACTTCTGTCAAGTCTAGCTCTTTACATTATTTAATAGGCACTGCTCCACTGATTTAAAGAGGACCTTTCATGTCTTCATGAAAGTGCGGTTTTATATACACTAGACTGTCAGGAACGCCCTTCTGACAATGGAGAGATATCTCCTCCAGCGGGGCACATAACGGGAAAGACAACAGTGCACTGAATTCAGCGCGCTGTCGGCTTTCTAGCGGTATATAAAACCGCATATGCACAGTGTCGGACTGGGATGTCTAGGGCCCACCAGTGGAATTGTTTCTAGGGCCCACCATCAGGACCCCTACAGATCAGCGGTACCGAGACAGGGCGGCTAAAGGTAATAACATGCCGGGAGCCACGCTGCTCACCCACTATACCATGTGCACCACTGCACTACCTAAACCTACTGCTACACCTTGTATGGCAAGTGAACAGCATGGCTCCAAGAATTGCTACCTTTACCTGTAGCCACACTGTCCTGGAAAAGCTGATTTGCAGAGGTCCTGGCTGTTGTATCATCGCAGATGTAATATTGGTGGCCTATCCTAAGGACAGGCCATCAATATTAGAAAGATGGATAAATCCTTTAAAGAGGTTGTCCAGGAATTGGAGAAACCCATGTAGCTGGCGGGAGGTGTAAAGTAAAAAATATGTAAATTAAAAAGCATACTACTTTGTCCCTGGCGCTCCATTGTCTACTGCCAGTGTCCATTCAGTCTCGTGCCAGACTCCTTGCTGGGAGTCCTGCAACTCATGTGACCACTAAGACCAATTAGGTACAGGATTTCCAGAAATGAGGCGCCGCCATGAGACCAAACAGACACAGGCAGGGGACAACGGGGTGCTGGGGACAGGTGAGTATGCTTTTTTTTTTTTTAATTTCTTATTTTTACACCTCCCTGGCGGCCAACACAGTGGTCGCTCCAGTTTATGGACAACCTCTTTTAAGGGGTTGTCTGGGCCAAATTTTTCTATGGTCACGTCACTGGTCCCCCCACATAGTGGCCTCTTCATTGGTTCCCCCATACTGTAGGGGAACAGTGATTGGGTCATTATATTGTGTGGGAGCAGTGATGGAGGCTGACATCCTGTGGGGGGAGGGACTGTTAGGTAGTTGGTCCAGACGGGCAGGGGTTAATTCTTGTCTGCCTGTACTTTCTGCCTTGGGGAGGGGGTTTTTCCCTGTGCCTCTGCCCCACCCCTTGTTGTGCTATATAAACTTGGGCTTCACACTTTCACTCTGCTGGTTATACTCGTGTGTCCAGCCATACCTGTGCTGTGGGGCCTTGTACTCAGGTTTTGTATTTTTCTCTCTGAGTATGTTAATTCTTGGATTAGCTGTCTGGGGGTCAGTGCAGGGGACTGCTTGTTTATTGTGTTCTTACTTTCAGGGTCAGCTCCCAGGGATTCCAGTAAGGTTCCTGTGAGGTGTCTTCTTTTAAGAGGAAAACTCTGGCGTCAGGCAGGGATCAGTCAGGGCGGATCGCAGGGTGATTTCTAATGTTATTTTCTCCTGTCTACTTTGTTTTACTTACTCAGTTATTTTGACTGTCCTTTGTTTGTTTTGCATTTCTTAAATAAATCAGTTTATTTTGCATGTTTGTTTATTTTTCATTTGGTTCAGGGACAATCGTAACAGGGACATTAAACTGTGTGATGCATATTAAAGGGGTTGTCCAGGGTTAATCTTTTTTATGGCCTATGCTCTGGATAGGCCATAAATACCTGTTTGGTAGAGGGCTGACACACGGCCCCATCAGCTGTTCGGAGCCACTTCCGGAGCCCGTTCTGTACACAACACAGGGCCGAAAGCAGAAAGCGCCATCCGCTGTATAGCAGCCCGGCACCTTCACTGCAGCTCAGCTCCTACTGACTTCAATAAGTGCTGAGATACAGTTAAGGTGCCCGGCTAATACACAGTGGACAGAGCTTTCTGCTTCTGGCCCTGTATTGTGTACAGTACAGGCATCAGAAGTGGCTCCGTACAGCTGATCGGTCCGGGGTCAGCCCCGTACAGATCAGGTATCTACGGCCTATCCTGAGGATAAACCATAACAAATTATGCCTGGACAATCCCTTTAATATACCCCCCAGGGTCCCCCTAATGTGCCACACTTTAAAGAGGTTGTCCACTATAATTTTTTTCTTTTTTATAATTAGTCCGGGGGAGGTGAATCCCCCCTACCCCCCCCCCCCAAAAAAAAAAAAAAACATACTAAACATACTCACCTGTACCCAGTGTCCTCCCAGCACGGTCCGGTCCTGCAGCTCCGCTGTCTTCTTTTGCCAGAAGTCCTCACTGGCTGTGACGTGCCAGGTCCCTTCCCTTAGGCCGCTGATTGGCCTCAGGGGTCACGTGACGTCACAGGTAGTCATGTGCAGGGGGAACTTCAGCTGGAAGAAAACAACAGAACTGCAGGACCAAACCGCGCTGGGAGACACTGGGGACAGGAGAGAAAGTTTGGGGTTTTTTTTTTTTTTTGGTTTTGCTTTTTTTCACCTGCCCCGGCGTAATTAAAAAAAAAAAAAAAAAAAAAATATGAAGGAGCCACTGTATGGAGTATAAGCTCCACAGTGGCCCCCACCCAGTATTATATACTCCCCACAGTGGCCCCCACCCAGTATTATATACTCCCCACAGTGGCCCCCACCCAGTATTATATACTCCCCACAGTGGCCCCCACCCAGTATTATATACTCCCCACAGTGGCCCCCACCCAGTATTATATACTCCCCACAGTGGCCCCCACACAGTATTATATACACCCCACAGTGGCCCCCACACAGTATTATATGCGCCCAATAGACCCCCTCCACTTCAGTGCTATTATTATACTTTGGGGTCTCCTCAGACCCCAGAGTATAATAATCGGAGGCCCATGGAAGTGATTAAAAATAACAAACTCTCATACTCACCTTGACTTACCTTTCCTTGGCATCCTCGCTCCATCCTGTCGTCTTCAGCGTCCTCAGGACCTTTTCCGACATCGCTGCTGAAGCCTGTGATTGGGCCTCAGCGGTCACGTGGGGGCGCACTGACGTCATTACGCGGCCGCGTCCCATGTGACCGCTGGGGCCTAATCACAGGCCTCAGTCACATGACGGAGGAACGCCGGAGAAGACGCTGTGCCCCGGAGAGGTGAGAATATGTATTTATTATTTTCAGTCACCTCCCCTGGGTGCCCTGCCCTGCCATCTATTGGAAAGGAGCCTGGCAATATGCCCTGGCCCCTTTCCAATAACAGTATGTATAGCGGTCGGGGAACCAGGCTTTCCCCAACCACTATCATAGTGGTCCGGGGCCCCGGCCATCTCCAACTGGCCACGGGACATACCCCGCCGAGCCCGGTCGTTACGCCACTGGTCAGGGGCCCGATCGGGATGGTCAGGATCCCGATCAGGCCACCATGACATGAGGACTAATAGTCGGGGCTCGGGGCCCACCTGTGGATTCACCGGTTCCCCGGTGGGCCAGTCCGACCCTGCATATGCATGAGGACATGAAAAGTCCTCTTTAAGCACAGTTGGATTATTTTTCTCTAGTCCCCACCATTCCTGAGCAATAAATGTTGTTAGTTTTGATGCCTCATATGCTATAGTGTCTCTACTGTCAGACGGCTGATGTCAGGTAGGAGCAGAGGGTGTGATTCGGAGCTCTGACACTGCCTGCCTCTGACTGGAGCTCTGAATCACACCCCCTTGCCTGCTTTTGCCTGATACGGCTGACAGTAGAGAGCCCACATAGTATATCAGGCATATACTATACTATCCATATGCAGTGCAGTGATATCCAGTGCACTACAACATATTTTTATTTCCCCATATATTTGATTTAACCCCCTAACAATTGCATTAAGATTGCAAAAATCATCCCAAAAATGTAATTTTTTTTTTTTTTGCAGATTTTGAATTTATGACTCAAATAAATATAGCTGGCATATAACTCCATTGCCTTATGTGCATTTTAATCCTTTTGTGATCCAACATATTTTAGCATTAAACCAAATGCATTCCTGCATTTAACTTTTTACATTTTATTTCAAAGTAGCTTTAGAACATTTTGTATTTTGTGAGTACATACGGTAAGACTTTTTGATCAGTTTTTATTACTTTTTGTTTTAGAGAGTTGAGATGAACAGAAAATATCAAATCTGGCATCTGAATTTTAAAGATGACCTTTCATGTCCTCATGTATATGTGGTTTTACATACTGCTAGAAATCCGACAGCTTGCTGAAATCAGAGCACTGCCGGCTTTTCCCGTTATATGCCCCGGGGCTGGAGATATCGGGGGTCTAAATTTCACCGTTCACTGTCAGAAGGGTGTTCCTGACAGTCTAGCTGCGCTGTAATGAACGTCCTCCCTGACTGTGCTTGTCCATAGTGCTGTACTGGTGGGGCGTTCCTCACAGCTCAGCGTCATCACTGGGCAGTAAGGAACGCCCCCTCTCTCTGTACTCGTCCCATAGCCCTGTACTGTCAGAGGGGGCGTTCCTTACAGCCCAGTGATGACGCTGAGCTGTGAGGAACGCCCCCCCCAGTACAGTGCTATGGAAGAATACTGTCAGGGAGGGCGTTCCGCACAGCGCAGCTAGACTGTCAGGAACGCCCTTCTGACAGTGAACGGTGAAATTTAGACCCCCTATATCTCCAGCCCCGGGGCATACAACGGGAAAGCCGACAGCGCGCTGAATTCAGAGCGCTGTCGGCTTTCTAGCGGTATGTAAAATCGCATATACATGAGGACGTGAAAGGTCCTCTTTAAGGTTTGTGGTGTATCATGTAGAATAAATAACATACTAATTTTACTACCGGAGATATCTCAAAATCCAGGTGGTCAAACATACTTGATCTTATTTTTTAAATTTAAAATAAGGCCTAGATTGTGGCTACAGGCCTCACAGCTCTGGAGTTAGAGCCATTTAAAGTGACTTCCATCTCTGCATTCTCCCTCTACGTATCTTGCTTGGGGTAAACTATAATGTAGCAGGATTCATTCAGAACTGTATGTGTACACTTACATCCTCCAGAGCTTTTAGGCACTCAGGTCACATGATCAGAACCAGCACCAGTCCCCTGAGTTGCTGCAGCTTCTCCCTCCTCTCCCGTGTTCACAGACAGGCTAGGATTAGCCCATAGGTGAATCCCTGATGGGGCTCTGAGCCAGGTTGACCCCCAGCTCAACCCAGATACTCTTCGTGCAACATCTCAACCAAGCTATGTGTTGGTATAATATAGTGGGTAGATTATTTAAGATCCCGGTTTGACAATGTTCCCTGACTGTTTACTACTGCTATTGGGGCTACCAGAATAAAGTAAAGCTATAACATAGGTAAATACCTGTGAACATGGGAGAGGAGGAAGTAGGCGGAGCAACCTGGGGGCCAGGTGCTGGTTTTGATCACATGACCATGGTTTGGAAACAGTCTGGAACCCTTAGGTATGGAGTCTAAAACCTCAAAGGAAGTAAGTGTACTCAGACTCTCTGGAGAACCCTTATAAGAAATGTAATTGACATGGTAGAATAATCACTATACGTGCAAAAAAACAAAACAAAACAAAACAAAAAAAAAAGTAAAAAACAAAGATGTAACTGGATTAAGCATTTATATTTGGTAATGTTATACGCATGAAAATTAGCAAAATCTATTGTTGCAAACATCTATACTCTCTATATGGCTCCCCAGCTTCCTATACTACAGTATTGTGATTTAGCAACATAAAAGAAGTTACAGCATTTGTGAAACTTGGTTAAGAAGCCAGAGAAATTGGCTTTTTCACTAAATTTATTGTATTCCAAAGTGGTTTCCAATGGAAAAGCGGTTGAAGATCTCAATTTACTTTGTAGAGAAGATAAATTGCCAATTTCCTCTACATTAAGCATAAAGAATTAAAGGAAATCTGTCCCTGTCACATAGTGCGTGCAGTCATATATAAAGGAGGCATGTTATAGAGCAATGGGAATTATATATAGTTTTGTGTGAATAAAAACTCAGTATTGTATATTTAACCCACTGCTTACCAGTCCAGCGGGTGGTCCCACTGGTGTATACGGATGAAGAGATATCTATCAATCACTGGTAAGGACTGCCTATTAAACTCCTAAAGAAATAAATTACAAGTTAAACTGAATCTTATCCAATTGAAGTATATACAGCCATGAGAAAAACAAAGCATACCTTCTTTGAATTCTATGGTCTTGCATATCAGGACATAATAAAAACCATATGGTCCTTATAACGTCTTAAAATTAGGTAAATGCAACCTCAGGTGAACAACAACAAACAGCAGATTCCAGCATTTAAAGAGGACCTTTCATGTCCTCAGGCACATGCGGTTTTATATACCGCTAGAAATCCAACAGTGCGCTGAATTCCCGTTATGTGCCTCGGGGCTGGAGATATCGCTGCCGCTAGATTTCTGCCCATCGTCAGAAGGACTTTCCTGACAGTCTAGCTGGGCTGTGAGGAACACCCCCCCGACTGTACTCATCCATAGCCCTGTACGGTCAGAGGGGGCGTCCCTTACTGCCCAGTACAAGTCTATGGACGAGTACAGTCAGGTGGGGGGCGTTCCTCGCAGCCCAGCTAGACTGTCAGGAACTCCCGTCTGACGACAGGCAGAGTTCGGTGCCGAAACTAACAGCACTGATATCTCCAGCCCCGGGGCACATAACGGGAAAGCCGACAGTGCACTGAATTCAGCGCACTCTCAGTTTTCTAGCGGTATATAAAACCGCATGTGCCTGAGGACATTTTACGGTCCTCTTTAATTATTTATACAATAATAATAAAGCCAAAATGGAAAAGTCATGTGTGACAAACTAAATACACCCCATGAATTAATAGCTTGTAAAACTACCTTTAGCAGCAATAACTTGAAGTATTCCTTTTCGTATGACTATCAGTCTCTCATCTGGAGGAATTTTGACCCAGTCTACTTTATATCAATTTAGTTCATAGACATTTGATGGCATTAGTTTATACACGGCTCCTAGAGCAGCTGACGTTTTACTTTTTTTTTTTTTTGTAAATTAATAGTTCAGGTCAATATAAGAAGCTTTGCAATATATCTTATCAAAGGAAAGTGCTTCTGTCTCCTGTTATCAGCTCCTCACCTGCCAGCTAAACTGCTCAATTCACCATTTACACAACAGACTGCAGTTCAGAAAAATCTAAGGAGAGGGGAGGGGTAAGAGGAGTGACGATAGGTTCACACTAGCGTTTGGCTTTCCGTTCTTCGGGTCCGCTTGAGGACCGAAAAAACGGAAACCTAATCCACTTGAAAAGCAGTTACCCACGGAAACACATGGGACTTTTCTCTCCACATTTTTCAAGCGGATTCGGGGACAGAATCCCCAAACGGAGTTTGAACGCATGTGTTAATGCAGCCTGAGTGAGAAGCAGAGAGAAATAGGCATTCTGGAGCAGATTGCAGTAAGACATTGCTCACCAGAGTTTTGTTTGCTAAATCCTGCTAAGGCCTGCTGAATAACTGCTATCAAAGTGTTCTAAAGTGCTAGAAATCTTACGTTTCCAGTAGCAGTTTGTGTCTGTGTTTGTTTCTCACTCCTTTGCCCGCCCCCCTCGCTATAGACTTCTATGTAGCCTGATCTAATGTGAGCTCACCTTCACACTGAGAACAAATTTCTCACTGAACTGAGTAGTTTACCAGACAGGATAGTAGCTGATAATAGGAGATAAAAACACTTTCCACTGATCAGGTATATTACAAAGATTCTTATATTCACCCGAACTATTTATTTACAAAGTCATTTGAAACAACAGGTCTCACCACAGTATGGCCATTGGGTTGAAGTATGGACAATGACTGGTCTATTGTAACACCTTGATTCTTTTTTTGGCCATTCTGTTGTAGATTTGCTGGCGTGCTTGGGATCATTGTTCTGTTGCATGAACCAGTTTTGGCCAAGCGTTAGCCGTTGGACAGATGGCCTCATATTTGACTCTAGAATACTCTATTATACAGAGGACATAGTCAACTCAATGACAGCACGGTGCCCAAGTCCAGTAGCTCTAAAACAAGTTTAAAATTATCACCCCTCCACCACTGTGCTTGACAGTTTGTATGAGGTGTTGAACATGATGCTGTGCATTATGGTTAAAATTTCTACTTTGGTCTTGTCTGTTCAAAGGACAATGTTCCAGTCTTTTTCAGTCTTAACAATAAGTACTGTTATGAACCTTACAATTTAATATACTAACTGAGACCAGGTCCCCAGCTATGTCCTGCTTAGCTGTGCTTTAATGGAGTTGGTGAATGCTGCTGGGCTGCTTTTTCTCCTTCTGTGATACACTAACTGAAGCCTAAAGGTAAATGCAGCGCTCAGGTTTTTCCAATTTCAGTGAGCATTGCACTGTCTAACACTGAAATGGATTTTCCGGGAAGTCCACTCCTGGGAAGATTGTCAACTGTCTTGTATGGTTTCTATTTATAAATAATCTTTCTCACTGCAGAATAATGAACTTCAAATTGTTTGGAAATGGCTTTATAACCTTTTCCCCAATTGATGAGCAACAACAATTGTCCTCTAAGGTCACTGCTGATATCTTTCCTCCTTGGCATTGTGTAAAAACACACGTGAATGCTCTAGACCAGCAAACTGCCAAAATGTCTGCTTTTATAGAGATAGCTACACTGCTGGTTATAAGCATTTGATTAGCAGCACCTGGCAGCAGTAAGGGTATACTTTATTTTTTCCACATTGCTTCTGCATTTTGGTCTAGTTTTTGTTAAATAAATAATGATACTGCGCAATTTGTCATTTGCTCCTGTCCATCTGAGGATGGATTTACCTAATTTTAATTCCTTCTAAAGACCAGATGTTCTTTTATTATGTCCTGATACATAAAAACATAGAATTCAAAAAAGGGTGGACTGATTTTGTCATGGCTGTATCAGCCCAGCTTCTACTTTATAGCATGTTATCTGCAAATCAGACACCATGTTCAAGGTGATGGGCTCCCTTAAAGAAAAATATATTTTGATATCATATCAAAGCATTGAAATAAAGTATTCAACAATTGATAATCACTACCCTTCAGGTAGCAATATTAATGTTTTCTATACTGCAGAAAATAAAACAAAAGCAAAAAACTTTGTGGAAATTATAAATCAGGTAATAATATAAACTACAATAAGGAAAAGCTGATATAATTGGGCAAAGTTAAGTGAATGTGTCAGATCCAAAATCATACAAAAAAATTGCTGAGAATGATTTTTCCATGAAGATTACAAAAAATGACAGGATATTCCCTTGAGATTAAGAATAGTTGCTGATCATGTTCTGCTGAAACACTTGATAGCAGAGGCTAAGGATAGTGCATCTGATACCCTGGAACTAATTTACTTGTGGCTGTACATGATTGTATTTTATCAGCTACTCCTACTCCAGCTTTCCTGAGAGTCTGGAAAAAAACACAACAGGAAATAAAGTACGGTTTAGCTAAAGTGAGATTACAGAAAGCAGGTTCTCTTCAGAGGCTCAGTGAGTAGCGTCTATTGTTAGAGTGGGGTGGTGCAGAAATCACTAGTCCTTGAGAAATGAAACACAGGAAACCATGTTTCTCACACTGACAGCAAAAACACTTAAACCTCATAGCTTATTTTTTACATGTGAGAGCTACCGTTTACTTACTTTACAGCTAAGGTATGTGTATACTCACTGACATTCCATACTCCTGCTCTAATATTCAGTGTGCAAACTCTGCAAACACCAAATTCAAGACATTTCTCCAGCAAAATATGAACACATCAACAAATGACCCCCAGACACCTATTCCTGTCAGCCTGCCATACAATTAGAAGCTATAGTTGTTATAATGTAATCCAGTTCACCATGTTAACTACATTGTGCTTTATCCACATATTACAGATTCATCCCTATATTTGGCATCCACTGTCTTTTGAGTTGACTAGCTTTAGGGGTTGTAGTTAGAATCAGGCCTAGCACATGACAAATACAGCACTGTAAGAAGATACCAGTGTTATAAGTAGCACATGGTACATCACAGACCCTGATACAGATTTTGCATTGGGGTCCTGCAGATTTGCATTGGACTCCTACAACATACCCAAAACACAGGCCTGGAAACGGAAACAAATATCTCTTCCGACACTGGCCCAGCTTTAGGAAAGCAGAACATGGGACTGTACACCTAACATGACTGTGCAAGTGAATGAGAATTTCCAATATATTGAGAAGCCCCAAACGGTTGAATCAAACATGGTTGATAATAAAAGTCAGTGGCAAGACACTGCAAGATATTCTTTGTATTCTTGAGAACTTGTCAACATTTTGCACTTTATATTCAACTAGAAACCAGCACTCAGTGCTAAACCTCATACAACTTAAATGTTATTTCATCCTTAGCCTAAAAAAAACTACCAAACGGTAACAATTGGCAAATTCAGATAAAAATAAGGCAAACGACACAACCACAACCTAACATTTTTACTGCAGTGACCTCTGTTTACAAGCCAGGAGCCACACTGCTCATTCGCTGTGCAATGTGTAGTAGCAGGTTTAGATAATGCAGAAGTATCCCATTGAAGTCTATTGGACAGCACTGCAGTACCTAAACCTGCCGCTACACATTGTATGGTGATAAGAAGTGCAGTGTACATCTTTAACCTATTTTATAATTCCAATAAACCAACCACTGAGAACCTGGATGGTTTAGCTGTCAATTTTTTATAACTGTGACTGAAATTGGTCAATGGTGAGGAACACTATTTCTGGCCCTACTATTCTTCCATACACTGGATGCTGTGGAGGACTGCGTTACTGATAGTGGTTTAAAGTATTAGAAAACTCTGTTAATTCATTTTCATAACTTATGTACAGATCCTGACTTATAATACATACTTCTAATCGTGATAGGCTAATGAGCTGTTTGGAACATCTGTTGTTGTCATTGCACCAGTTACATTTGTGCAATGACTGACAGCACTAGGCATTGTACAGTGATGCTTGAAAGTTTGTCAGCTCTTCAGAATTCTCAATATTTCTGCATAAATTTGACCTAAAACTACATCAGAATTTAATACAAATTAGTCAATAACTTTAGACTTGGTCACTTATTTATAGAAGATAATGATCCAAAAGCACATCTCTGTGACATGCAAAAGTATGGGAACCTTTGTTTTCAGTATCTGGTGTGACCCTCTTATGCAGCAATATCTGCATCTACATAATTCTGGAATTTTAGCCCATTCCTCTGTACAAAACAGCTTCAATTCTGTTATATTGGTGGGATTCATCCCATGAACTCCCACATTTCTATTGGATTAGGGATAGGGGGTTTGACAGAACTTCGGCGGAAAACAGATGGAAATCCAGAAGACCCCATTATAGTCTATGGGGTCCAGGTGTTTCCATGTGTAACCACTTTTAAGCAGATAGAGTTTCCATCTTTTGGGTCCCCAAGCAGACCTGAAGGATAGAAACCTGAACACTAGTGTGAACCTAGTGTGACTTGTCCAGTTCATCTTTTTTTTTTTTTTAAACTCGTTTTATTGAAGTTTGTATAACAAGGCATACAACACAAGGAAAAGGTACAAAGGAAGTAGCAGGATAAGTACAATAAAATTCTGTACAAAAGATAACAGAAATTGAACAAAAGTAACAAAGGAAACAATTAAAACAGTTGCTGCAGAGTCCATAACATGTGAAATCTGAAAATAAAAAGCACGAGTAGTCCCAAAATCATGAAGTAGGTGGGCAGAAGGACCAGTCGAACCAGCCTGTAGCAGAACAAAGGAAACAGACAGAAAGTATAGCAACTCAATCCAACCTATGCGGCCAAAACAAATTCCATGGTACCACAGGGGTCAAGTCATAAATGCATCAAGGGCTGTACGAAAAGATGGGGTTGTGTATAAGGTCAGCGGTGAGTTACACCAGGGACCCCAAACCTTTTCAAATTTAGTGGTCCGTCCTCTACCCTTGTATACCAGCTGGTTATATGGTAAAACTAAGTTCACCATATTTCTCCACTATGAGAGAGAGGGTGGGCAAGGAGTCATCCATCTCAGAGCTATGGCCTTTCTAGCTAAGAATAAAGATTCTCGTAGCATAATACGAGTATGATGTATCCATAGCTCCTCGTCCAGGATACCAAACAGGCAAACTTCTGGGGCGAGTGGAACAGGGACACCTAGGACCTCCGATAGTATATCTACCACCTCTGTCCAGAAACTTTTAATACCGGGGCAGTCCCATATCATATGCCAAAAGTCTGAATACTCTGCAGGACAGCGTAGGCAGCCCGGATGTTGTAGTCGTCCCATCTTATGTAACCATGCAGGGTTCAGATAACTTTGGTGTATGATATATACTTGAATCAACCTATTGTTGCCTGATGGGGATACAAATTGTGCTGATTCCTGTAGTTCTAAATAGGACTCATCGGTAAGGGCAGGAATCAGAGTGCGCCATTTCAACTAAGAGGGAGCAGCCAGATGAGATGTTTTAGCCTGTATGAGGGGGACATATAGGCTTGAGATGAGACCCCGAGGACCCTGGGACCGTAGTACACCTATTAGAGGATAAGTAGAAATGAGCACATCAGAGGGGGGAAACTGTGTAGTCATGGCATGTCTAAATTGCAAAAACCTGAAAAACTGTGTGCGGGGAATGTTAAACAGTACACTTAGGGAGTCAAAAGAACGAAACACACCCTGTTCGTACAAATCACCCAGAGACAACTCCAACCCGCTCCCAGCACCTCACATGTGGGAGAGCCAAAAGCTTCGTCAGCCAAAGGTTATCCCAGAGCGGAGTCTCAGTAGGAATAGCAGAGTAGGATGTTACCCGTTTGGCCTGCTGTCAAACCTGACCTGCCAGTTTGTGGAGAGGCAGCAACCTGCCTTCATATAGACGTGTACTTTCTAATACTGACCATAAGGCGGGTATAGCTAAACAATGCGCTAAGTGGGCCTCTGGGCCAGGTAGGGGGCCAGTTAACAGCCAAGACTTCAAATAGCGGAGTTGCCCCGCAATGTAATATAAAAAGATGTCCGGCGGGGCCATCCCGCCCATATCTTTGGGACGTTGCAAGGTGGACAGTCACAGCTTGGACCTGGAACTCCCAGATAAAGGGAATAAATAGGGAGTCTAACTGCTTAAAGAACCTGCGGGGCACTGGCATGGCCACATGCTCCAGTATATATAAACACCTAGGGAGTACCACCATCTTGATAAGGTTTATCCGTCTGGCTACAGACAAAGGCAGAGCCCCCCAAACTTAAAATTTGGTCCTGAAATGGCCTAAAAGTGGGTACACATTTAGGTTCAGGGAGTTGTTGTGATCATTAGTGATATGAATACCCAGGTATTTCCGGGCATTCACCACTCTCAGGCCACACACCAACTCTCCGGTGTCTGCCAGTAGGCGCGAGAGATAAGCATATATGAGGACTTAAACCAATTAATTCGTAGGCCCGAATAGGTACCAAATCTATCAATGACATCCATATCCCTGGACAAAGTGCGAGCGGGGTCAGACATAAATAAGAGCATATCGTCTGCGTATAGGGCCGTTCTTTCCTCTCGGGCGCCAATGGTCACCCCTTTGTATATCGGGTCTGTCCTAATAATAATAGCGAGAGGCTCCAATGCTATCGCAAACAATAATGGGGCTAAGGGACATCCCTGACGGGTTCCCCTATGTAGGGCGAATGTAGGAGACAGAGCACCATTAATTGAGAGTGCCGCCATGGGAGATCGGTAGAGGAGGGTAATCCATGTAATAAAGGAGTTATCAAACCCAAAACAATGGAGAACCTGTAGGAGGAAGGGCCATTCCACTGAGCCAAATGCCTTAGTGGCATCTAAAGAGGCAATTGCCCAATCGTCATGGACAGCAGCCCCAATTTGGGATACCACATGGATCCTCCTAAAGTTGTCTGAAGTGGACTTGCCAGGCATAAAGCCTGTTTGGTCGGGATGAATCAAGTCCAAAATAATAGTGTTCAGTCTATTCGCTAGGATTTTTGCAAGCAGTTTATAATCAATGTTAAGAAGAGAGATGGGTCTGTATGACCCAAACTCCAGTGGGTCCTTATCTGGTTTGAGGAGAAGGATAATTGTAGCATCATAAAAGGACTCCGGCAGTGCATGGGCTGAGTAGGCATCCTGATAGCATTTTAACAATACAGGGAGTAACAGGTCCTGATATTGCGCATAGACCTCCACTGGTATACCATCAGGGCCAGGGGGATTTCCTCTGGCCATATCAGCCAGGGCATAAGATAGTTCCTCCATAGTAAGAGGGGAGTCTAGAAAAGCCCGTTGTTCTTGCGTCAAAGTTGGGAAAGAGACATCGGTTAGGTACTGAATAATTTCTTGACTAGAGGCCTGGAACTGGGACTGGTAAAGACCGGAATAGTAATGGTGGAACCTTTTCCGGATAGCAACACTGTCAGTCAAAACCACCCCATCAGCTGAGTTAATTTTCAGGATAGCCGGAGAGGCTGTGTTATAGTGAATCAGATGGGCCAGGAGACTACTGGACTGGTTGCCTAGTTCATTAAATCTCTGTTTACTAAAGAATTCTGACCTGCGAGCTTTGTCATACAGAACATGCAAATATTGTCCACCCATTTGGAGCCATGAGTCCTCACCGGGCTCAGTAATGTAGGCTGCTTCCAGGGAAGCACATTTATTAGCTAGCTCAGATTCTAGGGAGAAGGACTCTCGCTTGATATATGAAATGGAAGATTTGATACAGCCTCTCAAGTACGCCTTAGTAGTTTCCCATAATATGATAGGTGTAGTACCTGGAGAGTTGATATCTAGAAAGGTGTGTAATTGGTCGGGAATACGGTCATTGGTAGCTATAAGTTTGAGCCAAAAGAGATGAATACGCCAATTGTGTGGATGGCCCCGGGAGACACCCTCTCCGATTTCCAACAACAAGGGTGAGTGGTCGTATGTGGCCCTAAGCAAATATGAAATAGCAATTAGCTGGGAGCTAGCTCTAACATTACCCAAGGCGTGATCAATTCGAGAGAGTGTGATACGTAGCAGAGTGGCAGGAATATACCCGGGCCTGGGGGTGTTTAAGACGCCACAGGTCATACATCCCAATTCTTGTATGAGGTGGGCCAAAGGAGTAGGTCGAGCTATGGGGGAGGGGGACACATCAGTCGTAAATTTTTCTAAGGAGGCGTCCAACACCTTATTAAAATCACCCACACATAGCACCATGGAAGCCGAGAATCTAGACACAAACTGGGCAGCTTCATGTAGTACAGAGAGGTCAGATGCAGGTGGCAAATAGAGACCAATAATGACATATAGTTTAGAATCTATCCAGGCCTGAACAAAGACATAATGCCCCTCCGGGTCTCTAACGGTGAGGCCAGGCTCCCATGTAAGTCTGCGGTGGACTAAAAGAGATACACCTCTAGAGTAGGAGGTGTGAGTGGAGTGTAAGGACCATTGGACCCATGGCTTTCGCAAAAGCTGGGTCGTGTTAGGCGTAAGGTGAGTTTCCTGCAAGCACACTATATCTGAGACATGTCTTCTTAGTTGGGAGAAGATGACTAAGCGCTTTTTAGCGCTACCCATTCCCCTCACATTCCATGAGAACAGTTTAAGGGTCGCCATGGTAAGTCAGTTGTAATGGAATCACCACAGGTGGCACACCATCCTCCACCAGTACCTGAAAAGGGAGCATGAAGAAAAATATAAATCCGCAGCAACATTGAAACCAAGAACTAATACCCATAAGGGGTAAATTAACCATGAGGGAAGGAGTCTAGACTCACTTCTGCAAAGTATGTGGCACTTAGTAAAAGGGGGGAAGCAGCGCACCCTAGATGGTACAGTAGTGAGGCATTGTCTTCAACTTAGATAGAGAAAGGTAAAAGCAAATCCAGGGCAGGAACAATCTCTGCGTGGTGAAACACAGAGAACCCACAACATATAGTTTCAGTAAGACTCCAGAGCCGGCAGCCCCGCACCCCAAATAGATGAAATTAACAGGCAGCTATAGACAATAGAACAGGTTAAATCACAGTAAAGTCCATATAAAGATATTGGGCCGCAAGGGCCCCTTACCCAACCGCACCGCAGACGGCTATCGTCTGGGAGACCGAGGCAATAAGTTTAACCAGTCCTCCACCTCTCGCGGAGAAGTAAAGAAAGTGGTCTTGTCATTGTAGATCACTCGAAGACGAGCAGGATATACCATAGAGTACTGGATGGAGCGTTCCCGTAGGCGCCGCTTCACAGCAACAAAGGTAGTACGCGTCTTCTGTAGTGTTGCAGAGAAGTCAGGAAAAATGGAGACTTGGGCATCGTTGAACTTTATCTCCCGAAGTTGCCGCACCGCTCTCAACGCTGCATTCCTGTCTTTACTGCTCAGGAGACAGGCCAGGAAAGGCCGAGGAGGTGCTCCCGGAGGAGGCAGTCTGGCCGGGACTCGGTGAGCCCTTTCCACTGCAAAAATAGGAGAGAAGGTCGCATCAGGCAGGGTCTCTTTCAGCCATTTCTCTATAAATTCACATGGAGCAGCTCCCTCCACCAGCTCCGGCAGGCCGAGGATTCGTAGATTATTACGGCGGAGCCGATTCTCCAGGTCGTCCGCCCTCTGGGTCCACAGATCGGTTGCTCTTTCCAATGCGGCGAGCTTCTCTGGCACTGGGGCAGCGTTGTCCTCCAGTAGGGATATGCGATCCTCCGTTTCTTTCACTCTGTCTAGAAGAGTTTGAAAATCTTGGCATAGGAGCCCAATGTCTATCTTTACCTCCTCAATTTTACCCGTGAGGGAGGAGGTGCTACATTGGATAGCCTCCAGTAACTGCTCCTGAACCTGCCGCATGGTAGGTTCAGGTTCCTCAGTCGAAGACATCGACGGCGGTGGCTCCGGTGGGCTTCTTTGCGGCTGGTCCCTGGCAAAACCCCGGAGGCGCTCAGAAGTCGATCCCTTCTGTTGTCGACTCATGATCAAAAGGCTGTGTCTGAAAACCGGAGGCAAGGGCAGTGGTAGGTAGGACAATGCCGCCAGTAGGTACTGTCAGAGGTGTAGCACGAAGTCATAAGATCAGCAGCAGTCACGGCTTGTACCGACAGCTTCGCCAGTAGGTGTTATCAGAGGAAGAGCGTGCAGCAATCAAGATCAGTAGGTGTTATCAGAGGAGCAGTAGCAGACAGCCCGGTCCGTACCGGCAGCTCCGCCAGCAGATGCCCCTCGTCCAGTTCATCTTTAGCAAAATGCAGATGGAGAGCAATGTTCTTTTTGAAGAGCAGCAGCTTTCTTCTTGCAATTCTACCATGCACACCATTGTTGTTCATGTCCTCCTGATGGTGGACTCATGAATATTATAGCGAAAGAAAACTTTTATTTAATTTCTCATAAATCAATAGTGGAGGTGAAGGAAACAAAATTTGCAATATACTTCACTAAAGAAAAGTGCCTGTGTCTTTAAAAAGGACCTTTCACATCCTCATCGATGGGCTGTATTATATAATCCTCAGATCTTTACCCCAGGTGTAGCCTTCATTATCAACAGATGGTCTGAAACTGAGCAAGTGACCAAATTTGGTGCACAAAGAAAATAGATGTCAGAACTGGGGCAGACTGTTCACAATAGTAAACAGTGAAGAAATCAGGTGATACCTTTTATTATTATTTATTTATTATGCTTACTTATATAGCGCCATCATATTCTGCATCGCTTTACAAACATTGTCAGTCACTGTCCCATATAGGGCTCACAATCTACATTCCCTATCAGTATGTCTTTGGAGTGTGGGAGGAAACCGGAGTAAACCCACGCAAACACGGGGAGAACATACAAACTCCTTGCAGATGTTGTCCTTGGCAGGATTCGAACCTAGGACTTCAGTGCTGCAAGGCTGCAGTGCTAACCACTGAGCCTCCGTACCTTTTAGAGGCTGAGTATATTTGATAGTAAGCTTTCGAGAGTACTAGCTCTCTTCTTCAGACATACAAGAAACTGAAAATTCACACACTCTTTATACACACAAGACCTGGATCTTCAAAGGGACTTAGAATCTTTAAAGAAAATCTAAATGCAATATAAGTAGAGAAGTTATTTACAACAGGTCAAGAAATAATAATAATAATAATAATAATAGTCCTTTAAAGTCCCACAATGGGGAAATCAGTGGTACAGCAGCAAAGATAAGATAAGATAAGCAGATACAAATACAAATACAACATGTACAGGATGTTCCAAGGTGAGAGGCATTACATTGAAGCAGACAGACAGATAGGGCGTGCAGGGGGGGGGGGATTTAACAGGCAGAGAGATATTTTCAGTTCTCTGTGTGAAGATCTCCGCTAGGTCGGTGTGGTTGACAGCCTAACCGCGGTGGGGGGAAAGACTCCGATGCGCCCTTCTCACACCTAGGGTGGGCAGTCGGTCACTGCGTACTGCTCGCGCGTCCGTCTCATGCTGGGTGGGCTTCTTCTTCTGCTGGGTCACCACGGACAGTTCCTTCTGTCACCCACCACCTGCACTGGGTCCAGTGGGCTCCCCAGGACAGGCTGGCCCTTCTAATCAGCTTGTCAAGTTTATTTCTGTCCCTGGTTGATATACTGCTCCCCCAGCGGCCACTCCAAGGTGGCTGTGCCACTACCGGTTGAGGTTCTAAGAGTGCCCCCCGGTCCAAGGCTCTCAGCTTCCTAGCAGGTAGGCCTGCTGTGGCCCTTCCTGTACAGGGCCTCCATTGTCTGCCCAGTCCAGCTTTTATTAGGAGCAACCCAGGTACTTTGGTGTTCACAATCTCGTGCCCGTCCCCAGGATGTCCACTGGTTTGGAAAACAATCTGGAAACTTGTGGGGCATGACGGAGGGATCAGTAATTCTTGCTGTTATCTGTTTGCAATCAGGTGGTGATTTGTGACCCTCACAGTTCATACATAGTGTGACATGAAACTGGCATGAATATTAAGTCCAAATTGCAGAGTTTGAAATTTTTGCATTAACTTATATTCTCATTCTTTCCTCACCCTCTGCGTCTTAAAATGTCCCATTAAAGCCACAACCTGCAAATCTTCAATACAGTGGCTTAACTTCACTCTTCCACTACTTTCTATTCTAACACGGTACAACATTATACTACTAGCAATAGTAAACAGGTCAGAGACAGGATAGGCAGCATTCTGTTAGTGATAGCTTAGGACAGGCAGCGGACACGTAAATTTGGTTGGAAGACAAAACCAAGAATACAGGACAAGAGAACAGTTTCACTGCTGCTGATACCAAATGTTCCTTATTGCTCAGACACAGGCAGATGGGGGAAGGGTCTTTATCAAGCCTGTGACTGCTGGTCAATGGTTGGGGAGAATAGGCATGGGCATGTTTTGGGGCTTCAAAGCTAACATTTAGTGTGCACTTGGACATGGAGAAAGCAGCAGAGGTCTCAGGAGAACAGAGGGGGCATGGAGGATGTTAAAGGTACAGGCTGCAATGAAGAGTGTGACGGTAAGAGTGGGGCCAAGGCAGACAGTAGGGCATAGAAGAAGAACACTGGGTGCCACCCGAAGGCAGGGACTGAAGCGTGAGGTCTATAAGGGCATATTTATGGTGTAGATGCCAGACTCAAGCTTGCAACCCTTACAATAAGCAGATAGGGTATATAGTATATGACTAGTTGCAATATTAGACAGCATTGGATTAATCTTCAAGCAAGCTGCTTTTTTGTTTAAGAAGGGGGTCGTAATGGTTAGTCTACATTTTTAAACTCTATAATGGAAATAAATATCAGGAAACCCACGCATTTTGTGCTTAGCTCACATAATTACAATTAATGTTCTTTCTCTTGTCCATTTTATATACAAATTTTTAGTAATAAATTCTACACAACTAAATTATATAAAAAATATGCAATTTATTGAATACAAATACAGACAATTAAATAATAATGGGTAAAAAGACAATATATCCACTAAGTTGTTATACACGTGGTAAAGGAGGTACAATATAAATACATCAAAGAATAATCAATTTCAGTCAAATCATATATATCTAACCAAGTGGGAACTAGAAAGCCCAGACACTGCTGTAGTACATAAATAACCAAATATATCTTAATACCAAAAAAGGAGAAGAAAATTCCCCCATTATAAAGCACAAATTGCCCAATGATACTATAAGAAAGCAGGGAAAAGGCGAGCAGTCACCACAATAATGAATAACCAACAGACCAAAATGACATCCTATAATATAAACGGTAAGGTAAAGTCCTCACTGCATACCACGAGGAAAAAAGCACCCCAACGCACGTTTCCCGGATATAGTGTCTTTTTACCATTATTATTTAATGGTCTGTATTATTTGTATTCAATAAATTGCATATTTTTTATATAATTTAGTTGTGAAGAATTTATTACTAAAAATTTGTCAAAGCAATTCTATGCCTTTTTTGGGTGGAATTTTTTTCGATGTGGCCTTTTCTTTTGGTGTGTTTTCCATTTTATATACAGTGGTCAGCTCATGTCATTACCAAAGTATGCTGACTGTATGAATAATATGTAACTAAGCACGTATTACTGCATCACTTACAGTACATTGATAGCAGATTTTGCATATGATATTATCTTCATGATCCTATCTGCTACACAATCTGGGTAAGGAGAAGCAGAGAAGCCGTTGAGATTAAGGAGGTTAGATAAGAACTTAATGCAGCCACCCATATAGTCATCATAATTAGAACAAGACTCATTCATTGCTAGAAGAAGCTCAGCACGCAAAGTATGATGGGTCTCATAAAGGCAACATAAAGAACTGAATGAGAAACTCAATATAAATTAACTTGTTTTGCAAGTGTATGAACAAAAGGAAAATAAATTGGATGAAACAAATAGGCCTGTGCTAGAGGAGAGCTTTGCCAGCGAGACTCCTGCTTGTTAGTACTGCCAGAGTGTCTGTTGTGAGACTACTGTTGAGTAAATTCCTGTAAGGGGTTTTACAAGGAGAAGGAAATTCTGAACTACAGTCACTTCTGTTCTGAACATCAGTAACTGTTTTCTTAACATCCTTGTTAACTGGGCTCTGTTACTAACCGGTCACCCAACAGTACTGACAGTCAAGTATTCCTTCTAAAGCTATCCAAAATGCTAAACTGAGGCTTTTGTGCTGCTTATATTATTTGGTCTGATACTATAGCAACAACCAAAGACTAACCTAAGTTTTAGTACTGTTTAGTAAAGAGCCTCTGTATACAAAACACAAATCGCAGATAAAACACAGTATTTCCCTTTCACAGTCACAAATGTATCTGCTAGGGAATGGAGAAAAGAAATTTATAATAGCACGGGGAAATATCTTTTTGTCTATATTATGGACACATAGACTAAGGCTGGATTTATATCTATGTCAGAGTCTCCATTTTTCTCCTTTGCTTTCAGTTTATAGTCAATGGGGTCTGCCGAGGTCACCGCTGTTTTAGTTTTAAATGTATTTATTGAATTATAGCAACAATACAACAGTAAGGCAGAATATTGGCGAATTAAACATTCGTAAGAAAAAAATAGAACAAACAGAGCATAGTACATAGACATGACAGAAATAATCCAACAGTAACAATTGTCACATCAATAAATTAAAGATGGAGACAGTATGACAGACCTGGGATATTGGACCTACTAACCCAAGGAGACCATACCCTGTCAAAATGTGGACAGGTATCTGAAGTAATGGCATTAATCTTTTCATAGAGCATAATCGTGTCAACACGTCCATTGACATTTGACAATGAAAGACTCTGGTTTCTTCCAGTTGGAAGCAATATGAATTATCGATGCCATTAGAATATACTGGAGTCATTAATATTGTGCATATCTGATAGCGGATGGTTTAAAACAGTAGAAAAACTGGAGAAGGTACAGGAATTGACTGTCCCAAGAATCGTTGCACCATCCTATGGATGGCTGTCCAGAAGCAACGGGCCAGGGGGCAAGCCCACCAAATATGAATGGTGTCGCCTGAAACGGGCCAGCCCCAAAAACAAAGAGAACCTCTAACAGTTGCCCTATAGATGCACATTCTTTCAAAACCAGTGGGAGTAATCGCAGGATTATGTGGAGTGAGTAAACATAAGAAGTGGAAGACCTGGTTAGTCCTAAAGGCCTCTGAGGGGGGCTGAGTATGCGTGTGAATGAAATAGTCCTCAGTGGAGACCCACTGATCACAGAGAAAGTTGTTGAGAAGCCTGAACCTAGCGTGCCTCCATCAAGTGAACACCTCGGGGAAGAGATGATTATTAAGTAGTGGGAGCAGTTGTGGGATCTGGCTTTGTAACCTACAACTAACGCAGACCCTCCACCACAGCTGCAGCATATAAGTGGGAGGTTGATTGTGAGGTCCATAGGAGAGCCTGTAGTGAAGCTGAGGCGACCAAAGACGACTCCAAAGCTATCCATTGTGGGCAGTCTATCTCATTATATAAAGCACAAATACAGTATGTGAGAGTCTGGCAGCTACATAATATTTATAAAGGTTGGGGACTGACAGGCCACCCAGTCTCTTGTGATAATTCATGGTACGTCTCCGGATTTGTGGCTGTTTATATGCCCAAATAAAGTTGAAAAGTTCCCTTTTTAGGCTGGCTACGGAGGAGGGGGTTACCATGGTTGGAAGGGTATAGAAGTAATAGAGAATGCATGGTAAAGTGACCAATTTAACAATATGGATCCTACCAACCAAAGAAAGGGTGAGTCAATGCCAGTGAACAAGATCCTTCAGTAGCTTCTGGATCAATGTGTCATAATTCCATTAGAAATGGGTCTCTCCATAGATTTAATCCTAAGTGGGGCAGATACTTATTCCAAGACTGAAATCCAAAATTTAAGGCCATGAATTTTTTGGTTGGGAGACATTACAATGTAAGATTTCTGATTTGGAGGTGTTAAGTTTAAGGCCCGCAAATGCACAAATTGCGAGAGGGTATTGATGAAGTTTGGTAGTGATAGTTTTATGATAATGAGTAACATATCATCTACAAACAAGTTAAGTTTTATAATCATGGTTCCCAATCCGCACACCTGTTATGTAAGGATGGGAGAAAATGGCAATTGCTAAAGGTTCTATGGCAAGGGAAAATAGTCGGCAGAGAGATCAGACCGGGCTGCTGCGGAGCAAGTAAGATGGTGGACGCGCCTCGTGGAGGAGCGCCATGCTGATTTAGTTGGAGTGCAGGCGCCGACAGGCTTTGAGACCCCATTGGGTGAAGCCCACGGGGTCAGCGATGTATCCACAGGTAGCAATAGGTGGGGAACCAAGGCGGGGACCCCAAAATCTGGTGGGTTAGCAGATGAAGAGCCAATGTAAAACACATACAATGCTTGGTCTTCACCATACATTTACCTCCCTTTTAATTTTTGACAGTTAGCATGGAGATAGAAATCCTGGACATTTCCCTCCATGAATTTGTCCCATGTGAAGCAGTGAATTTATCAAGAGGCTTTCTTCACTTTCTACTCCACCTAGGGAATGGACTATAATTCTGACTTTTTGCGACTTAAAAAAAATATATCGCAATTCATAAATGTGTCTAACACACTAACTTTTCCCACAATGTCCATCAAAATAGAAAAAATTAGTCTTTGTTGCAAACAAGGCCAAAAATCGCACTAATGTTTGATAAATCTGTCTAAGGCTAGGTTCAAATCTGTGTCGGGGTCTCCTATGGAGACTCTGCCAGAGAAACCACCGAAAATTGACGGAGAGAAAAGCCCTGCACTAAGGACTTTTCTCTCCACCAGTTTCAGTATAAAAATGGTGGAAACCTGATGGACAACTGGTGAACCCCATGGTTACCCCCTGGACAGGTTCTCCGTCGTTCAGGTCCCCCGGCGGATCCAAACAACGGAGAGCCCAGCGCAGATGTAAACCTAGCCTAAGAGCATTAATAAATCTCAAAATGTCAAATTACTCCAGAATAATGGCAGGAATGGCTAAAAACATCCCCCTTAGACTGGAAAATCTAAAACTACACCAAACTTATGAAAGTGGCTGATGCTGGATGATAAATGTTTGTACATCTTTAGACACTTTTTTACTAACTTTAGAGTTACACCTATTGGATTGCTTGCTTTGCAACAAACTTTAGGAGCATGGTATTGCATTGAGAGCATTCCCCTTTTCTGACTGACCACCTCTTTATACGAAGTCCTACCCCTTGTCAAGTGAGCAGCAAAAAGTGTGGCATTGCACTCCTTCCTTCCTTAATTCCATATTTTAGATACTGCACCTGAGCCTTTTAAGCTCGGTTATGTTACTTCCTATATATTGGTGTCAATAACTGTACTCAACAATCCATGTGTAATCTCACTAAGGTTAGGTTCACAGAATGGTCACCAGCTACATCAAAGCATTGTATGTGTCAGAAGGTATATGAATTCAGGTCCTCAGTGCCAGAATCTGGCAGACCCCGGTGCTAAGGACTGAAGCTCATCGCTGGAACCAGCAGCCTGGAGGACAGGAAAGAATAGCTTTATTTGTTGTTTTTAACATATGAGGAAAATGTTTTATAAATTGGACAGTTATCAGGTCCAGTCATATGACACAAGCCCCACAGTTAGATAATTCAGGCTCACATGAATCTAGTGCTGTTTTCCCCCATGTTTCTTTGTTGCATCTGTTCCCAAGATATAAATTTATTTCTAAATAAACACCACTGCTCCAAAAAAACTATGACTCCCACTGCCCAGGACCACCCTCCATCCCTCCTATCTGGCTATGAACTGTATTGCCGCCACTATGATAATCGGCACATGTGCAGTACAGGTCTGAAGTATGTGCATGCACCGTTTATCATAGCAGCAGCATGAACACAAGAGGTCAGGGCTCAGGTGATATTTCGGCTAAGCTACCTGGCCCTGTCAATCAGAAAATGAGGCATGGATGGATGGTGGTCCTGGACAGTGGGAGGCATAGCGTTTTGGAGCAATGGCAGCAACAGTGACATGGTTGTTGCTCCAAACAGCTTATCTGCATTTTTAGAAATAAATGCATACATTGGGAATGGAGACACGAAAAAAACATGGGGAAACAGCATTTGATTCAGGGGAGCCTGATCTATCTAACTTTGGGGCTGGTTTCATGTACCTGTGTCTGGTAACAGGCTCCCATTAACATGCCTCACATCAAACACAAGAGGAGTAAACACATATACCATGAAATGGTCTGGTTCATCAAGGGAACAAAAACCAGAGACACAAAATCAACCAAACAAAAAAAAAAAAAAAAAAGAAACTGTATTGATAGATAACAGAGTTATGGTGAGAGTGCAGGAACTGAAATAAATGTACAGTGAAACCTGTTTGAGATGACCACCAAAACTTGCACTGAACAGTGTTCTTCTATGGGGGTGGTGTCAAAAAGCTGGTTTTTAAAAGTGGGTTCACTGTTTTGCAATAAATAATCATAAGTCACTGTGAAAAAATTCTGAGTTAAAGCAATAAGACAAAAACAGCTTTAGTGTTAGTCCTCTATTGGCAATTTGTAAAAAAAAAAAAAAAAAAAAATCTTAAAAATCTATTCATCAAGGTATATGTGTTTGGGTGTGTCCACACCTTCTGGCTGCCACATGTGGTTCCCTGCCCACCTGCGATGGCTAATGTGAGAGTAAAGCTGAGATAATGCCATCACTAAGCATTGCAGGTGGACAGGGTTCCCAATGCTTGCAGCAAATAAGCAAGAAAATTAGAGAAGTTTAAGAAAAAGCTGATTTTTTCAACAGGACAACTCAATGGGGCAGATCTACTAATATTATAGGGCAGATTCACTATTGAAAATGCTCCAGAATTTAGCTGTAATTTTCAACAAAAAGTGGGCACATGCTTTACAACTCATATAAAAGTAAATCGCCACTTTCTGACAGTATCTGCACCTTGTCCGAGAAGTGTGTATGAATTCTGTATTTTCACTGATAAATATGCCCCATAATAACTGATAGATCAGCTCTGCTGCATCTATCAAACTTACAACAGCTCCATCTGTTTATAACATACATTTGTCTATTACCTCTTCATCCTTCAGTGACACTATAATACATCAACAAAAGGAAGGAAGAAGAAAATGGCTGGCAACAACAAACTCATTGTTTTCAATTGTATGATTCCCCGTGGCACAATAAATATCATGTTTCACAACATAGCAGCATATGTAGTTAGGTGAAGAACAGGTCCAGGGGAATTCTAACAATTGCAAAACTTGTATGGATGGAGAACAGGGGAATGGAGGCTGGCTCCAAGGAGTCAATGGTTTTATTGCAGGAAAGAGAACCCTTACAAAATGGCTACAAACAAGAACCAGCAGATAAAGTAGACATTATACTGCAAAGTGGTTAGGTGTTCATTCTCTGTAACAGTAATATAATTCAAAGACAAACAAAAAGCTGTTGTAAATTATTTAACAAAAATGAAGACCGCAGAAAAGTGCGGATACATTTTCTGAATACCATTACCCAATAATGACTCTACAAGAGTACAATTAGCGGAGGCCCAGAGGAGGTGATTAAACATAAAAAACAGCGCGACTCCCTGCTGTCTCCAGGACTGCTGAGGCCTATGGAGGCTATTTTCCCCTGTAACTGGAGCTCCTATGTTTGCCCCAGTTAAAGTGGAAAAATGCAATAAAAAAAAAAAAAATATGTAAACTAGATGTTCCCCATGGATATTTTTCCCCATGACCTCATGGGCATATATTAAGTAGAATAAAAACAGAAGTGTTAACAGTTTATTTTTGTAAATTAACAAAATTACCGTATTTTTCGGACTATAAGACGCACCAGACCATAAGACACACCTAGGTTTTAGAGGAGGAAACTAGGGAAAGAAAATTTTGAAGCAAAAATTGGTAAAATATTTAAATATATGGGAGTTGTAGTTTTGCAACAGCTGCAAGGTCACATTGACAGGTGTTCCTGCCGCTTTACGGGGAGGCATAGGGTGTCTATTTATGCAGAGCCAGATGTTCTTTTTAGTTATACCATTTTGGGAAATATCTATTACTTAGATCACTTTTTATTCAAATCAAAAGGTGAAACAGTGAAAAAAACAGCAGTTCGGCACTTTTGATTTTTTTCCCCCGCTATGCTGTTCACCCTACGGGATAAATATTTTTATAAGTTTGTAGACCGGGCATTTTCGGACACAGGGATACCTAATGTGTATGTGTTTCAGTGTCATTTTCTACTTTTATATGTATTCTAGGGAAAGGGGGTGATTTAGAACTTTTATTTTTTTTTTACTATTTTATTAGCCCCCCCCGCAATACTAATATGACCAGCCGCAATAGTAATATTACTATGACAAGCCTGGGAGTCTTCATAAGGCTCCCGGCTGTCATAGGAACAGGTCGGCTCCCGCGATCTCGCCGCGCGGGAGCCGGCCTGCAACTTCAAAGGTACGGCGCCGGTGGGAACTGGCCCCTGGGGCAGTTTTTACACTTTGGGGGGGAAGCTTTGAAGTAGTAATGCCCGCGGTCAGAGTGGACTCTGATCACGGGCATTAGCTCTGTGTCTGCACTGTACATTACAGCGTGAGACCCGGTAGCTATGGCGACTGCTCTGCAGTCGCCATCATCTTTACAGACTCGGCATCCACCGTAATAACACAGCAGATACCGGGATGGGTTCACTAAGACACCCGCTCCTCCGATCCCAGGGCCCGCACATCGCCCCACTCCTGCCGCTGGAGGAAGTCCTGCTGCAGGAAGCTGCCAGCAGCAGCAGGAGTGGGACGATGCTGCGACCCCCGCTTCTCCGCCCCCCCCCCAACACCCACATTCGGACCATAAGACGCACTCCCATTTTCCTCCCAAATTTTGGGGAAAAAAAGTGCGTCTTATAGTCCGAAAAATACGGTAAGTGAATGAACAAAAGAGAAATCTAAATTACATCAATATCTGGTGTGAGCTCCTTTGCATTATTTATTTTGCTTACTTATAAAGCACTATCATATTCCGCAACACTTTACAGAGACATTGTCAACACTCTCCCAAGTAGAGGGAAATCTAAATTCCCTATCAATATGTCTTTGGGAGGAAACCCATGAAAACACAGGGAGAACATACAAAGTCCTTGCAGATGTCATTCATGGCTGGATTCAAACACAGGACTTCAGTTCTGCAAGGCATCAGTGCTAACTACTGAGCCACCATGCTGCCCTCAAAAGAACTTAATCTTTTTTGAAGGATCCCGGCAAGGAGGTTGTTACAAACACCCTGGGGAAGTAACCACAGATCTTCTGTGGATGTAGGCTTGCTCAAATCTTTCTGTCTCTTTATGTAATCCCATAGAAGACTGGATGACTTTGAGATCAGGGCTGTTTGTTCGCCATATCATCACTACCAGGACTCCTCCTCCAAAAGAAAGTCACACCAAATATTGATTTGATTTAGATTTCTCTTATGTTCATTCACTAACTTTTGTTAACTGATGAAATACACTACTAACACTTCTATTTCTGGAAGCATTCTTACTTTGTAGCATTTTTTCCATGCCTGCCTAAAAAGTTTGCACAGTACTGCATACTTTTTTAAAATTATTTTTGGTACAGTTTACACTCAATAAAAACATAAAAATAAAAAATAACTCTCTCTAAAAAGTGTGTTAATAGACAGCCCTATAAGTTGTAAAAAATGAAGGAAAATTACTTTGGTAGCCCAACAATTAAAAAACAGTTGTTAAAATGGAGTCTGTCCCGAGAACAGTCCCTATTGAACTATACGCCCAGTCGCATAGCTGGGGTTCATGTGAAAAAAAACACTTTTTTTCTGCTTCCTGATTGATGCCTCCATTGTTGAGATGATATCTTTTTTCCTGATATGCTAAAGAGCTGTTTGGTTTAACAACCACCATTACAGAGCTACCTCCCTGCTATGACTGACAGTGCCAGGCAGTGTATATGTCAGTTATAGCACGGAGGGGGGAAGGATGGAGGGACTGGGTGCTGGAAAGTATAGCTGCTTAGTGCTATGAAAACAACGAAGATTTGTTGCATCAAACTGCTCAGTAGCATATCAGGAGGACAGTTAATATGTCAGCAATGGAGGTTCTATTCAAGAAGCAGGTAAAGATTACTCACATGAACACTGACTATCTGACTGTCCTTATAGTTCTATAGGGACTGTTCTGATGACAGATTCCTTTTAAAACAACACGGGCACAAAAAAAACGCTAAAATGTTTCTGGTCATTTTCAGGCCTGGTCATTAACCCATTCCCGACATCCACTGTGCTATTACGGCGAATATTAGGTATTTCAATATAACGGTCGCTCAGAAGCTCTATTATACAGCAGAGACCCAATGCCTCACTCAAAGCTGACCAAGGCGCCATTTTCCCAGTGGCACATGAGCGCTGACATTTTGGGGAGGATTGCCAGTCCCCGGAATAAGATACGGGGCCAGTGATCTGTTACCATGACAGCCAGGAGCCTATTGAAGGCTCCCAGATTTGTCTGGCATTAACTTCTATTACAGGCTGCTCCATGCCAACATTAAGCTCTCATATGGCTCTGTGAATGGAAAAATAAAAAAGTTAAGGGGTTTGGAAGGTGGGGAGTCAAAAATAAAAATTGAAAAATGCCTACGGTGGAAAGGGGTTAAAGGGAGTCTGTCACTAGCACCCAGCATATCATCCCAGCCCTGCATATAGATAAGTTAGGGTCAAATGGTGTATTAAATGGTGATTTCCCCTTGTGAAATCTATCTGCAGGGCTGGGTTGATATTCAGGGTTCTGGCGACAGACCCCCTATTAGATGTATGTTATGACTAAATGGCAGTGTTTTCCACATGTAAGTTTGCATATAGATACTAATATAAAGATATAAAGATGCGTTTGTTTTGACTTTTCACTGTTCTCATGATGTATAAGAAGGTGCAACAAACATATGCTTTGGTAATTTATTATTAAAGGAAGTCTACTACTACTAAAACCACATGTAAAGCATGTATATGCTATTGTAGGGATAGTTACTCATATTACTGCTTGTGTCAAAGTGTAATCTTGCAGCTGAAAAATTCAACTTTTACTTCATATGCAAATGAGCTGTTCAGCACACTCATGGTTGGGCCATACCTACTGGAGCACACATTTTCTTTTATGGTTGCTGCAAAACGTTTTCCATGGGACATGTCTAACTTTCTGTTTTGGGGGTCAGCAATTGCGGCCCTGTCTGAGTGCATCAAACAGCTCACCTGCATCTGGAATAAAATTTGAACTTTTCAGCAGCAAATTGCACTCATTCACTATGCCACTAATCTCCTACAACAACATATAAGTGGTTTAGAAACAGAAGTGGAAGATTTCCTTTAAGTCGATGACCAACATGGCGTGAAACAAGCCATATTCAACGCCACATGTGTTTTGTCTCTTTTTCTTACTCTACCACATATCCACAACACAATGAAGCAGCCAGGGTACTCACAACCCCATTCTATAAAGACTTTATAGTTTCCAGAGAACTCTTGGTAGCTTCTTCACTAGTGCCCTGCTTGTATCATCAACAGTAGGCAAATTTATTATTGTGCCATACTCTTTGAATTGTTTTACTTATACACTTACTGTACTCTTAGGAATATTTAACAATCTGGAAATTTTTTGTAACCATCCTGTCTTGTATTCACACTAAGTCTTTATGGTACCAATTGCCAGGAAACTGACCTGACTCATCATCAGTCAGACCCTTATGATACAAGTGTATTTAGGCTGTATATAAAGTTTGATGCTTTTTTTTTTTAAATCACAGTCAAAAATTTTACTATAATTTCAACACAAAACACATAAAAAATTATGGGAAAACCCGCATATTACAGAACTGTATTCATTATTTGTCAATAAATGTAAATGGTTCGATTCACATTTTAAGTTTTTAGGCATGCAGTTCTTTTTGTGCATGCCATTTTTTCAATACGTAGGATGGTCAGTATGGGTGTTGTTTTAGCCCAAAGAAATCACTTTTTTTTTACATTCGATATTTCTATAATTTTGCAAAAAAATGCAAAGAAAATTGTTTATCCTTTAAGAAAAAAAACTGAACAAATTTTGATCAAATAAAAACAACGTACATAATTACAGGGAAAATAACAGATACAATACAGGAAGAAAAACTGAAAAATATCTGGATTGTCTATGCTTATTTCATATAAATTTTCATACAGTTTGAGTGAGTTCTAATATTCTCTCTTGCAAATGTTATCCTCCCTTTCACATTGTTTTAACTGCAGTGTGATGAATAATCTTTTGGTGCTTGCACTGTATACACAGTATGTGCATTTGAGCATGTCATGAGAAATAAAGAACATTTTTCCCCGGATTTTGCATCTTTATTCTCTGCTGTTCTGTAGTTATAAAAATGAGCTGTAGAACAACAGTTATGTAAATAAATGATTTGCTTCGTGACCAATCGAAGTTCTATCCTAACAATTGGGCAAAGCTGTAAAAACAGACACTTAGAAATGGGTCATTGAACCTACTAGCCCGTGATCTTTTGCATACTTTATGCATTGCATATGACAGGTTTATAAAGGCTGTATTTATGGGATATATGTTTTACAATAACACTGTCTCGCTTTAAAAGGGAAGGATTAGCACACAGCCATCGAAAGCAGAAAGTTTGTTCACGCCTGGTGTCCAAGAACACAGCCCAAGCAGGAAAGTAAAAAGGATTCTGGGACATCTGATGCATTGCAGAAAGCTACAAATGTCAAAACAGAGACGTGTTTTGAGCTAGAGCAGATTTGTTGAGATCAGTGCAGTGAATGGTCAGTTACTTGCAGGACTTTCGTTAACTGGTGGCACTGCCATGTTTTGTGCTGTAAATCCTAATAGATCCACAAGGACTTGAGATGGCAAGTACACTAGGTCAAATAGGGTAAAGCTTAAAGATGTGTCAACCATATGTTATTTCTTTTGCATTAATAGCAATGCATGAAAAAAAAAGATTCATAACTCTACAAGCTTTTGTCTTAAAGTTCAAGACAAAAGTAAGAGTAGGTTCACACTATTGTTCACACTGACCTTAAAGCGTAACTAAACATTAGATTTTCTGACCGTGTTTGTGTCATTAATACATTTTGTAATATACTTTAACATATTTTGTCTTCTTTCTGTGAAATCCTGCATTTTTTTCAATCTTCCCCTTGCTTCTGTATTGAGAGCTGTTCCTGCCTCTCTGAGTAACTGTATCAAGTAGGGGCTTAGAGTACAGGCAGTGTAAGATGTAGAGAAAGTGAGGGTAGGGGAGGGTTACTTCAAACAGTTATAAATAACTAGAAATATAACTAGTTGAAAACACGGTCAGGATTGGGATAATTCTATTATATATTATGCAGGTGCATATAAATAACCTAATCCCAATGGTAGTTTCAACCAGTTATATCTCTGGAAATGATAGCACTGCAACCTCTTTCATATGACACTAAAAGCAAGTTTTTATGTTTTATAACACCCAAGATATAACTGTTAGAAGTGACCCTCCCCTACACTCATTTTCTCTGCAGTTTACACAGCCCCGTACACCAAGCCTGTACTCCATACACAGTTACTGGGTGAGACAGAGCTCTAAATACAGAAACAAGGGGAAGAATAAAGAGATTAAGGATTTCACAGAAAGGACACAAAATTTGTTAATAAAGTATATTACAAAATTTATTATTGACACAAACACTGCCAGAAAATCAAAAGTTGTGCGAAAGTTTAGTTACACTTTAAAAGACATATGTAAAGTTGAAAAAAAGCAAAGCAGCACTCACGATTCTCTAACACTTTCTCTTGCTTTATTAGTAGCTCATCATAGGATAAACGATATATAGCAGCATGCCATAGCCACAAACTGTTTAAAAGACAGATGCAGACAGAGCCCCTTCAATTGGGTGTCCATCTGCATTCAACCACATGTAAAAAACATGACATGGCTTATCTTCATTGTGTGATAAGGGTGAGAGTTGTAGTATGTAGCTTCTTGTGCTGAATTGTACATATCTCATAACAGCACTGCACCACTGCCACACAGCTTGGCTTCAGTAGAATGGCCTATTCTTGTAAATACATTTTTTGGGGAAAGTAGAGCTCCATAACTCTTCCTAAAAATATATGTGCCAGAAAATAGCTGTTCTTTTTATTTTAAAATCTAAGATGTCATTTTTTTTGGTCCCATGTAGGAACTTTAATGTTGTAATTTTTTACTTACACTATAATGGTGCATTCTGGTCTGATGATATGGAGCGGATAAGACCTGATCTATTTTCATCAAAATGGAACAGACCATCAGAGGACCCCTCAGAGGAGCATGGTGTGCATGGAGCCTTAGAGACCTTTGTGAGGTTCCAGACTTTCTCCATATTGAACAACCTTTCTATGGTGCTGCAATCATGTCTGATTGAGGCACTTAATGTGTTAACTGTCAGAATCAGGATTTTATATGATGCAAGCAGTCAAAGCACAGGTATAGCTTGTGTATTAGAGCTATCCTCCTGCCAGTGATGACAAAGGCACAATGGCAGAGCCCATGTGATCATCTAGAAGCAATTATACGTTAAAAGGGTGTAAACTACCCAAGTGTCTTGAGGTGTTATTACTTCATGGTGCAGGAAAGTATAAGGGGTAATTTGGCTTAAAGCGTAACTTAAACTAAAGTTTTGATTTTCTGGCAGCATTTGTGTCATTAATGCATTTTGTAATATACTTTATTAGCAAAGCTTGGCTCCTTTCTGTGAAATCCTTTCCAGGTCATGTGATGGTCAACTAGGTACAGGGTCCGTAAGAACTACAGATCAGTTATCAGAGCTCTAAATAAATTCAGATGGAACATCATTTTTGCTTCAAACTATTAGTAGTATAAAATTAAAAATTAAAATGCTACAATCACAACTTCAAGCAAATTGTGCCGTCCAAAGTCCTTCCCCAAAAAGGCCGAAAAAAAAAAAAAAGATAGACACTTGGACATCTTTGACAGAAAAAACAGAGCTCTCTGTTCTGGCAAGGGAATATCGACAGGACTTGGTTAACTGGAACAACCTCTTTAAGAAATTTTAACAGTAGCTGTCAACCATGATTTTGGCTTAACACTGGTTTCAGATAGTAAAAAGAATTATATTAAAGCATACCTCCAATTATAAAACAACTTTTCATGAATGAATAATAAAGGTGAATATAAGAAATTTTGTAATATATTTTATTAAAGAAAAATATTCTTTATCCATCGATGATACTTTCAACTCCCTTCACTCACTTCCCTCACTCTCCCTCTAGCAGCCTCTTCCCCTCTCCATAATCTTCTGTGTGTGAAGATGACAGTCTTCCCTCTGGATAAGGATTCTATTACCTTACATTCACCCTCACTATTTTTTTTTTATGTGTAATATTTGAAGATATGATTTTTAGAAGATTTAGTCCAGGATATGTGGCTTCATAAAACCTAATATTTTTTATAAAATAAAAATTCTGCAGTTGCAAAAACACATGATAGAAATTTTACAGCACAGGCTATAGTACTGCATTACAGAATGCCTTTAATGTTACATTTTAGAGCATATGAACAAACTGAACGATTACCCCGAATACAGGAAACTCTAATTGGTTTAATAGCTAGACCAGGGGTCGACAACCTATGGCACGAGTGCCACTCTTGGCACGCGAGGCATATTTCCCTGGCACGGCAGCGGACTCCTCACCCAGCAGTTTCGATCGGACCAAACACGGCCGAAACGAAACTGCTATTATTATACTGTGGGGTCTCTTCAGACCCCCGAGTATAATAAGCGGAGCGGCCGGGGAGATGATGAAACATAAAAAACAATGTACTCACCATTCCACGCTCCGCAGCCGCTGTGTACTCTCCAGGCGCTTCTGCCTGAAGTCAGCTGACAGGGCCTCAGGGGTCGCGTCTGCGTCTGACGTCATTACGCATAATGACGCGACGTGACCCCTGATACTTAATGAGCGATCGCTGACTACAGCCAGAAGCGTCCGAAGATACAGAGCGGCTGCGGAGCGAGGAATGGTGAGTACATTGTTTTTTATATTTCATCACCTCTCTTTGCCCTCCACTTATTATACTCTGTGGTCTGAAGAGACCCCACAGTATAATAATAGCTAGTGAGTATGCAGGGGCCACTATAGAGCATAATACCGTGTGCAGGGGCCACTATGGGACATATACCATGTGCAGGGGCTGCTATGGGACATATACCGTGTGTAGGGGCCGTTATGGGACATATTGCTGTGTGCAGGGGCCGCTATGGGACAAATACTGTGTGCAGAGGCCGCTATGGGACAAATACTGTGTGCAGGGACCGCTATGGGACAAATACTGTGTGCAGGGACCGCTATGGGACAAATACTGTGTGCAGAGGCCGCTATGGGACAAATACCGTGTGCAGAGGCCGCTATGGGACAAATACCGTGTGCAGAGGCCGCTATGGGACAAATACCGTGTGCAGAGGCCGCTATGGGACATAATACCGTGTGCAGGGACCGCTATGGGACATATTACCGTGTGCAGGGACCGCTATGGGACAAATACTGTGTGCAGAGGCCGCTATGGGACATAATACCGTGTGCAGGTTCCCGCTATGGGACATAATACCGTGTGCAGGGACCACTATGGGACATTATTCTGTATAACGGTGTGTTTTCTATATTAAGGATGTGTTTTTGCACAGAAAACTCAGCCTTTGTTTTTTTTTTTTTTGTGCAAAAATGCACCAGTTTTACATCGAATGAAAAAGTTCCAAATATATCTGCATCCAGATACATAGTGTGTATTCACCATAAGGATACCGCCATACGGTGCTCCTGGACACATTTACCACTAATTGGGAGTTGCACATGTACTTTCATTGCTTCTAATCAGAAAGTACAGGAGCGTCCCAGGAAATAGCAGTAAACGCACGCGTCCTGAAGCATCTGGTGGCAGCACTTCTGTGTTATGGTTTGTGGTATATGACTTTAGTTTAGGGGTCGTCAGACTTACAATTATTGACCGACACTCCGAGTACCTCATCTTTGATTTTTTTTTATTAAAATCGGCACGCCGAACAAAAAAGGTTGCCTACCCCTGAGCTGAGCTAGACAATTATTTCAGATAAACAATATTCCCACAGCCCAGACCATGTTTGCAGATTAATTTGTACAAACTGAATGAAAAAAACTTCAGTATAATGTATATAGTGTAATATACTCTCTAGTGTCTCAATTTACTTAAATTTCCATTAAAAGTCCACTTTGGAATACAAACAGCATCCAGCCATTGGGAAAACCACAATAGACAGTATTAAGACCAACAGTCACAGTCCATGCATGACTGTGCATACTGAGACCGCTCTCAACCACTGATATACATTTTAATTAAACTTGGAGTGGTCCTAAGTGTTCAGGGGTGTTGCAAGGTGCTTCTTCAGTCCCCAAAAAAGAACAGATGGGTGTCACTTTTGGAAAGAAGCAGTTTTTCCATGTCACTACTGAAATAAGTTTATGGAGGATTCAGGCAAGATAGTTGTCGGTCAAGTAAAATTACTACAGGAGAGATGAGACAATGAGAACTATGAACAGGGGCGTAACTACCGCGGTAGCAGCTGCCACAGGGCCCGGGACATTACGGGGCCCCGCGGGCCCCTATGCGTTTTTTTTTTTTTTTTTTTTTTATAGTCCGTTATCTGCTGGAGTAACCCCAGCAGGTAACGGGCCCTATATACTTACCGTTCCCCGAGGTCCCGCTCACGGCCACCTGCGCTTCCGATTCTGCGAAGAAGGCTGTGAGCAGGAGCGGGGATCGGTATGTGAGGCCGCGGCCCGAACACCACAATCTCTGCTATCATTATACTTCAGGGTCTTTTCAGACCCCGGAGTATAATAATCGGAGGCCCAGAGTTGGTGAGGGAACATAAAAAACAATGTACTTACCTCTCCTGCACTTCTCCAGGCTTCGGGTCGGTTTGGTGACGTCCCAGACATCAGCCGACGTCATTTTGCATCGCGATGCAGGCCCGCGTCACATGACGCTGGCCTGGTCCAACATTGAAGACGGCCAGAGTAGCGCACGGGCATGCACCGGAGCGAGGAACAGGTAAGCAACGTTGTTTTTTTATGTTTCTATCCTCCCCTGGGTCTCCGATCATTATACTCTGGGGTCTGAAAAGACACCACAGTATAATAATTGTTCATGGGTGGTCCACAATGGGACATATAATAGTGTGTGCAGGGGCCACTATGGGGCAAAATACTCAGTGCAGGGGTCACTATGGGGAATAATACTGTGTGCAGGGGCCACTATGGGGCAAAATACTTTGTGCAGGGGCCACTATGGGGCATGATACTGTGTGCAGGGGCCACTATGGGGCATGATACTGTGTGCAGGGGCCACTATGGGGCATGATACTGTGTGCAGGGGCCACTATGGGGCATGATACTGTGTGCAGGGGCCACTATGGGGCATGATACTGTGTGCAGGGGCCACTATGGGGCATGATACTGTGTGCAGGGGCCACTATGGGGCATGATACTGTGTGCAGGGGCCACTATGGGGCATGATACTGTGTGCAGGAGCCACTATGGGGCATGATACTGTGTGCAGGGGCCACTATGGGACATGATATTGTGCGCAGGAATGCGTTTTTTTTTTTTGGAGGGGGGTTGGAGGGAGCGGTCCAGGGGGAGGGCCCCATGTCAAATATTCGCCTTGGGGCCCAGCCATTCCTAGTTACGCCACTGACTATGAAGTATATACCTTGCTTCAGCTAACAACCATCCATATTTGGTCTGTACAGTTTTCAAATTTTTTAAAATAATTTGGTTGGCGCAACAGGAAATTGCATTTTAATTTCAAAAGGATGAATTACTGAACACAGATGCCGGGGCAAACAACAGATTTGCAAAGGTGCTGTTTAAGTGCATTGATGCTCATAACAGACTAGAAATTTTCACTGCCCTCTAATCCTCTAAAATATACTAATATCTTTTTCAACTATACACTTGTACTTTATCATACATTTTAAATAGCTGTCACTTTTTATGGCATACTAGGTTTGCCGACGAGATGGGAGGAGACCACAATATCTGTTGTCTTAATTTTGTTTTTATGTTTTTTTTTCATTAGTCTCCACCTTCCTGGAGCTAAAACTTTTTTTATGTTTCTATTTTTTTGGCTTAGCCATATGAGGTCTTGATTTGACAAATATATTTTTTATGTAAAATATACCATATAATGCATTAAGAAACTGTGAAAAGTATTTGTGCCGTGAAACGCCACTGTTGTTCGTGTTTCATTTTCATGATATATGTAGTGGTATATTAAAGACTTGACTGCCACAATCTTAGATGGAAACCTTTTATTGGAGCCAGAGGCGTAGCTAGGGGTTTAGCACAGGGGGGGGCGAACATGTCCAAGTGGGCCCCCTACTTGCACATGTTTGTATACCGATACTATCAGTATACGGTGATCGTATAGTGGTATATAGCGGCTCTACACAGGGCTCTGCAGACGATTTAGGTGAATACAGGGCAGTAAAATTTAGTGACTTACAGGTGACGTCTCTGACTAATCCTTCACATTCCCCATCTCTTTCATCTAGACCGCCATGACCATTTCTTCCAGTCTATGTAAAGTTTGCAACACAGACATCTTTGGCTCCTCACTTTTCCAGGCACCTGACCCACATTGTCCTCACCTACACAAAGCCCCCATCCTGCTGCTACCCCCAATTATAAAATATATAATATAACCCCCTATAATGAATAATACCCCCAAGTGTATCTTTAAACTAATAACTACCCTTTGCACCCCTTTAAGAGGACCTTTCACGTCCTCATGTATATGCTGTTTTACATACCGCTAGAAAGCTGACAGTGCGCTGAATTCAACGCACTGCCGGCTTTTCCGTTATATGCCACGGGGCTGGATATATCGGGGGTCTAAATTTCACCGTTCACTGTCAAAAGGGCGTTCCTGACAGTCTAGTTGCGCTGTGAGGAACGCCCTCCCTTACAGTACCCGTCCATAGAATTGTACTGGGTTGTACTCAGCCCAGTGATGACGCTGAGCTGTGAGGAACGCCCCCCCAGTACAAGTCTATGGACGAGCACAGTCAGGGAGGGCGTTCCTCACAGCGCAACTAGACTGTCAGGAACGCCCTTCTGACAGTGAACAGTGAAATTTAGACCCCCGATATCTCCAGCCCCGGGGCATATAATGGGAAAGCCGGCAGTGCGCTGAATTCAGAGTGCTGTCGGCTTTCTAGCGGTATGTAAAACCGGATATACATGAGGATGTGAAAGGTCCTCTTTAAATAATGTGCCCCTTATTAATAATGCCCCAGGTGTTTCCTAATTAAAAAGGGAAAAAAAAATTTGGGGGTTCCAATACCTGGGACCCCCAAGGAACAACTGTTTGAATGAACTGTGGTACCTGTATAAGCGCCATGACCCCTTCTCTGTTTACACTGTCATTCATCTCATAGCGACCATGTCATGTAACTACAGCTTTGTCCTATACGCATCTATGTGACAAGACTGGAATTACATCACACGGTCACTATAAACAGACAGCGTGTGATATAAACAGGCGCCGGGGACCTTCATACAGCTTATCAGTGGGGAATCACTTATCTCTTATTGATGATTTATTCTGAGGATAGATCATCAATAAAAATGAGCTGGAAAACGCCTTAAGGCTAAGGCCCCATGTGGCGTACCGCAGCAAAAAAGAGCTGCGGGAAAAACCGTGGCGGCGACGCATCACAGTTCTTCCAGCAGCACTTTACACAGAAAGTTCGCAGCGGTTTCCTCTGTGGACTTTCTGCTTCAATTATATCTATAGGGAAACCGCTGGTGTTTCTGTAGGTATAATTGACATGCTGTGATTTCCAAAACTGCGACTGTTTTGGAAATCGCAGATTATCCACTGCGCATATTATACTGCAAGGTGGGGATGGGGGCCCAATGTGGCGAAAACCCACTGAAAAAAACCGCAACATTCTAGCAAATCCCATCCACACACTGCGGAAAAATATGTGCAGCAGACACATTGCGATTTCCAAAACCGTTGCGGTTTTGGAAATTGCAGCATGTCAGTTATACCTATGGAAACACTTGCGGTTTCCATATAGGTGTATTGAAAACAGAAAGTCCACAGAGGAAACCTCTGCAGACCTTCTGTGAAAAGCGCTGCGGGAAAAACCACAATGTTACCGCCATGGTTTTTCCTGCACTGCTTTTTTGCTGCAGCCCAGTACATGGGGCCTTAGTCTTAATAAGGCGCAAGTGCAACTTTAATTAAATTAATTGACCCTCATATTATGCCCCTGATTCCCCCTGACATAAATACTGCACCTCTAATGACCCCTTATATCAATGACCACCCCCTTATGTTCATAATGCCTCCTAATATAAATGATGCCCCCTAATGGCTCCTTATATAAATAACCTCCCCCCCTTGTATTCATAATACCCTGTAATAACCCTTATATAAATGACCCACCCATCGTCATAATGCCCCCTAATGAATCCTCCCATTATAGCTATATTTCCCCCCTCCTATCTACCCCTTATACTATTAATATACCCATAAAAAAAAAGTCATACCCACCTGCGATGCTGATGAATGGAGCCGCCGCCGCTTCCTCCCAGTCCACGCGCATTACGTCTGTGTCTGAGCGCAGGCAGCGCGATGTTGTGACGTCATCGCGCCGCCTGTGCTTAGACGAAGACATCGGTCTGTGGTCTCAGGGTCTTGTAAACCGCAGGCCTGTAGTGGCTTGCGGTTTACAAGACAGTTAAGCACCAGGAAGCATTGTAACTAGATCGGTGTCTGCAGACACCGATCTAGTTAGAAATAAAGGATGTATTAATGGTGGCCCCGGGGTGGGCCCCAAAAAAGTCAGTGGGCCCGGGGCAGCCGCCCCTCTGCCCCCCCCCTCTAGCTACGCCTCTGATGGGAGCCAAAAAACACCATGTATAGGCACACACAAGAGTCTCTCACTTTAGATGCTAGTGGATGAATCTTTTTTGTTTTCTAGTACGTGAGAGGAGACTAGGATACTGCTGTGCAACTTTAGGTGCTATTTTTTTATATATATCTTAAACAAAAAAAAAAAAAAACGAACAATACTTTGCCATATTGTTAAACCCATAATTTCGTATATAGCCATTAGAGATGAGCGAATCGATTCTGCAGAAGTGGAATTCGATCTGAATTTCAGGAAATCTTCGATTCGCCACGATTCTGGATTTCCTCACGCTTCGATGCATTGAATCGCATTTAAAAAAAAAAAAAAATTTTAAATTGGCCACCGCACATGTTAGGACAAGGGGGAATGGACTCTGGGAGCGCGGGATCACCCACAATACCAAGCATGCAGCTAATCAGCAGCCAGCATTTCCTGTGATGTCACAGCCCTATAAAAACCCTCAGCCATTTTAGGTACAGTCAATCCACATCGCTCTTACTGTAGCGACAGACGTCAGCAGGAGCTAGGGAAAGACTTAGAAAACAGATAGAAGTTCAGGGAAAGAGGATTACAAAGTGTAGGGGAAGGATAGGGAGGAATTGAGAGAAGAATCTGGGGTGGTTGCAGGCTCATTTACAGCAAGAATTTGCAGAATAATTCACATTGCAGCACTCACTGCCGTTATACTGCTGCTGCTCATTACTCATATCTATGTCATCAAGGTGGAACACAACAAACCTTTTGCAGTGCAGTACAGCAAAAAAAAGTGAAATATCATACACTAATATCTGCACGTATCTGTAAAAAAAAAAGCATTTTTAAAGGCGTTTACTATAAGGGGCTTATTCACTGTTCTTACAAGGCATAACATTATTCAGTACTATTGTGCCAAAGAAAACTGAATTATCATCCAATAATATCTGCACTTATCTGTAATAAAGGCCTTTAACGTGGGGAAAGCCATAACGACCATATTCACCATTTTGTTGCCACTATAAAGTTGCAGGCAATATTTAAAAACAGTATTGTCAATAAAAATTCAATAATTCTTAGCGGTTATCACTTATTTAAAGGTTTTATTAGTGTCAAAACACATAAAAAGGGCCATATTCGCCATTTTGTTACCAGTATAAAGTTGCTGGCCATTGTGAGAAGGTGACAGGTAACGTTCTGGATGGTCGCTATATCTCCCCCAGATTCCTCACTTATGTGTGGTAAGTGAGGTTACAACACTGCTGTCTGTAGCAAAACCTCAGCTGTGAGAAGGCCTTTCTGTTAACCGTTTCCTGTCCTACAGCAGGATGGAGCCTTCAAGTACAGGTGGGAGTTGGGCCTCATTAAAAGGCCCATAAAAGGTTGTCAAGACCTCAGTCCTGGGCAGTTCCTGGGGGAGAAAGGAGGAGCTAGGTTCTGTCCTCACATGGTAACGGCTGGTGAGACTCTGGAGTGAACTCCTGCCATTGCTTTGTGCTATTTATTGACCGTGAGGCTGAAGTAAGCCACACGTACAGATAGGACAGCTTTCTGTATAGCTAGTTGCTCAGACGAGCAGGATTTCTGTTATTTTTTTTTTTGCCTCAAAGTTAAGGCTTATTTGTTTTGCTGTTTTTTCTGAAAAATTATCACACAGGGTAATACCTGTTGGACTGAACTTTTGTGTCTGTCTCTGTCTGGGTCCGCTGAGCTACCACTGAGCTTATTCCCCCACACCATTTATAAATAGTATTGTCAATAATTCAATAATTCTGAGCCACAAATCTCTGCCTTTATCACGCTTTTTTTTTTATTGCTGTTCATTAGTGGGTGAAGAAATAAGGGGCATATTTGCCGTTCTCTTCAAAGTAGAAAATAACAGGCCTTTTTGCCCTTTACAATTAAGTTTTTTCATCGAACAGTATGTCAGACAGAGAAGGGAGAGGCCATGCACAGGGGAGTGCCGTAGGCCTAAATGTTTCTGGCGCAGACACAGGTCGCAGCAGAGTAAGGGGGTGTGGCAGCAGGAGTCAGTTACAGAGGCCTGAGCTCTGTGTCAAGTAGTGGGCGTGTCTTGACCAGCAACCCAACGGTTGTAGACTGGTTGACTCGGTCATCCAATTCATCCCAAGTCACATCAGACACCCCCAGTCAAGAGTCGGTGGGTTCGTCAGACACAACCCTTAGTTGGCATGGCCCGGCAGCAGGCCCTGTGCCCTCACCTTTCCTCAACTTGCCTCTGTCCTTTTCTGTTCCCTCAGCTAGAGAACTACACTATGCTGTGGGCTCAGATCCACTGTACAGTGAGGAGGAGGTACTAGAGGACAGTCAGCAGCTACTGCCTTCCTGCGGTAGGTGGGAAAGTAGTGATGAGGAAAGTGGCATGGGAGCTGGTGTTGAGGAGGACATCAGTGACCTGCAGACAGTAGTGGATGACGATGTAGCCGATCGTAATTGGGAACCGGGTGACGAAGGGGTCTCATCGTCATCAGGAGAAGAGGGTTGCAGCTTGCGCATTAGGCAGCGGGGAAGTCAGCAGGGTGGCAGCAGTGTGAGGTCGGGAGCTAAACATGCCCAGGGTAGACCACCCACTTTGCAGCAGCCTACCTGCCCAGAAAGCAGTGGTGCAGAGGTTCACGGAGGCAGTGGCGGTAGCAGTCAGGTATTGCTGAGTGTTGGGGGTAAAATAACCTACTCGGTGGTGTGGCAGTTTTTTGTAAAGCCGCCGGGGGGAGGTGAATATGGCCATATGTTCAATCTGTGGGCAGAAGGTGAAGCGTGGACAGGGTGCCAATGTTGGCACCACAGCCCTGCGCCAACATACGCAGCGTCACCATAAAGTGGCTTGGGAGAGCTGTGGCTCCAATGTGGTCCAGCCTGTCGCATCAACCGCTGCAGCACCCAGTGGCACGCACCCCATTTCAGGCAGTCAAGGCTCCACCACCTCAGCTGAAGGAAGCTGTGTGTCCTTTCCATCATCTGCTGGTCGTGATGCTACTGCTCCTCCTCCTAGTCAGTCATTGCGTCAGCAATCGATCACAGAATCTATATCTAAGAGACAACAGTATGCGTGCACTCATCCAACAGTGCAGAAGCTGAATGTGCTCCTGTCCAAGTTGCTGGTGCTGCAGTCACTCCCTTTCCACTTGGTGGACTCTGCACCTTTCAGAGAACTGATGGCTTGCACCAAGCCGAGGTGGAGAGTCCCAAGCCGTCATTTCTTTGCCAAGAAGGCAGAACCAGCCCTGCACAAATATGTAGAAGAGAAGGTGGGCCAGTCCTTGAGCCTGTCGGTATCTGCCAAAGTGCACGGCAGTGCCGACGTGTGGAGCTGTAACTACGGTCAAGGATAATATATGTCATTTACGGCCCACTGGGTTAATGTAGTGCCTGCCCAGACATACCAGCAACTTGGACAGGTGAGGCAGCTTTTGCCTCCACGTTCTCACGCCGTTGTTCCTGCAACTATGTCAGTCTCATCCTCCACTGTCTCCTCAACCTCCACTACAGGAACAATTCCCAGTGCTCCTCCAGCATACCACATGTGCGGGGCACAGCAGTGTCACGTTGTTCTACATCTCGTTTGCCTGGGTGAACGAAGTCACACAGGGGAGGAACTGCTCCGTGTCCTCAATCAAGAAATTGAATCCTGGCTTTCTCCAAGAGAACTTAAAATCAGAACAATGGTGACCGACAATAGGAAGAACATGGTGTCGGCCCTGCGTTAAGGAGGGCTGAGCCATGCGCCCTGCATGGCGCACGTGTTCAATCTGGTTGTCAAGCGTTTCCTTAAGTGTTCCACCCATCTGCAAGACATCCTAAAAATGTCAAGGAAACTTTGCATGCACTTCAGCCACTCGTACACCACCAAGCACACCCTCCTTGAGCTGCAGCGGCAGAACGGCCTCCCCCAACACAGGCTGATATGTGATGTTTAAACCCACTGGAATTCAACCCTCCATATGTTGGATCAACTATATGAACAGAAAAGCCATAAACAATTTATTGATGATCCAAGCGGACAGAGGTACTCCCCTGTGTAACTTTAACGTTAGCCAGTGGCAGCTCATTCCTCATTCTGCCACTGGATCACTGTATGGCCTCCTAAAACTGTTGCTACCTACACATTATATCACGTTGCCACTCTGTGGCCTGCTCACTCTGCTGCCATCTCTGCACTCTGCCACTGGGTCACTGTATGGCCTACTAAGGTTGCTGACACCTCCACACTCTCTTACCAGGTCACTGTATGGCCTCCTCATGTCATTTCCACTGGGTCACTGTGTACTCCTCATGCCGTTCCCACTTGGTCACTGTATGCCCTCCTCATGCCGCTGCCACTGGGTCACTGTATAGCCTCCTCATGCCACTGCCACTTGGTCACTGTATGGCCTCCTCATGTTACTGCCACTTGGTGGCTGTATGGCCTCCTCATGTTGCTGCCACTGGGTCACTGTATGGCCTCCTCATGCCACTGCCACTGGGTCACTGCATGGCCTCCTCATGCCGTTTCCACTGGGTCACTCTGCGTCCTCCTCATTCTGCTGCCACTGGTTCACTGTATGCCCTCCTCATGCTGCTGCCAACTTCACCTTGTCACCAGCAACTTGGCCAGGTGGGGCCGCTTCCACGTTCTGACTCCTCATGCCACAGCCACTGGGTCACTGTATGCCCTCCTAAGGCTGCTACTACCTCTACCTCAGCCACTGGGTCACTGTATGCCCTCCTCATGCCACAGTCACTACTGGGTCACTGTATATCCTCCTCATGCCACTATCACTGGGGCACTGTATGGCCTCCTCATGCTGCTGCCACCTCCACATTATGTCGCCTTGCCACTCTGTAGACATATATGTGGAATCGACAGACAAGGGTGTAAAAGGAGTGTGCTCTTTCACTCTACAGTAGGATTTTGGGTCTCTGCACAGTTCTTTCTACCTGGCACCAACATGGACCTGTAAGGCTGGGTTCACACTTGAGTTAGATGGTCAGTTTTGGCTCGTAACTGTCCAAATAAGTGAAGTGTACATCGATTCTAAGAAGGACGCCTGTCATGTGCATGTCATTCGGACGCACAGTATTGTTTGACTACCACAGTAGGCTCCCTATGCGTGTTACTGCAAGGCACTGTGTTCTACTCCACTATACAGGCTCTCTGAAGCTAGGAAATAGGTGTTTTTTTAGCGATATTCGCCACAAAGTAATTCAGATCAAAGGAAATTTTTTGGAACTTCGAATAGAAGTGCCGAATTGAACTTTTGAGAAATTCGCTCATCTCTAATAGCCATATGACTATATGACTTTTTGACAATTTTTTTATTTAGTTGCACTGGGAAGAAAAGTTGACAACAAACAGCAATTCTTGAAAAATGCTTGAAAAATGTAATATTTTAAAGGGAATTTCCAGACCCAAATCGAGTTTTCATAATGATGACCTATCCACAGGCCCACTGCATATTCTCGTTTTGCTATTATGACATACACATATTTTAAATGAGTCAGTTGTTTCAGTGGAGGTAGGCCTTCAGCCACTCTTGCCACTCATACTCCTACCATACGACACCAGTGTACCAGTGTACCCCACTGCCCCATTTGCATAACAGTTCAAAGTTATTTCCAAATCTACAAATGTGACATAAGATGTGACAAAGATATGATGTTTATCACTGTAATGTGCTCTGTAATGTAGTGGTGACAGTTGAATATGTTTTAAGCTATTATTGTGTTTGAACACTACTAATAACATAAAAATTAATAACCTTATAAACCTCTAGAAAATCAAGAAATCAGTTATATTGAGCAGTCATAGTTTTGAGCAATTCTAAAGATAACTGCCTAGTATAAAAGCTCACAAACATCATTTATCATTGGTCTCAATCAATAATGATTACCTATAAATAGAGGAGGGGTAAGTAAATGCCTAGCTCAAGGTCTCAGATAAGCTGTTACTAGGCAATGATTACACTACTGGAAAATGTCATATGCCTGTGGATTGAGAAATAGTTCTGTGTACATCAGACTTAAAACTGACCACATACAGTACACTGAAATTCTGTCACCCATATCAGGTTATCAGTACAATATCATATGGCTCATGTCCTCAAAACAACCCACGTATGAAAGTAATACTCACTTGGGAAGTGAGAGATATTGGACAGGTTGGCAAAAGTGCTTCAAAATTGATCAATAATCCTGATAGAGTGGTGCATTTAGGTATCCAGTGACAAAGGAATAAGGCGGCAGAGAAGTGGCTAATGATCTGGCCAGTACCAAAGTTCATCTTGTCACTTACCTCGTGAAACAGGAGAAGGAGTAAGTAGAAAGTATACAATGAAAAGACAAAATATTGCAAACAATGGCAGCTGAGGTAAATTCCTTCAACCATGAATCATATGGGATACTTTTGTAAGTTCTCATGCATACAACTGTGTTTTTGGGTTTTTTTTTGTCCATGTGATACACGATTTTTTGACCCATTTATTTCTGTGGCCTGAAGCTCAAGACCATGTTTTTTACGGGGCTGCAAATTCCGGGCAAGTCCTATTCCTGTCTGTTTTGCACTGTGGGCTGATTCATTTAAGAGTACAGGTCCATGAAAACCACAGACAGCAAACAGATGCCATCTGCATGTTGTCTGTTCCATATGTGACACATATGGCATGCACATGACTATGAGAGGCTGTACCTGTTTTCCCACTCTGTCATACCGGAGTCTTGAACTGTGATCATTAAAATTTGTGCAAACTTTGGAGTAAAGCTGAAATACAAAGCTATAGCTGTATGTCTGCATATACCATCCAGGTCTGCAAGAGTAGAACATAGGAAACGATCTTGTGAGTGTAGACATTAGAATTATTATTATTCTCATACCTGCCTATGGGGATGAAAGCCCAAGTCGGTAAAACATCAGTGTGGTTTCAATGGTGTCGTCACCATTATATAGATGCTTAATGGGGTTGTCCAACTCATGATTGTATTAATACTGCAGATGGGGGCCCATCATACTGAGATGTGTGATTGGCTGCAGTGGGCTCTTAGCACAAACAGGACCTGTATACTGCCATCACTGAACACCTAGGCTCAGGAAGGTTTGAGCACTGGTTTGTTATATTTAATGGCTCCTCAGGAGCAGTATTAAATTATAAACTCATGAGTAAAACAACCCCTTTAAAGACAGCTATATTACTATTATATTTTTTGTACAGTTAATGTTCACTAATGCATAAAATTCCATGATAAAGCAATGAATAATATCTCCCAAAATACACAATCATATTGTGGGCAATATCAGCATCTTCCCACCACTGTATGCAGGCACCATATAATATATATTAATATGTATACACAGTGAGATCCTGACCAGGACAAGTGCCAAGCAATGTTAACATGTTGCTCAGCATTCCTTTACATAAGAATAACTGCACAGGCAGATGAAAATGGCATTGGAGAGGAACGATCACTAATGCGATCATTTCTGCCCCATTCGGGTGCATTGAATATCGGCAGCACAACTCTGAATACATAGGTGCTATCACCCAGGCCAGAGAATGTTTGCTCATAGGTTAGCTCATTCACAGCTATCATTGGGAATGAGTGTTTCTAGAAGCACGCACTGCTGGTAAGAGCCCTGAATATCATACCTCCCAACTTTCAAAGGACAGAAAGAGGGACAAAATATGCGGCGCACAAATTTAGCTCCACCCACTTCTATGTTGACTCCGCCCATTCTCATCTATTTTTCCATGTGCCCCCACACAGTATAATGCTCCTACAGTCACCCTAACATTATATGCCCCCACATTATAATGGTCCCCTCCAATTTCCCCACAGTACTAAGTCCCTCTCCTCGTGCCCCAGTTTAAACTGGCAGAAACTAGAGGGGGACATTAAACTATGGGGCAGCTGGCAGTTGACATTAAACAGTGGGGGTAGTTGGAGGGGGACATTAAACTGGGGGCAACTAGAGGCAGACATGTCCCCCTCCAGCTACCCCCCATGGTTTAATGTCCTCTAGTTGCCCCCAGTTTAATGTCACCCTCCATCTGCCCCCTCAGTTTAATGTCCCTCCCTCCATCTGCCCCCAGTTTAATGTCCCCCTTCATCTGCCACCAGCTTCATGTCCCCCTTCATCTGCCACCAGCTTAATGTCCCCCTTCATCTGCCACCAGCTTAATGTCCCCCTTCATCTGCCCTCAGTTTAATGTCCCCCTTCATCTGCCACCAGCTTCATGTCCCCTTCATCTGCCACCAGCTTCATGTCCCCCCTTCATCTGCCACCAGCTTCATGTCCCCCCTTCATCTGCCACCAATTTAATGTCCCTCCCTCCATCTGCCACCAGCTTAATGCCCCTTCATCTGCCCTTAGTTTAATGTCCCCCTTCATCTGCCCTCAGTTTAATGTCCCCCTTCATCTGCCACCAGCTTCATGTCCCCTTCATCTGCCACCAGCTTCATGTCCCCCCTTCATCTGCCACCAGCTTCATGTCCCCCCTTCATCTGCCACCAATTTAATGTCCCTCCCTCCATCTGCCACCAGCTTAATGCCCCTTCATCTGCCCTTAGTTTAATGTCCCCCTTTATCTGCCAATTTAATGTTCCCCCTTCATGTCACCAGCTTAATGCCCCCCTTCATCTGCCCCCAGTTTAATTGCCCCCTCCATCTACCACCAATTTAATGTCCCCCTTTATCTGCCACCAGCTTAATTCCCCCCTTTATTTTCCACCAGTTTAATTGCCCCCTACATCTGCCCCTAGTTCCCCCCTCTTGCTCACACATGCTCTCTTCTCTCCTACTTATCTTTGATCACTCTGTTCTCAGCTTCCTGCGTAATATCAGTGTGTCCTGCAGTATCCAGAATAGCTCCGCCCACACAAGAGTCTGATCACATGTTCATGACGTCATCAAAGGTCCTTTAGCCATTACGATTTAGCATCTACCATTTAGCCTTTACCCTACCCTGATAAAGTTTGTTAACATCGAAACACTTCAGGGGAATAGCAGGACAAACTGTAAGCTATGCGGGACAGCAGTGTACAATCGGGACTGTCCCGCCAGATGCAGGACGGTTGGGAGCTATGGAATATCAGCAGTCTAAGGCTAAACGGCTCTTTCCACAGCATTTTTCACAGTGTTTCTGTATAATTGACATGCTGCGATTTACAAAAACGCAACTATTTTAAATCACTGAATTAGCCAGAATCCCATCCATTTTGCAGGTACTGTAAAACACAGCTTTTTTGCCGCCATGTTTTCGCAATGTGGGGCCCCAGCTTAATAGGGCTTTTAGTCTCTGTAATGTACAGGATACCTGTGCGGACACATATTTATGTGGGTGTGCTCTACATGCAGGGGTGTTCAAGGACACCATAGAAAATGAGATTTTACAAATATTAGAGTACACACTGAAAAGCCCAGTTATTTTTTAACCTCTTCCTGCCTCAGCCATTTTTTTATTTTTACTCCCTGCCTTTCAAAAGCATTAACGTTTTAATTTTTTCATTTACAGAGCAGTATGAGGGATTAATCTTTGCAGGACAAATTGTATTTTGTAATGATGATTTTCTATACTGGGAATCTGTAAAAAGATTCAGAATGGGGTGGAATTAGAGGAAAAACTGCGACTTTCTTATTGGTTTTGTTTTTATGGCGTTCACTGTGCAGTCAAATCGATGTGTTACCTGTACGTCTGAGTTGCTACAATTCCGATTATAGCAAATTTATATAGTTTTTGTTACATTTTATCACCTTTACAAATATCCAAAACTTTAACACCTCTAACATTTTTATATTTCTGTATATGGGGCTGCCTAAGGCATCTTTTTTTTTTTTGTCATATATGCGCCCTAGTGCCATTAGTTTCAGCACATATATCCCTCCACTGTCAGAAGGGCGGGCGTTACAGTCTAGTGTCATCATGGGGCTGTAACGAATGCCCACCTTGAAAGTACTCTTTCCATAGCCTTGTACTGTCAAAGGGGCAATCCTCACAGCCCATTGTTCTGACAGTGGAGGAATATCGGTGTTGAAACTAATGGCACTGATATCTCTGGACCAGGGCGCATACCGGCAAAGCTGACAAAGCAGAATTCAGCTTTCCAGCGGTATATAATACTACTGATGTCAGAGGACACGAAAGGTCCTCTTTAAGTGATCTGCTGCCAACAAGAGGTCTTTAAGAGGTCTTGTGGCGTCCATGCTTCGATCTTTCAGAGCTATTTTGGTGTCACAAGGGAAACCCACACAATATTAGGCAAATGGATTAAATTTTACAGCTGATTTAACCATTAAATTTATACGTTTGATAACACATATCTATTTGTAATTGCTTTTTCAATTATAAATTATGATGTCTCCCTTAATCGATATTCGGTGTAGTAAAGTAATTAATAACGATTGCTTAGTCATACAAGCCTCCAGGCCTTTTTACTTGGGACAACATAACATTCTCATTATAGACTGAAGTCTTCTTAATAGATGTAATGGCAAATAATAGCATTTCACAAATCTAATTTCCCATGTAAAATTAGAAAATTAGATTGTGGCTTCAACTAAAATCCATGCTTGTAAGCATATAACACAGTGTACTGCGCCACATGAAAAAAATCCTAATACACATCTGTGCATGTGACAAATAAGAAAAAGAAAAAAAAAAAAAAAAAGAGCCTGAATAAAGGCAGTGTTTAAGGAAATTGAACTAACCACACAAGGTAACCCCCTTGATCTCACACAAACAATACTTTTCCATATTCCCTGGCTAGGGAATATGTATCCAACCACTGAGGGACTGACCACTCCATAGATGGAGCAGTATTGTGCATGCAGGACCACTGCTCCATTTACTTCTGTGGAGATGATTGAGATAGATGGAAAATCTAAAAGGAATGGAAAATATAAACACTGTGCATACAAGACATACTTACATACATCCACCATTACCGCCACTCTGTTTGTATACTTAGTGTTGACTGCTGCAGCCATTCCTCGCTCTCTGCAGTATACAGCAAAGAGTAGCAATTGGGTGCAGCAATCTAGCAGACGTGAAATAACTGCTGTAGCCATTCTGTATACAAACAGAGCTGAGGCGGTGACAGCAGCCCAACTCAGAAACGGAGTAGAATATGTAGGTAGGAATCAGTGCTTTTCTTTCTAGCCCTCCACTGCAGCATGCATTCAGTTTTATGATCCAAGAAGCCCCCTTCAAACATAATTTTACAAAAGTTTACACGTTTTGTTTGTCAGTGTCACATGGGAAGGAAGTATGTGATGAAATATGTACAGTCATATGAAAAAGTTTGGGCACCCCTATTAATCTTAATCATTTTTAGTTCTAAATATTTGGGTGTTTGCAACAGCCATTTCAATTTGATATATCTAATAACTGATGGACACAAGTAATATTTCAGGATTGAAATGAGGTTTATTGTACTAACAGAAAATGTGCAATATGCATTAAACCAAAATTTGACCGGTGCAAAAGTATGGGCACCTCAACAGAAAAGTGACATTAATATTTAGTAGATCCTCCTTTGGAGACACAACTCAGTGTGATCTGTCCGTTTCTTATGCCGATCTACAATGGCCAGGCTTAAACAGTCTGTTCTTTGTTAATCCTTTTTATTTTACATTGCAAGTATATGTTTTTATTACATCTTTTTATTGTAACACACTGTACCTTTTGGTGTATATGAAATCTAAAATTTCATAATATTGTCCTTTGGCTCTACACATCCCCCACAAGTCCGAAGAGTGTAATTATTGCTATCCATGATACCCCTTTTGTGTGCTAGTTGTGCATGATGTGTGTATAGTGGTGTCTCGTCTAACCTTAAGTGGTGACTGGTGGCATCTCTGTGTGTATATATGTGATTGTAGGGGTCCGTTCACCCTTCACATTAGGATACATACTGGCTACATGTTGGATAACTTCCTTTTATATGATATATGCTACACAAGGGTGGAGTGTGTCTGTGCTACCCATACTCCATAATGTGCACTGTGTGTCATATTTATTCATGTAAAGAATGCAATATAATATATACAGGAAATAAAAATAAGAAAATAAATATAAAACTAGAACACTACAAACATATGGCGAGGAAATTAACTAAGAATAAAATATTTTATAAATGATTTCATGTGTGTAAAACTTTCCATAAAATTACGGATTTAGGAGGAATCCACCACGGATTTGGGAGTGGATTCAGCCCACGAATCCGAGTCCATCCCGAATCTGCCTCCCATTGCTTGGGAGTCCCTGTCGATTAAGCCCATTCATCTGGGCCTAATCAGCAGAGGAAAGCAGCAATCCCAAAGTGGAAAATGAAGTGGAATTTCTTGCATTTTTGTAAATCGCAGCATGTCAATTATACCTACGAAATGCTGGTGTTTTCCGTATAGGTATAATAGAAGCAGAAAATCCACAGAGGAAGACTCTGCTGACTTTCTGTGAAAAACACTGCGGAAAAAAACATTGTCGTGTTTCCAAGGTGTTTTCCGCAGCGTTTTTCAGCTTGCTACCTGGGGCCTTAGCCTTAAAGGGTTTTTCTGAGCAAATGATATTGATGACCTATTCTTAGGATAGGTCATCAATATCAGATCCATGAGTGCCTGACACCCGGGACCTCTGCCGACCACCTGTTTTCATCAGTTGCTTTGGAGAACAGAGCCTGAAGAAGATAATTCTCTGTAATAGTCATGCTAAGTCACTGCACATCAGCTTCTATACAAGTGAATGGGAGGTCAGCTTCAGTAATTCAGCATGGCCACTACATAGAGAACAGCTGTCTGCTTCCAACTCTGTTCTCTGTAAAATGGCGGGGTCCCAGGCATCAGACCCTTGCTGATCTCATAAGGATGACCTACCTTAATGATAAGTCATCATCATTTGTTTGGAAAAATCCCTTTACGCTAAAGCCACACATTGTGAAAAAATGCACTTAGTTGTTGTTATTTGAGCCAAAGCCAAGAGTGGCTTCAAAAGTAATGGGAGATATCAAGAAAGCACTTATACTTCTCCCTTCTGCTAAAACTACTCCTCAAAGTCAAAACTACAATACGTTTAGTTAATGTTAGCTGTGTGGTGAAAAAGAACTATAAAACTGTATATACTTGATACTATGTTATGAAACTACACATTCAAGGATATGTTAATGTACAGTCATGGCCAAAAGTTTTGAGACTGACACAAATATTATATTTTCACATGATCTGCTGCCCTCTGGTTTTTATGTGTGTTTGTCAGATGTTTTTATCACATACAGAAATATAATTGCATTCATATTATGAGTAACAGAAGCTTATATTGACAGTTAGAATGAGTTAATGCAGCAAGTCAATATTTGCAGTGTTGCCCTTCTTCAGGACCTCTGCAATTCTCCCTGGCATGCTCTCAATCAACTTCTGGACCAAATCCTGACTGATAGCATTCCATTCTTGCAGAATCAATGCTTTAATTTTGTCTGAATTTGTTGGTTTTTGTTTGTCCACCTGTCTCTTGATGATTGACCACAAGTTCTCAATGGGATTAAGATCTGGGGAGTTTCCAGGCCACGGACCCAAAATCTCTCTGTTTTGTTCCCTGAGCCATTTAGTTATCACCTTTGCTTTATGGCAAGGTGCTCCATCATGCTGGAAAAGGCATTGTTGAGCGCCAAACTGCTCTTGGACGGTTGGGAGAAGTTGCTCTTGGAGGACATTCTGGTACCATTCTTTATTCATGGCTGTGTTTTTAGGCAAGACTGTGAGAGAGCCGATTCCCTTGGCTGAGAAGCAACCCCACACATGAATGGTTTCAGGATGCTTTACAGTTGGCATGAGACAAGACTGGTGGTAGCGCTCACCTCTTCTTCTCCGAATAAGCTGTTTTCCAGATGTTCCAAACAATCGAAAAGGGGATTCATCAGAGAAAATGACTTTACCCCAGTCCTCAGCAGTCCACTCCCTGTACCTTTTGCAGAATATCAGTCTGTCCCTGATGTCTTTTCTGGAGAGAAGTGGCTTCTTTGCTGCCCTCCTTGAGACCAGGCCTTGCTCCAAGAGTCTCCGCCTCACAGTGCGTGCAGATGCACTCACACCTGCCTGCTGCCATTCCTCAGCAAGCTCTGCACTGCTGGTAGCCCGATCCCGCAGCTGAAACACTTTTAAGAGACGGTCCTGCCGCTTGCTGGTCTTTCTTGGGCGCCCTGGAGCCTTTTTGGCACCAATGGAACCTCTCTCCTTGAAGTTCTTGATGATGCGATAGATTGTTGACTGAGGTGCAATCTTTCTAGCTGCAATACTCTTCCCAGTTAGGCCATTTTTGTGCAGTGCAATGATGACTGCACGTGTTTCTTTAGAGATAACCATGGTTAACAGAAAAACAATGATGGCAAGCACCAGCCTCCTTTTAAAGTGTCCAGTGGTGTCATTCTTACTTAATCATGACAGATTGATCTCCAGCCCTGTCCTCATCAACACCCACACCTGTGTTAATGGAGCAATCACTGAAACGATGTTAGGTGTTCCTTTTAAGGCAGGGCTACAATGATGTTGAAATGTGTTTTGGGGGATAAAGTTCATTTTCTAGGCAAATATTGACTTTGCAAGTAATTGCTGTTAAGCTGATCACTCTTTATAACATTCTGGAGTATATGCAAATTGCCATTAGAAAAACTGAAGCAGTAGACTTTGTAAAAATTAATATTTGTATCATTCTCAAAACTTTTGGCCATGACTGTAGGTAGAAATCTTCCACCTATTTCTTAGTGCATTGTCATCACAGTACTTCCTCCCATTAACACGCATATACATTGCATGAGCTGGAGTGGTTAATGGCATGTTCACCTAGTGTATATAGAGAAACCATTATTCTACCAGAGAGTGCACAATAATTTTTTTTTCTTAATACATTCCATATTTATTTAGTTGCTGGGACAATCTGTGCTGCAGTTTGCTCACGCTCATGCTGTGGTCTGTGCTGCAGGCTGCTCATGCTGTGCTGCAGGCTGCTCCTGCTGTGGTCTGTGCTGCAGGCTGCTCCTGCTGTGGTCTGTGTGTGTTGGCTGCTTATGCTGTGGTCTGTGCTGCAGGTTGCTCCTGCTGTGGTCTGTGCGTGTTGGCTGCTAATGCTGTGCTCTGTGCTGCAGGCTGCACATGCTTCTGCTGTGGTCTGTGCTGTTGGCTGCTAATGCTGTGCTCTGTACTGCAGGCTGCACATGCTTCTGCTGTGGTCTGTGCTGTTGGCTGCTAATGCTGTGCTCTGTACTGCAGGCTGCACATGCTTCTGCTGTGGTCTGTGCTGCAGGCTGCCCTGCTGTGGTCTGTGCTTCTGTGCTGCAGGCTGCTCCTGCTGTGGTCTGTGCTTCTGTGCTGCAGGCTGCTCCTGCTGTGGTCTGTGCTTCTGTGCTGCAGGCTGCTCCTGCTGTGGTCTGTGCTGTTGGCTGCTAATGCTGTGCTCTGTACTGCAGGCTGCACATTCTCATGCTGTGGTCTGTGTTGCTCATCTGTGATCTGTACTGCAGGCTGCTTATGGTGTGGTCTGTGCTGCAGGCTGCTCATTTCTATGGACTAGGGAACAAAACATCCTGCTTTACCTGGTAGGGGAGCTAATGCTGCAGGATATAAAGTGATTCTATACAGCTGGTTGCTTATCTAGATAAAGGCAGAGCAGGACACTCTGTGCCATAGTGCAAGGATATGAGCAGCCGGCAGCACGGACCACAGTTGGACCACTATATAGTGTCAGAATCTGCTATGCAATGTATTTAGAAAAATCATTCTTGCGCACATTACTGTTCTATGATCATTTTCCTCAATAACTCGATGTACACTAAGCAAACTAAAACAAAGGTTTCTGGCATAAATTAGAATAATTTTGCTGAACTGCAGAAGGCCATAATACCTCCTGCCCATTTTTCTGAAAAGTGGTCTGGATGGTGAAAAATGGCATAGTTTTGTGCAAAATTTGTGACTTTTCATGCCAGAAACTGGGGCTGATACGTTCCCCCCAGTGTTCTTTAATCACCCCATACAGTATATGTGAATGGGCTGTTCATGTCGGCTCTGCTTTATGGAATATAGTTTTAGATCACCATTACCTGAAAAGACAACAGCAATGCTTTCCTATAGGAATTTTACACTACACCAGATTGCTGATATCAGGCTCTTTGCTTCTAAAATGCTCATAAACACAAGATACTTCAGAGGAAAGACGAAGTAGCATTTTAGCATGGCACATTTACATGCAGACCAGCAGCATCTTGTAAAGCAGTGTAACAAATGCTATCACCACTCGCCCTACAGCACACGTTTGCTAACCGGCCATTTCAAATGCACTAGCTTAGAGGTAACATGAACGCCTGAGAACGTGACAGTATGCTCTGAATATTTACACCGGTTGCCAAAAGAAGGGAGGGATAGACATTTGTAAATACTTTTACAACTAGTATCAGAGGGTCCTGCCAATAAATTATTGTGCCCTTCCCTTAAGTGATAGATTTTGTTAATGTACATTAAAAGTGCAAACGGCTATTTTTAGTCACAGTCTTGGATGTGTTTACAAGCCACAATCTTTACAGACATTCATTTGGTTTGCAGAGGAGGGGACCATGTAATTCCTTACCATGAAAGGACTAGATACTTCTAAATCTGTATATATATTCCTAATACATAGGGACAGCACAGCTGAATACACTGGCAGCTGCTTCATGATCTCAGATGCCAGACATCAGTTTAGGAAGCAGATGCAACAAACAAGCAGGCTGAGTATGCAGCATCTTATCCCTTACTCTCCTGATACTTCTCTACATGTAACTCGCATTTTTGCAATATCATCTTCCCCAAAATTTCTCCCAAACATCCCTGAAACTCCAAAACCCGACACATCAGACTCTCCCCACCATCCAAACTTTCAAAAGCAATGTGACTCCCTCCCTTCAAAGAATTTTACACCCTACAAGAGTCCTGTCTCCTGGATACAACTATACAAGCAACCTCTTACTGATTTTTACCACAGATTTTGCTGCCTATCATAATGCATAGTTTCTGCTGCTTGTGAACATGGCCTTAGTTTTTTCACACTCATTTTTGCTTCTATTTTGTTTTAGTCAAAAATAGAATGGTTCCCAACAGAGAAAACAAGGATCTATATCTGTTTTCAACAAAAGCTGTAAATAGAAATCTTAGGGTATGTTTACACGTAGGAATTTGCCCCCAAAAACCCGCAGCAGATTCCACCCCGAATCTGCCTCCCATTATTTTCAAAGGGAGGCAGAGATCGCATCAGGATGCTGAAAAAAATAAGCATCCTGCTCGATCTAGCCACGGATTCAGCGGACTCCCTTCTGATTATGTCCCTTCATCTGGGCCTCATCAGCAGCAGAAAGCCGCAATGGAATCCCAATGCCCTGCATCAGCATCCGGTCGCATCTAGACCACGGGCATATATAGCGGCGGAAAATTAAGAGGAATTTCTAATCCTTAGGGTATGTTCACACGGGAATTTGAGGTGGATTTCACCTCTAAATCAGCTCCAAATTCCTAAACTAGCTGAAACTAGCCACCATTGATTTCAATGGAGGGCAGACATTGATTTTTTTTTTCCTGTAGCTGAGTTTAAGTTAGTGGAAAAAATAAGTCATGCTCAATCTTCAGGCAGCTTCCGCCTGAAAACTCCCATGGAGTGGAAATAGGAGGTGATAATATACCACCTGACAGATGCAGAATTTGGAAATCACCGCATATCTGCAGTGCTGTTTTTACCGCAAAGTGGGCATGGGATTTTCTCTGACCGCAAAACGCTGCGATTTCTTCCACCGCAGGCAAATTGCGGCATTTACTGTACATCGCGTGGAGCCCTGGCCTAAGCACTGTGGTGACAAAAACTGCGGCGGCAACGCATCGCGGATCTTCACGCAGCACTTTAGACAAAGTTCTCAGCGGTTTTCTCTGCGGACTTTCTGTTTCAATTATACCTATGGGGAAACCGCCGGCGTTTCCGTAGGTATAATTAACAGTTTTGGAAATCGCCGTGTGTCCGCAGCGTGGTTTTTACCGCAAAGTGGGCATGGGATTTGCTAGAATCCCATCCACTTTGCTCTGTTTTACAGTCCCCCGTGTCTGTTTTTTAGAATCATTTTTCATCACAAAGAGAAGAAATCTACTCTCAAGTAGCAATCTCAACTGGGTCCCAACTTCTTGAAGACCTTTAAACCCCTAAGATACAGCTGAATTTTCACATTCATGTTAAATACAACAATCTCATTACAGGTGTAACTTGAAGCTTATGGTTCCAAAATCTGTAATAGGCCCCTCCTACTGCTACTGGTAATACTAGTGCAGTCTTATGTGGCAATGGGGCCTGATAAACCCAATACAAATCTATGGAGTCAGTTTTTACCATCGTGTTTTGGTTGATGTATCAGTTTCACTGATCTTAGGAACGAATGAGTGGGTTGGATCAAAAAAAAAAAAAAAAATCAATGAAGTTCATTGTTTTTTTCACTGATAATTAAAAAAGTGATGGAAAATGGATGTTAAAGATTGACATATGGCCAGAAAACTGATGAAAACTAAGCGACACACTGATGTAAAACAAATGTTAAAAACTGACAGTTTCATTCGTTTTTAACGTTGTGTTTATGTAGCCTCTATTGTAAACAGTCAGTCGGTAATGTGGTTGATGGCAGATAGGGTTCTTGTCTTAGTTATGTAAGTAACTGGAGTTTGGGTCACTGAAGGTCCTGTTTAGAAAGGTCACTACCAGACAGCAGTGCGGTGTATTGGTCTGGATAGAAAGATTAGCTTGAAGGTGCTAAGCCTGAACATACAGGACCACAGTGCAAAGCAGAAAGATCAGTTGAAGTGAACCTGCAGAGCGTGGTGAGAAGCACCAAGTTTTGTATTTACAACCTACCATTAAGGACATTTCATTTAAGTTCTTATTTTTCCTGCTGATACTTGAAGACACTTGAAGTTGTTGTTTGTGACTTTGTACAATAAAACTCAGGCTATGGAACTTTTATATCTGCCAGCATGCGTTTGCTTGCTTGGCTACAAGACTGATTCAATGGTCCCAATTCACATTATATAGAAAACAATATAGATACACTAGCTTGAGAAGTAAGAGAAGTGTGCTGGTGTAACCATTGCACCAAGTGCTCAGAACATCATCTTCTTTGTACTCCTAAATGTAGAGTAATTGCTAAGTGGTCAGACTGTTAAATAATGGATGCACTTTAGGTCTGAGTCTTTCTTCCCGCTGTGCCAATTTAACACCATTTCCATCAATCCAGTAAATACAAAATGTATTTCTGCAAAAGAACCGGTCTTTGTTACCAACATTAATATAACATGATTATAGGGATATGAGGTAATGAGGAATAGACAGTGTACACCATATACAAAATGCAGGCAGTATGGTGGTATAATGTGCTGTAATTCTCACATTTCTCTTATATTGATGATGTAATATACTGTAATAGAGAAACTAACATATTGTAATAGAGAAACCATCACTCTATTACACTTCACATTTACTTAGGAAACTGAGATGTATCAAATATAAGGCCAGAAACCTAGTCTAAATTCTGTATTTCTGGACTTAATCAATTTACACAGTGAATACCTTCCAAACTTAGACAACCTTAACCCCTTACAGGGTTTTTTCCTGCCCCAACAGCAGTATTTATATTAATGAACTATCCGCAGGATAATTATAATATCTGCAGTATATTCATTAATATCTGATTAGTGGAGGTCCGAGACCAAGATTCTGCACTGATCAACTGCACAGAGCATTCGCTATATGGAGAACAGAGCAGAAAGATCCAGCTGTGAATGGGACTGGAAGCTACTCTGCTGCTATTCAAGTAATAGGAGCCCTGTCCACTCTGGTGGGTGGCACCAGATTGATCAGCTCTGTGCCTACTACTTGAATAGGAGCAGAGCTGCTTTTGGCCCCATACACAGAAGTAGCTTTTGGAAGCTGGAACAGCTGATCGTGTGGGATCCCCGACCGATCAGATACTGATGACCTGATTTGATACTGAGGACATCAGTATAAAAAAAAACGTTTCAGCTAGAAAACCCCTTTAGACCAAGGCCCCACATATCGAGCCGCAACCGAAAAACGCGTCAGAAATGCATTGTGTTTTTTTTTCTGCAGTGTTTTTCACAGAAAGTCCGCAGAGTTTTCCTCTGTGGACTTTCTGTCTCTATTACACCTATATGGAAAAAGCCAGCATTTTCGTAGGTATAGATAACATGCTGCAATTTACAAAAACGCAATGTTTTTGAAATTGCAGCATTTCCGCTGCAGATTTTTTTTTCTCAAATGTGTGAATGGGATTAAACAGAATCCCATCTACTTTGCAGGTTCTGTAATACACAACGTTTTTTGGAAACGCGGCAGCCAAAACATTCATATTTGCAACGTGGGTCCCTGGCCTTAAAGTCATCTTAGGCCTTAAAAGAATTCTGTTAGCAGTAAATTAGTTAAGCCTAATCATAGTACATTGTAGAGTTGATTCTACAGTTTCCAAATATTCCTCAGTTTTGAAGCCCCACTTTTACTCATATACAAATGAAGGGGAAAGTACTTTGGGATATGACTTCGTTTGCCTGGGCTTTGGTCTCCATTTTAACTTCTCAGGCAAAGCACTTTCCCTCTCATTTGCGTATAAATAAAACTGCAATTTACGTGAACATGGGGATCCCAACTGGAATAACAAAGACATATTTGGAACCATAAACATCACTACATTACTTCTGTCTTTAATTCTTATCTGAGTGCATTGAGTTACTTCTCTGTACATTATTATCAGTTTACAATAAAGTCTATGGAGGGGGATGGGGAAAGGAGAAAGTCAGAGATATTAGGGAGCACTAATGGAGCATTAAATTGTGTGGGCAGCACTAAGGAGCATTGTACTGTGCAGGGGGGCATTAGTGTTCCCCCACAGTATAATTCCCCATTGGTGCCCTCACACAGTATAATGTTCCTCAGTGTCCCCCACAAAGTATAATGTTCCTAAGTGTACCCCCAAAGACCATGACAGCAGGAGTCCGGACAGCTGACAGTCACGGTTCATGTTCAGACTGTGGTCTGCTAGCTGCACTATCTGCTCACCTGCCCTGCATAGATCGGTGAGGGGTAGGGAGGGAAAGAGCCATGCAGCTACATAACTTTCTCATTAATCTGGAACAGTGCTTTATCAAAGCTTCTCCCCATCAGTGAGCAGGCGGTCCAGCAGCTGACTATGGATTATAAAATGCAGGGACTTTTTAGAACTGTTTTTCCTTGCTAAGAAGTGCATCCTGTAGTCTGAAAAATATGGTATATTAAAAAGTTTATCTTCCACTGTACAGTCATGGCCAAAAGTTTTGAGAATGACACAAATATTATATTTTCACATGATCTGCTGCCCTCTGGTTTTTATGTGTGTTTGTCAGATGTTTTTATCACATACAGAAATATAATTGCATTCATATTATGAGTAACAGAAGCTTATATTGACAGTTAGAATGAGTTAATGCAGCAAGTCAATATTTGCAGTGTTGACCCTTCTTCTTCAGGACCTCTGCAATTCTCCCTGGCATGCTCTCAATCAACTTCTGGACCAAATCCTGACTGATAGCAGTCCATTCTTGCAGAATCAATGCTTTAATTTTCTCTGAATTTGTTGTTTTTTGTTTGTCCACCCGTCTCTTGATGATTGACCACAAGTTCTCAATGGGATTAAGATCTGGGGAGTTTCCAGGCCATGGACCCAAAATCTCTATGTTTTGTTCCCTGAGCCATTTAGTTATCACCTTTGCTTTATGGCAAGGTGCTCCATCATGCTGGAAAAGGCATTGTTGAGCGCCAAACTGCTCTTGGACGGTTGGGAGAAGTTGCTCTTGGAGGACATTCTGGTACCATTCTTTATTCATGGCTGTGTTTTTAGGCAAGACTGTGAGAGAGCCGATTCCCTTGGCTGAGAAGCAACCCCACACATGAATGGTTTCAGGATGCTTTACAGTTGGCATGAGACAAGACTGGTGGTAGCGCTCACCTCTTCTTCTCCGAATAAGCTGTTTTCCAGATGTTCCAAACAATCGAAAAGGGGATTCATCAGAGAAAATGACTTTACCCCAGTCCTCAGCAGTCCACTCCCTGTACCTTTTGCAGAATATCAGTCTGTCCCTGATGTTTTTTCTGGAGAGAAGTGGCTTCTTTGCTGCCCTCCTTGAGACCAGGCCTTGCTCCAAGAGTCTCTGCCTCACAGTGCGTGCAGATGCACTCACACCTGCCTGCTGCCATTCCTCAGCAAGCTCTGCACTACTGGTAGCCCGATCCCGCAGCTGAAACACTTTTAAGAGACGGTCCTGCCGCTTGCTGGTCTTTCTTGGGCGCCCTGGAGCCTTTTTGGCACCAATGGAACCTCTCTCCTTGAAGTTCTTGATGATGCAATAGATTGTTGACTGAGGTGCAATCTTTCTAGCTGCAATACTCTTCCCAGTTAGGCCATTTTTGTGCAGTGCAATGATGACTGCACGTGTTTCTTTAGAGATAACCATGGTTAACAGAAGAGAAACAATGATGGCAAGCACCAGCCTCCTTTTAAAGTGTCCAGTGGTGTCATTCTTACTTAATTATGACAGATTGATCTCCAGCCCTGTCCTCATCAACACCCACACCTGTGTTAATGGAGCAATCACTGAAACGATGTTAGGTGGTCCTTTTAAGGCAGGGCTGCAATGATGTTGAAATGTGTTTTGGGGGATAAAGTTCATTTTCTAGGCAAATATTGACTTTGCAAGTAATTGCTGTTAAGCTGATCACTCTTTATAACATTCTGGAGTATATGCAAATTGCCATTAGAAAAACTGAAGCAGTAGACTTTGTAAAAATTAATATTTGTATCATTCTCAAAACTTTTGGCCATGACTGTAGGTAGAAATCTTCCACCTATTTCTTAGTGCATTGTCATCACAGTACTTCCTCCCATTAACACGCATATACATTGCATGAGCTGGAGTGGTTAATGGCATGTTCACCTAGTGTATATAGAGAAACCATTATTCTACCAGAGAGTGCACAATAATTTTTTTCTTAATACATTCCATATTTATTTAGTTGCTGGGACAATCTGTGCTGCAGTTTGCTCACGCTCATGCTGTGGTCTGTGCTGCAGGCTGCTCATGCTGTGCTGCAGGCTGCTCCTGCTGTGGTCTGTGCTGCAGGCTGCTCCTGCTGTGGTCTGTGTGTGTTGGCTGCTTATGCTGTGGTCTGTGCTGCAGGTTGCTCCTGCTGTGGTCTGTGCTGTTGGCTGCTAATGCTGTGCTCTGTACTGCAGGCTGCACATGCTTCTGCTGTGGTCTGTGCTGTTGGCTGCTAATGCTGTGCTCTGTACTGCAGGCTGCACATGCTTCTGCTGTGGTCTGTGCTGTTGGCTGCTAATGCTGTGCTCTGTACTGCAGGCTGCACATGCTTCTGCTGTGGTCTGTGCTGCAGGCTGCTCCTGCTGTGGTCTGTGCTTCTGTGCTGCAGGCTGCTCCTGCTGTGGTCTGTGCTTCTGTGCTGCAGGCTGCTCCTGCTGTGGTCTGTGCTTCTGTGCTGCAGGCTGCTCCTGCTGTGGTCTGTGCTGTTGGCTGCACGGTCCTGCCGCTTGCTGGTCTTTCTTGGGCGCCCTGGAGCCTTTTTGGCACCAATGGAACCTCTCTCCTTGAAGTTCTTGATGATGCGATAGATTGTTGACTGAGGTGCAATCTTTCTAGCTGCAATACTCTTCCCAGTTAGGCCATTTTTGTGCAGTGCAATGATGACTGCACGTGTTTCTTTAGAGATAACCATGGTTAACAGAAAAACAATGATGGCAAGCACCAGCCTCCTTTTAAAGTGTCCAGTGGTGTCATTCTTACTTAATCATGACAGATTGATCTCCAGCCCTGTCCTCATCAACACCCACACCTGTGTTAATGGAGCAATCACTGAAACGATGTTAGGTGTTCCTTTTAAGGCAGGGCTACAATGATGTTGAAATGTGTTTTGGGGGATAAAGTTCATTTTCTAGGCAAATATTGACTTTGCAAGTAATTGCTGTTAAGCTGATCACTCTTTATAACATTCTGGAGTATATGCAAATTGCCATTAGAAAAACTGAAGCAGTAGACTTTGTAAAAATTAATATTTGTATCATTCTCAAAACTTTTGGCCATGACTGTACTATGGATTTATGGAAAAAAAAAAAAAAAAAGACAAAAAAGTTTAGTTACACTTTAAGGCATAACCTTTTTTATGAAGTGCTTATAACTTATTGATTTGATAAAAAAAAAACAACCAATTCCAAAATGGCTTTTTTAACTTTAAATGTTGCGTTGCTGACTATAATGCATAAATAACACTTTAGCTTTATTCTGCAGGTCGATATTACTCGTTTATTATAGGGCAAACTGTATGGTACCATTCTAGGTTACATACAATTTTGGAGGCCAGATAACCAGAAAACACGCTGATGTTGGTTTTTTGTGTTTTTGCTTTTTTTTTTTTTTTTTTTTTACTGCATTCATCAAGCAGGATAAATAATGCATCAGTCTTATTGTACAGGTCATTACAAATGTAATGATATCAATTTTGTACGTTTTTTTTTTTTTACATGAGAAAGCATATTTAAAGGGGGGAATAAGGGAATTTTTTGAGTTCTATTTATGTATCCTATTAAACTTTTTAGGTGACTAGACTATGCAGTGTCTTGACTGTAGATATAATACACTGTAATTGCACTGCTGTGTATTATGGATATCAGCATAACAATGACAGACAGCCTATTAAGCCCTGCTCCTGGCAGGACCTCATAGGAGGACATTGATGACACATCCAGGTGGCCTTGATCTCAGATGTCATGACAACACATCGGCTGCCCCAGATTGCACCACTGGGAAAGTGATAAGCGGATACTAACTTTGAACAACCCCTTAGATGCTTCTGTATCTATTGACCATAGTATCAAAAGGGTTAAACACCTATAACAACAGTTATCTCTGATTGCAGGTGTTGCAGGCTGCTGTTGTACATTACAGCTGACAACCACTGCTAATGGCACCAGTTCAGCTCCTGGGCTGCAACCATCACCATGCTGTAAATGGATGCCATGGCATGTAAACTTCCAACCTACCAGTCCATAACTATACAAGGTCCAATATTCTATGCTGATATTAATTTTTTATATGGGTCCGTTTGAGTTCCAAATTCCTTGATCCCTTACTTCTAATGACCATAAAATTATTATGACCATAAAGGGTATATATAACAAGTTCAAACACACACAGATAAACTTATGACATTTTTCACCAATTCTTAATACCCTCCTAGGGTCTGTCCAATAAAACCAGCACTCCTCTCTATATAATTACTTATACATTGTTTATCCACTGGAAGTAAATTATGAAGATTTCTATTCAATGACTGCAAGAAATGAGTATGAAAATCATGAGAAACTGATACAGAAAATATAGTGGAAAAATGTTTAACTTCTCATCACACACCGAAAAATGTAATATTTGCTGAAAACATACTATCCCTTTACATGACAGCTTGGTTTCTACTAGTCGGTACATTTATACTGGAAGCAATTGGTTTTTCATGACCATGTACACTTTTCTGATCTGTTCCAAAATACTCATATTGATCACAATCCTCAGCTGTTCTTTTCTATGACTTCCCTTTAATTCCAAACCTTCACTGATGTATTATCACTTGTTCTCCCAGAGTATTTATGGCATTTTCTGAGTCTTATTTCTTCTATATCTCCAGATGAAATAAAAGCTTAAACAGATTCCTCATGCCCCCTTTCTTTTACCATCGGCCCTGTATCCCCTGCTCCCTACCCTCCGTTATATTCTATATATAGGCATGTTTATTTTGCATCCTCCCTAATGTTCTCATCTCTTCTTCATGACACTATTTCCATCTTTAACCCTGTCATGTCTGTTTCTTGCTTCCTTAGCAGCCACTGTGACCTCAGCTGTCCTTTAGCTGTGTTTCCCTCAGTTGTCACTGTCTCTCTAGCCTTGTACTCATCTTTCTTTATCCATGTGCATTGTGTACAGAATTCCTCCAGGTCACTGGAACCACAGATCTGACATTGTGATGAGGTCAATCTATTATCAGGAATTATTCTTTCACTCTTAAATCTTACTACGTTCTGTTACCGGCTTAACAAGTTATATGTTTCTGACTGATCTGTTACAAGTGTGTTAAGTCTTTAAAGGGTTACTTTTGTCGTATAATGTGATATTACTAGGATATACAATGGCTTTATGATCTGTGGAGGTCTGACCTCTGGGACATCTCAAAGCCAATGATCCTTAGACTTGCTTTTACTTCTAAGATATACTGCACATCCGTGCTGTCCCCTTTACTTTTAGGAATGCTTTATTTATAGGATTGGTCCAAGAGGTCTGACTCCTACCAGTCATAAAAGTGACAAGATGTTCTAGCGATATGACATCACTTTATCATATGGAAACACTTGCTTAATGGAGAGCAAACAAAACCTTCTATAGAATATGTTAATAAAGGTTAATCCAACTTTCAGATATATTCACTGAATGTCAATTTTCCAATATATTTAAGATGGAAATATTTTTACATTTAGAGGCTGAAGAGATAGATAAAACTGTATCCAGTCTAGACAGCCCTCTGTGAGCTAAACAGCCTGGACTCCCAGCTGATACATGGTAGTAAACTAGGAGCTATCAGAAGTATATAGACTGTGTCTCTAACATGGTGCGAGGCAGACTCATTCACATGAAATCCACCAGTGCATGGAATAGTAGTGTGACAGGGCGGCAGCATGAACCCACATCAGCATGCCAGTGCAGCAATATGTTATGTGAATCGAGACTCTCTTGACACTGCCCTGATTTTTCATTACCCTTTGTGCACAGTAACAATTTACAGTGACATCAGTTAACATGCTGCAACACTGTTTATTATCAGTGTGTCGCGGTATTATGTTTAGACGGTATTATTCTTTTTATGCACGTCAGAAATAGGGATTTGGTGACCGTGAAATCCAAGTGGGGGCGGTGGATACTGAACACACACTGTATCTTATAAAGTGCATCTCTGGCGGGAGACTGGTGAGGAAGGATTACTGCCATTACAGAACTAAAACAAAAATCATTTTATGTAAGAAATCTCAGCGAAGTGTTATTACCATGATGGAGCAGCACAAGTCACTTGTCACTTTATTTTAGCCCTTTGGCAGTAGAAGACCGTGTCACCTGGGCAGGACTTTGTGTAGGCAATAACTGGGTATCCATGCAGCCACCTGTGTCATTGATCATGATGTGTACGTAACCTTTGGCAATCCAGTTTTTGTAACACTATGTCTCAAGGCATGCTGGGAGTTGTAATTCCACAAAACTGCCTACCCTAGCATCAGCTGTATGCATACATGCTCACATAGTGGGGAAGTCTGTGGTATTTGCCCACATAAGTGATGTACACTATACTAGTGGGTATTGCAGCTGTATTTGCATACATAAGTATTATACATAATGCTATTGGGCACCAGTTTGATATTTTGAACACACAGATGATATGCATTACACTAGTGGGTACTAGTGTGGTATTTGCACACATAGGTGATATACATTACACAAGTGGGTACTAATGTGGTACTTGCACTCAAAGGGATATACATTACACTATTGGGCACCAGTGTTATAGTCGCAAACATAGATAATATGCATTGAACTAGTGGGTACCAGTGTCACATTTGCACACATAGGAGATATGCATTGTACGAGTGGGCACCAGTGTGTCATTTACACATATAGATGATATGCATTGTACTAGTGGGCACCAGTGTGGTATTTGCACACATATATGATACACTTCGTACTAGTGGGCACCAGTGTGACATTTGCACACATAGATAATATGCATTGCACTAGTGGGCACCAGGGTGACATTTGCACATATAGATGGTACGCATTGCACTAGTGGGCACCAGTGTGGTATTTGCACACATATATGATACACGATGTACTAGTGGGCACTAGTACACACATAGGTCAGTGACATACACTACACTAGTGGGCACCAGTGTCATGTGACATGTTGGGCACTATGACAATTGACAAAAGAATAGTTGCTGCTATTGACACCTGAGGTGCGACATTGCCTGTCCTCTGCTCCCTTATCTCCATCCTGTTCTCTTTCCCCTCCATACACCTGTAGCTCAGTGTCGCCTCAGCACCATCCTCCCCACAGTAGCCTGCTCCCCCTCAGCCTCTCACACTGTGCTCAGCCCGCCGTCTCTTACCAGGAAGATGAGGTTGAATGTGAGTAGCAGGTACTTGACACATCGCATGGATCCGCTGAGTCTCCCCATCCCGGCTACAGCTCCGACCAGCAACAGATGTTACAGCGCCGTACCTCCGGCTCACACACTGCAGGGAAGCCACGCCCCTTTAAAGGTAACCACACCCATTATGAAAACTTTCCGCGACGTTTCCCGCCCACTGAGTGACGCCCCCTTACAGCCCAGGTTTATATAATAGGCTGATATTAGAGTGGCCACGCCCCCACAGGCAGTCCAGGTCGGAGTGCTGACTGACAGGGCTTGTCCAGAGACACAGATTACTGAGACGTCCAGGAGACTGCTTTGCGTTGACCTGGTTAGACCAAGCTGTGTAAACTGTGTGTAACAGGAGTGTATTGTGAGGGAGGGTGTGTGGCTGGATATGACCTGGAAGTGTTGTGAGATAAGGACAAGCAAACACTATCTGCATGTATCACTAGACCGACATTCATTGCTTATGGAGTTCCCACGGTCTGGGTCTTCACAACTTCTAACTATATACATATGTACGCAATAAGTAGTGTGTACTATATACAAGATATACTAAACTATATATACTGTCAGGCTCTGGGGAGCGGGGTGGGCTAACATGAACACAGACTCCAAGGTAATAGTTTTATTCACTCAAAACACTCCTTGGTACATGCAACATAACATAAACCGAAAAAATAAATACCTGCCCGTCTGGGCTCTAACTGAACAGATATAAGTTACCTCACCTAGAATAGGAAAAAGTTCAGTCAGATTGTCTTCCAGCAGTAGCAACCCTCTTTGTGGCTTTCCAGCCAAGCTCTGCTACAGTCTGCTCTCCTAGCAGACTTCTTATATCCCTTTACTGAGGAGATCCCAGTCAGCTGGGTTTCTCCAGGAGTGTCCACAAGGTGTGGATTGGAGGGGATGGGAATGGCAGGTCCCACTACCAGCCTACCCGCCATTCCATAAAAATCCAGCCCAGTGCACAGCACGTAAATAATGCTCAGCAAACATAGTTGTCTGCTGAGAGCAAACTCTCTGGATTTCCTCATCTCACCCATCTGAGCAACCTGGGTGAGATATACATCCCTTCCAGTATTTTTCCAGTCATCGGCTTACAATAAATATGTACACAATAAGTAGTGTGTACTATATACAAAATATACTAACAACTATATACACATATGTACGCAATACATAGTGTGTACTATATACAAAATATACTAATAACTATATACACATATGTACGCAATAAGTAGTGTACTATATACAAAATATACTAACAACTACATACTCATATGTACACAATACATATTTTGTACTATATACACAATATACTAGGGGTGGGTTCACACTACTGTTATTTAACCCCTTACTGTAGCAGCCATTTTTCTTTTTTTGTTTTTAACTCCGCACCTTCCAAACCCCATAGGTTTATTATTTTTCTGGTCACAGAGCCAGTCGCACAACGTCTGGGCTTAATGTTTGCGGGACAAATTTTACTTTGTATTGGTACCATTTATTATTCTGTATGATGTACTGGGAAGCTTAAAAAAATTTCAGAATGGGGTGAAATTGTAGTAAAACTGTGTTTGTGCGACTTTCTTATGGACTTTGTTTTTACGGCATTCACTGTACAGCCAAAATGACATGTCACCTGTATTTTATGGGTCGGTACGATTCCAGGGATACCAAACTTATGCTAAGGCCCCACTTAGCGGGCGGCAGCCAAAAAGACTGCAGCGGAAATGCATTGCACAGTGCGTTTCACAGAATGTCAGGAGAGTTTTACTCTGAGGACTTTCTGCTTCCTTATACCTATAGGAAAACCACCAGCATATCTGTAGGTATAATTGACACGCAGGAATTTTTGAAATTGCAGCATTTCCGCTGCGGATTATTTTTTGCAATGCGGCCAAATTGCAGAGTTTACGCTACATGCAACCCCGGCTTTATATATTTTTTATTTTTTAACCCCATTTTTAAAAAAAATCCAAAACTGTGCAAAAAAAAAAGTCACCATAACTTTGGAAAAATTTGGAGTCATACTATTCTGACCGTTATTTTTTTGTATTTCCATGTAATTTTTAGTTACACCATTTTGGGGAACGTCTATTGCTTTTATCGATTTTTATTAAAATTTTTATTAGAGGTAAAACTGGCGGTTTGGCTCTTTTGATTTTTTTTTCATGCTATGACTTCCACCATATGGGAAAAATATTTTTTGAAGTTTTGTAGTTTCACATTATTTTTTAACTTTTATATGTGTTCTAGGGATAGGAGGATGATTTGAATTTTTATTACTTTTTGAGGTTTTTTTTTAACTTTTTTTTTTTTGTACTGTAGTTATTAGACCCCCTAGGGGTCTGACCACTAATGCAATGCATTTCAATACTAATGCATTGCAAAATGCTGGGACATCTATTACATACTGCATAGAGCAGCCTCTAATAGAAGATAATGCCAGACAAGCCTGGAAGCCTTCAATAGGATTGCCAGCCCTGGATCTCGTTCTGGGGGCCGGCGATCCATGGCATGGGCGTGGCCACAAAAATGAGCAAGATGTTTTGGAGGTTAATGCCTGCAATCAATGGAGACCTGGCGGATATGGCTCAGCTCCTGAGAGGCCGCCATGTTTAAATACCCAAATTCTTTTGTTTTTTACTTTTCTGACAGAAAAAAAAAGTTGTGTGGATTTTTTATTCTATTACAACAGTAAACAAGCATGAGGAAAGACAACATCCATCATGTTGTTCACATTAGAGTCAATGGGAACAGACAAAGACGGAGGCGGTTCCATCTGTGTCCGTTACTTTACTACCGTTAATGTCCTTTGCTTTAATCCTATGATGGATGACAGCAACGAACTGTAATAACTGTGGTGTAAACACAGCCTAACAACTATAAATATACAGTCATATGAAAAAGTTTGGGCACCCCTATTAATCTTAATCATTTTTAGTTCTAAATATTTGGGTGTTTGCAACAGCCATTTCAATTTGATATATCTAATAACTGATGGACACAGTAATATTTCAGGATTGAAATGAGGTTTATTGTACTAACAGAAAATGTGCAATATGCATTAAACCAAAATTTGACCGGTGCAAAAATTTGGGTACCCTTATCATTTTATTGATTTGAATACTCCTAACTACTTTATACTGACTTACTGAAGCACAAAATTGGTTTTGTAACCTCACTGAGCTTTGAACTTCATAGCCAGGTGTATCCAATCATGAGAAAAGGTATTTAAGGTGGCCAATTGCAAGTTGTTATCCTATTTGAATCTCCTCTGAAGAGTGGCATCATGGGCTCCTCAAAACAACTCTCAAATGATCTGAAAACAAAGATTGTTCAACATAGTTGTTCAGGGGAAGGATACAAAAAGTTGTCTCAGAGATTTAACCTGTCAGTTTCCACTGTGAGGAACATAGTAAGGAAATGGAAGACCACAGGGACAGTTCTTGTTAAGCCCAGAAGTGGCAGGCCAAGAAAAATATCAGAAAAGCAGAGAAGAAGAATGGTGAGAACAGTCAAGGACAATCCACAGACCACCTCCAAAGAGCTGCAGCATCATCTTGCTGCAGATGGTGTCACTGTGCATCGGTCAACAATACAGCACACTGTGCACAAGGAGAAGCTGTATGGGAGAGTGATGCGAAAGAAGCCGTTTCTGAAAGCACGTCACAAACAGAGTCGCCTGAGGTATGCAAAAGCACATTTGGACAAGCCAGCTTCATTTTGGAAGAAGGTCCTGTAGACTGATGAAACAAAGATTGAGTTGTTTGGTCATACAAAAAGGCATTATGCATGGCGTCAAAAAAACACAGCATTCCAAGAAAAACACTTGCTACCCACTGTAAAATTTGGTGGAGGTTCCATCATGCTTTGGGGCTGTGTGGCCAATGCCGGCACCGGGAATCTTGTTAAAGTTGAGGGTCGCATGGATTCAACTCAGTATCAGCAGATTCTTGAGAATAATGTACAAGAATCAGTGACGAATTTGAAGTTACGCCGGGGATGGATATTTCAGCAAGACAATGATCCAAAACACAGCTCCAAATCTACTCAGGCATTCATGCAGAGGAACAATTACAATGTTCTGGAATGGCCATCCCAGTCCCCAGACCTGAATATCATTGAACATCTGTGGGATAATTTGAAGCGGGCTGTCCATGCTCGGCGACCATCAAACTTAACTGAACTGGAATTGTTTTGTAAAGAGGAATGGTCAAAAATACCTTCATCCAGGATCCAGGAACTGATTAAAAGCTACAGGAAGCGACTAGAGGCTGTTATTTTTGCAAAAGGAGGATCTACTAAATATTAATGTTACTTTTCTGTTGAGGTGCCCATACTTTTGCACCGGTCAAATTTTGGTTTAATGCATATTGCACATTTTCTGTCAGTACAATAAACCTCATTTCAATCCTGAAATATTACTGTGTCCATCAGTTATTAGATATATCAAATTGAAATGGCTGTTGCAAACACCCAAATATTTAGAACTAAAAATGATTAAGATTAATAGGGGTGCCCAAACTTTTTCATATGACTGTTTATTATATTTTGGGGGGGGTTTTTTCGGCCGTTTTAAAACTATGTTGTGCCTAGTGCAAGGACCCCAAAAATGGACCTCAATCCCGTTGCTGCAACTCCCATTGCCCTGTGACTCCTTTACCCATATAATGAGTTGCATTGTGACCTAAGAGATATTGTGACTTCAATTTCTATTTGCAAATAAATTATGCACTGCTCGATCTTTTTGTGATCAGAAGTTACAGTTGCAACACCCTCTGGGTTGCAATGTGACTCCATTCAAAGTTGTTGTGTAGCCCTACCCTAACTTTCAGCTGCATCCATGGTGTCTAAGTGACCTATTGATGTAGCGCAGCAATAGTGTCCCTCTTGTGCCCCCCCACATAGGTAACAGTGCCGTAATACACTGTTTCAAATTATTATGCACATAATATTTTCTCATATTTTCCAAAATTACCTATATGAATTGCAGTTATTGTAATTTTCCAGTCATCAACTATTCGAGTATAATTGAAAGGTTTTTGAACAAACTGCCTATGATAACAGTATATTTAAAAAAAAAAATAAACACTCAAAATGCACTCAAAATGCATGTTTTAAACTATTATGCACAGCAGAATTTGCAACCTTTTCATTTTTATTAAGAACAAAAAAATGGTCATTCTGAAATTATAAGCATTAGCAGGTTATTACAAACTGAAATCAAACAGTTTTCAAGCCAAAACTTTATTCGAGGTGATGTTACATTTGCACATAGGACCCCTTGTTCGAAAGAAGCTTCTGAACTCTCTCGTCCATTGAATTTGTCAGTTTTTGGATGGTTTCTGCTTCAATTGTTTTGCATGAGGACAGAATACCCTCCCAGAGCTGTTGCTTAGATGTGAACTGCCTCCCTCCATCATAGACACTCCTTTTGATGATGCTCCAGAGGTTCTCAATGGGGTTGAGATCAGGGGAGCATGGGGGCCACACCATAAGTTTGTCCCCTTTTATGCCCATAGCAGCCAGAGATGCAGATGTGTTATTTGCAGCATGAGGGTGGTTCGGAAATGATCTTTCTGCGGAATGCATGGTGCTTCTTCTTGAACCATGGCAGGAAGTGCTGTTTGAGAAACTCCACGTACATTATGGAGTTCATCTTTACCCCTTCAGGGATCCTAAAGGGGCCGACAATCTCTCTCCCCATGATTCCAGCCCAAAACATTAATCCATCTCCTCCTTGTTGGCGCCGTAGCCATGTTTGCATGGGGTGTCCATCAACAAGCCATCCTCCACTCCATCCATCTGGACCATCGAGCGTTGCACAGCACTCATCGGTGAACAAAACAGTTTTGAAGTCAGTCTTCATGTATTGCTTGGCCCACTGGAGCCGTTTCTGCTTGTGTGCAGTGGATAGAGGAGGTCGACAGGATGGCTTACGCACAGCTGCAAACCTCTGAAGGACCCTGCATCTTGTTGTTCGGGGGACGTTGGAGGCACCAGCAGCTTCAAAAACTTGTCTGCTGCTATGACAAGGCATTTTTGAAGCTGCTCTTTTAACCTGACGTAATTGCCTGTTGGAAAGAGTCCTCAATTTTCCCTTATCAGCACGCACATGTGTGTGCTGTGAATCAGCTACATACTTCTTGATTGTGCGATGATCACGATGAAGTGTCTTGGCAATGTTGATTGTAGTCATGCCTTGACCTAAACACTCCACAATTTGTTGCTTCTCAGCAGCCGACACATCCTTTTTCTTTCCCATTTTGGCTGAAAATGTAGGCTACTTAATAATGTGGGACAGCCTTCTTAAGTAGTCTTGCCTTTAATTGGACACACCTGCCAAACTAATTAGCACAGGTGTCTGCAATTGCTTTCAGTGATATAAAGAGCCCTGACACACATCACCATCAATGAGTTTAACTGACAAACAAAAAAAATTCTTACCTTATCACTCCTAAACACTTTTTGCATAATAATTTGGAACACAGTGTAGTGCCTTGTGCCAAATGTGTGCCACATTATCATCCATCTATGCCAGAAACTGGTGTAAAGGGATTGATAAATTCTCTCCATTGTGTAAAATATGTTAAAAACTATATACCCAAGTCACATTATTATGACCAACTCCTACTTTTAACATCAGGCGATACCTTTTAGAGGCTAACTGAGTATATTTATAAGTAAGTTTTCAGGAGTACTAGCTCCCTTCATCAGACATGGTGTGATACAAGAACTGAAAATTCACAGATTTTTATACACATGGTCTTCAAAGCATTTTAGAGTCCTTAAAAAAAGCCAAAACAAAATGCAATCTAGGTAGAGAAGTTATTTACAACAGGTCAAAAAACAATCTGGAAAGTTGTGGTGCGTGACAGAGGGATCTGTTATCTGTTTGCTATCAGGAGGTGATTTGTGACCCTCTTTCTTCACTCTTCCACTACTCTCAATGGCTAACACGGTACAACATTATACTACTTTTAACATCAGCAGCGCATAGCCTTTGAAGGAAATGACATGTCAGGGGCTAGCTTGCTGGGTATATAAATTGCGTGATAGGCTATCTGAATAAATATCGCTCGCTATTGTCAGGGGTAAAAGGGGCGAGTTATAAAAGGGATGATGGGCTTTTGGGCCAAGGGTTACAGTATTTCTCAAACAATGTAGTTTGTGAACTGTTCATGTGCTGTTGAGGTGAAAGTGTATCACGAGTAGACAAATGGCACCAGGCCATGGTGAAGCATATTACACTGTGTGGGGCCCCTTAATTATTTACATCACACCCCATCTATTTTATAGCAGACATGTGATATTAGACCGTAGTTGCAGGCAGAAGAGGACAGAAGAAGATGCTGAAGATAGCTAGACAGAGCGAGGGTGCCCAGGAAAGGTAAGGCAAGGTGTGTATAAGTGTTTGTTATTTTCCATCACCTCCCCTGGGCCTCCGATTATTATACTCTGGGGTCGAAGGTGACCCCAGTGTTTAATAATAGCACAAAAACTAATCAGAGTTGCAAACCTCACAAATATTTGTCGAATATCATGGGGTTCGCCTGAAGCGGATTAAGAGGGACTCTTTGGAGAATTTTATACTGTTTGGGGCCTCTGTGGGGAGCATATTATACAGTGTGGGGCCACTCTGGAGCACATTAAACTATCTGCGGGTCACTGTGGAGCATATTATACTGTGTGGGGCCACTGTGGAGCCTATACTGTGTGGGGCCAATGTGCAGCATATTATACTGTGTGGGGGCCACTGTGGAGCACGTTACTCTGTGTGGGGAGGGTCACTGTGGAGCATATTATACTGTGGGGGGGTCACTGTGAAGCATATTATACTGTGTGTGGGGTCACTGTGGAGCATATTATACTGTGTGGGGGCCACTGTGGAGCATATTGTACTGTGTGTGGACCACTATGGAGCATATTGTACTATGGGGGCCACTGTGGAGCATATTGTACTGTGTGGGGGCCACTGTGAAGTACATAGCACTGTGTGGAGGCCACTATGCAGTATATTATACTTTGTGGGGCCACTGTGGTTTATATTATACTGTGTGGGGGCCACAGTGAAGCATATTACACTGTGTGGGGCCCCTTCATAATTTACATCACACCCCATCTATTTTATAGCAGACATGTGATATTACTTCAGGCCATGATTACATTGCACGGTCACTGCACTGCAGATCACATGTTTACCAGAACACGCAGCTCCTGGTATTGTTTCCATGATGGGCGCTGTGCTGCTCACTCACAATATTTTTGATAACCGCAGTTGTGGGTACTATAGTTGTATGGACCATGTTAATGTTAACAATTCCAGGAGCCACGCTGCTCGTTTGCCATACATAGTGTAGAGGTGGTTTAGGTAGTGCACATCGTATGGTGAGTTAGCAGCATGGCATTGTTATTACCTGTAGCTGCGCTGTGCCAATACAGCTGATGTGCAGGGGTCCTGACGGTGAGCCCCTAGAAACAATTCCACTGGTGGGCCCTAGACATCGCAGTCTGACACTGAATGGCACCACTGGAAATAACCGGTGTGGAAACTGTGGAACACTACATGCCATTGATGTGAGAGGTGAACTTCAGCTATGGTGGTGTGTGAAGGCTGACAGACTTGATACAGTGGAGCAGTTTGCCATGGAAATAAACCAGGGGCTACCAGATGTGTGTCTGCAACAACAGTTCAACAAACTCTACTGCGTATAAAGCTCCAGACTTGAATCCAGTTGAGCATCTGTGGGATCATAGTGTTTGCACTGTGGATCCTTCCCCATCAACCCCCTCAGCAAATGTGGGATGACGGCACCTTATTGACTCACTCCATGCCCATCTAGCTGCTGTCCTTGCTGCACACAAGGAATACTCATAATAATGTTACTGGACTCTGGACATCATTGGTCGGCAGTTGCAAAGGGAGCTGCCAGCAGTCAATTTTGAAGATTTGCATATCCAAGTGCTTTCAGCTTGACATAACTTTCCCAAGACAGCCATTAATAATCTCATTGACAGCATGCCAAGGCATGTAAATATCTGTATTTAGTGAGTGGCACTGATACTCGATACTGGATAATTTGAGATATCATAAATTGTTTGTTTCCATTTTTTTTATCATTTGCATAATATTAATATTTCTATTGATCCCCTGATTTACAGAATTCCAACACTTTTCCTTTTTGTTTTGTTTTGTTTTGTTTGAGTTGGAAGGGACCTCAAGGGCCATCAAGTCCAACCCCCTGCAAAAGCAGGATTTCCTAAATCATCCCAGCTATATATCTATCCAGTTTCCGCTTGAAGATTTCAATTGATGAAGAACTCACCACCTCCCGTGGCAGCCTATTCCACTCCCTAACTACCCTTACTGCTAAAAAGTTTTTCCTAATGTCTAATCTGAATCTCCTTCCCCTTAGTTTCATCCCATTACTTCTCGTGCTTCCTTCTGCTAATAAGAAAAGGTTAGATCCCTCTGCACTGTGACAACCTTTCAGATATTTAAATACCGCTATTAAGTCTCCCCTTAGCCTTCTCTTCTGCAAACTAAGCAATCCCAATTCTTTTAGCCTTTCCTCGTAGGACATGGTTTGTAGACCTTCCACCATTTTGGTTGCTCTTCTCTGGACTCTTCTCTTCTCTGCGCCCAGTACTGTACACAGTATTCCAGGTGGGGTCTGACCAGGGCAGAGTACAGCGGAATAATTACCTCTCTTGATCTAGCTTCAATGCTCGTCTTGATACATCCTAGAATTTTATTAGCCTTTTTTGCCACCGCACCGCACTGTTGACTCATGTTGAATTTGTGATCTATTATTATGCCCAAATCCTTTTCCCCTGTATTCTCACTTAGTTCTATTCCTCCCATGCTATATATGCTTCTTGCATTTCTGTTACCCAGATGTAGGACTTTGCATTTGTCCCTGTTGAATACCATTTTGTTCACCTCAGCCCATTGTTCCAGTGTGTCTAAGTCCTTTTGGATACACTCTCTCTCCTCTCTAGTGTTGGCTATTCCTCCTATCTTTGTATCATCTGCAAATTTTATTAGTTCCCCAATAATCCCATCATCCATATTTATAAAAATATTAAAAAGTACTGGGCCCAGGACAGAGCCCTGCGGCACTCCGCTTTTTACTTTCTTCCAGTTTGATGTATAGCCATTTAGAATTACTCGTTGTGCCCGATCATTAAGCCAATTGTGAACCCACCTCACTGATTTTTTATCAAAGCCATACTTGATCATTTTTTCAATAAGAATGTTATGTGATACTTTATCAAAGGCCTTACTAAAGTCAAGATATACTATGTCCACTGCATTCCCCTGGTCCAACCATTCAGTGATTTTATTGTAGAAGGAAATAAGATTAGTCTGACAAGATTTATTAGGCATAAAGCCGTGCTGGCTCTGATTAATTAAAGCCTTCCCATCCAGGTACCTAATTAAATGTTCTTTAACGATTTGTTCAAAGATTTTTCCTACTATCGAGGTCAGACTTACCGGCCTATAATTTCCTGGGTCGTCCCTATTCCCCTTTTTGTAGATGGGGACCACATTTGCCCTTTTCCAATCTAGAGGGACCACTCCTGTTTCCCATGACTTATTAAAGATTATTGCAAGGGGTTCTGTTATTTCCTCTGCTAATTCTTTTAAAACTCTAGGGTGTAAATCATCCGGTCCTGGGGCCTTGGTTTCCTTAATCTTAGCTAAATGTTCTCTTACCAAACCTTCACTTATAATCAGCTTGGAGTCCTCTTTCCCCTCATCACTATCACCATTAATGTTGATATTTCCATCCATTTCTTGGGAGAAGACGGATACAAAATATGAATTTAGTAACTCCACCTGCTGATCCACCATGTTAACTTTTTCACCCTTATCGTTCTTCAGGACTCCAATGGTTTCCTTCACTTTTCTTTTGCTCTTAACATATCCCCAAAAACCTTTTACCTTACTCTTAACCTCTTTTGCAAGCTTCAATTCGTATTCAGCCTTAGCTTTTTTAATGCTTATCTTGCAGAGTCTGCAAACTGCTGTATACTCTCCCTTAGCTATAGCTCCCATCTTCCACTTGTTGTATGTTTCCTTTTTCTTTTTTAGTAGGTTATGTAATTTTTTGGTCATCCATCCTGGCGTTTTTAGGTGATTCCCATTTTTCTTCCTTTTAGGTATTGTTAGTTCCTGTGCATTAATGATTTCCCTACGGAAAATTTCCCACCCTTCATGTGCATTTTTGTGCTTAAGAATTTTTCGCCATGGAATTCTACTAACCCTTACCTTTAGGCCCCTAAAATCTGCCCTACTAAAATCGAGCCTTCTAGTCTTTGTCTTCTCAGGTCTTCTTTTGGTTTTGCAGTTTCAATGTAGAGGAGTTTAACCCCTTGGTGACATACGGCGTAACAGTACAGTGCTGCCATCTAGGTCTTAAGGCAAACTGGCATACTAGCTGAGCTCCAATCGCGGGTGTTAGCCTATTAGATGCCACGTATGAAAATGACCGTGGTGTCTAAAGGGATTCCGCAAGTATGCTGCTCCCCATTGGCCACTCCACTGCATGTTCGGAAGGTGCTGATTTCTATTTTCTGAAGTTTGGGGTCTGATCAGTGACCCTGGGTTTGTCCATCCCAGATACTTGGTAGATACTACCCATACAAGAGGAAGTCAGCGTCTACATAGGCTGACTTCCTGTATACACTGCAATACACGTTTATTGCAGTGTATACTACTGAACCAGCGATAAGAATATTGCTTGTGCAAGACCCTAGTGGGACATAAAAAAAATAATGTAAAACAGAAAAAAAAGTGTAAAAAAAAAAAATTAATAATAATAGTAAATAAATAAATAAAGACCCACAAATGCCCTTTTCCTATTAAAAAAAAAAAGTCTAAAATGAATAAAAACAATTTATATTTGGTATATCCATATTTCCATAACAACTTCTTAAAAAACCGTGGCATTTTACAGTACCTGTAAAGTGGATGGGATTCTGGCTAACCCAGAATCCACAGATTGAAGAAAAAAAATCTGCAGCGGACATGCTGCGATTTCAAAAACCGTTGCGTTTTTGTAAATCATAGCATATAATTTATACCTATGGAAATGCTGGCGCTTTCCATATAGGTATAATTGAAGCAGAAAGTTTTGCTCTGCAAAAGTGTTGTGGCAAAAACAGCGAAAAAATTCTGTAGGGTCAAAATGCTCACTATACCCCTTAATAAATTCCCTGAGGGTTCTAGTTTCCAAAATGGGGTCATTTTTGGGGGTTTCCACCGTTGTGGCACTCAGCGGCATGGTACCTGAAACCAATTCCAGGAAAATCTACTTTCCTTTCTGTTGCCTACTGTGTGCCTATACATTACTTTACATCCACATGTGAGGTATTTCCATAGTTGGGAGAACTTGTGGAAACGCAAAAATTGAGGTTAAAGCAACATTCTAGAAGCAAAATTGTTGTTTTCCATTTTCACGGCCCAATAATTCCCCAGTTGCTGCTGGTGAAACCTGGGAGGAAGGGAGCGACAAGACAGTGAGTCCTAAGCTGAACCCGTTGTCTGTCCCTGTCTACTTGCCTCACTGCCCTAGGCGGTAGAGGACAACTGGGCGTCTGTCCCTACCTATGATATAGGTGATAACACAGAACAGGACAATACAAAACAACACAGAAGAGGAGTCAGAAAGCCAAGGGTCAAAACCAGAGAGACAAGACAGTACCAAATTCATGTGGCTGCTAGGATGCTACTCGTACAGATAGTACTTCTTGTTTAGTTAGAGCTCGGACAAGCAGGATTTAGTTTCACACTGTTTTTGCCTGACGTGAAGGTTTATTTATTTTGCTGTTTTTTAAAATAAACCTGTTTTCTACAGTTTTGTGTCCCTGTCTCTGACTGGTTGGGTCCGCACCATTGCTACTATCTGACACAAATTTAGTTTTTTTTTACCTGTTTACTGAAACATATTCAAGTTATATTTATATAATGGACATGGACATAAGTCCAGACTTTCAGATTTCATTTGAGGAGATCCACATTAAAATTGGATGAAGGGTTTAGGAGTTTCAGCTCCTTAACATGTGCCACCCTGTTTTTAAAGGGATCAAACGTAATTGAACAATTTGCTCAAAGGCTGTTTCATGGGCAGGTGTGGGTAATTCCTTTGTTATGTCATTCTCAAGCAGATTAAAAGGTCTGCAGTTGGTTTGAGGTGTGGTGCTTTCATTTGGAAGATTTTTCTGTGAAGAAAACATGCTGTCAAAGGAGCTCTCCACGCAGGTGAAATAAGCCATCCTTAAGCTGCGAAAACAGAAAAAACCTATCCGAGAAATTGCTACAATATTAGGAGTGGCAAAATCTACAGTTTGGTACATCCTGAGAAAGAAAGAAAGCACTGGTGAACTCATTAATGCAAAAAGACCTGGACGCCCATGGAAGACAACAGTGGTGGATGATCACAGAATAATTTCCATGGTGAACAGAAACCCCTTCACAACAGCCAACCAAGTGAACAACACTCTCCAGGATATAGGCGTATCATTATCCAAATCTACCATAAAGAGAAAACTGTATGAAAGTAAATACAGAGGGTTCACTGCACGGTGCAAGCCACTCAGAAGCTTCAAGAATAAGAAGGCTATATTGGACTTTACTAATAAAACATCTAAAAAAGCCAGCACAGTTCTGGAAGAACATTCTTTGGACGGACGAAACCAAGATCTACCAGAATGATGGAAAGACAAAAGTATGGCGAAGGTGTGGTACAGCTCATGATCCAAAGCATACCACATCATCTGTAAAAGGAAGTATAATGGCTTGGGCATGCATGGCTGTCAGTGGCACTGGGTCACTAGTGTTTATTGATGATGTGACACAGCACAGAAGCAGCCGGATGAATTCTGAGGTATTCAGAGACTTACTGTGTGCTCAAATACAGCCAAACTGATTGGTCGGTGTTTCATAATACAGATGGACAATGACCCAAAACATAAAGCCAAAGCAACCCAGGAGCTTATTAAAGCAAAGAATTGGAATATTCTTGAATGGCCAAGTCAGTCACCGGATCTCAATCCAATTGAGCCTGCATTTCACTTGTTAAAGACTAAACTTCAGACAGAAAGGCCACAAATAAACAGCAACTGAAAACCGCTGCAGGAAAGGCCTGGCAGAGCATTAACAAGGAGAAAACACAGCGGTATCTGGTGATGTCCATGAGTTCAAGACTTCAGGCAGTCATTGCCAAAAAAGGGTGAACAACCTAGTATTAGAAATTTACTTTTTATTTACAATTATTTAATTTGTCCAATTACTTTTGAGCTCCTGAAATGAAGGGATTGTGTGTAATAAATGCTTTATAGTTCCTCACATTTTTATGCAATCATTTTGTTCAATCCATTGAATTAAAGCTGAAAGTCTGAACTTCAACTGCATCTGAATTGTTTTGTTCAAAATTCATTGTGGTAATGTACAGAACCAAAATTAGAAACATGTTGTCTCTGTCCAAATATTTATGGACCTAACTGTATATATAAGGATTCACCAATACAGGTGAATACAAAAAACATTTTAAAACATCTTATTAAAGAAGTTTCCTCCTCCTTATCTTAACTCAGAAGGTTTATTTCTAGTCAGTCGCTGTATTCATATGGACAGATACAGGTCTATAAGGAGAAGATGGGTGAGGAGGTAGCTTCTATTTGAGTTATTAATAATAATAATAATAATAATAAAGTCCTTTAATAGTCCCACAATGGGGAAATTATTGCTTCATTTTGTGCAGTGGTAGAGTCTTATCTTCAAACATAGCAGTGTTAAAAGAGTTCCCTGACTTAGTGTAGCAGAGTTTGATAGTTGCAGCTATTTGTGTTATTTTCTAGCTGCTTTCTCTTCTGCTTCTGCTGTCCATAGATTTCTGTGTAACAAGTAGCACAGTCTAATAAATGGAGAAGGAAACATATTTATTTAATAAGATTAACAGGTCTCCTAGCCTGTCGAGTGTTCTTTAGTGTACCTTTTGTCAGTAGTCGTATGTTACAAGCACCTGCAAAAATTCCCTAGGTTTTCTCTTTATGTTAGAAATTTCGCAATCAACAATCTTCTGATGTTTGCCATCCCACACTGCCCGTAATGCAGGTTGCACATCTAAACCGATAAAGTGTTCAGATAAAAGGTCGTCAGTCTGAGGTATATGCCCCTTCTCTGCAATTAGTTAGCCATAATGTTCTAATGTGAGTAAAGTACAGTGGTTAAAAGTAGGTTGTGCCTGGCCTGGTGTGGATTCAGTAGGTGTTGCTGCCTTGGCTCTAGTGTCCACGCCACCGCCTATGGCTTTTAGTATTAGGCACCATAATCTATGTCCACTTCAGATCAGGCAGTTATCAATAGAAAGCTTGTATTCAGCATCTTTCTTCTCTTACAGTCATATGAAAAAGTTTGGGCACCCCTATTAATCTTAATCATTTTTAGTTCTAAATATTTGGGTGTTTGCAACAGCCATTTAAATTTGATATATCTAATAACTGATGGACACAGTAATATTTCAGGATTGAAATGAGGTTTATTGTACTAACAGAAAATGTGCAATATGCATTAAACCAAAATTTGACCGGTGCAAAAATTTGGGTACCCTTATCATTTTATTGATTTGAATACTCCTAACTACTTTTTACTGACTTACTGAAGCACAAAATTGGTTTTGTAACCTCACTGAGCTTTGAACTTCATAGCCAGGTGTATCCAATCATGAGAAAAGGTATTTAAGGTGGCCAATTGCAAGTTGTTCTCCTATTTGAATCTCCTCTGAAGAGTGGCATCATGGGCTCCTCAAAACAACTCTCAAATGATCTGAAAACAAAGATTGTTCAACATAGTTGTTCAGGGGAAGGATACAAAAAGTTGTCTCAGAGATTTAACTTGTCAGTTTCCACTGTGAGGAACATAGTAAGGAAATGGAAGACCACAGGGACAGTTCTTGTTAAGCCCAGAAGTGGCAGGCCAAGAAAAATATCAGAAAGGCAGAGAAGAAGAATGGTGAGAACAGTCAAGGACAATCCACAGACCACCTCCAAAGAGCTGCAGCATCATCTTGCTGCAGATGGTGTCACTGTGCATCGGTCAACAATACAGCACACTTTGCACAAGGAGAAGCTGTATGGGAGAGTGATGCGAAAGAAGCCGTTTCTGAAAGCACGCCACAAACAGAGTCGCCTGAGGTATGCAAAAGCACATTTGGACAAGCCAGCTTCATTTTGGAAGAAGGTCCTGTGGACTGATGAAACAAAGATTGAGTTGTTTGGTCATACAAAAAGGCGTTATGCATGGCGTCCAAAAAACACAGCATTCCAAGAAAAACACTTGCTACCCACTGTAAAATTTGGTGGAGGTTCCATCATGCTTTGGGGTTGTGTGGCCAATGCCGGCATCGGGAATCTTGTTAAAGTTGAGGGTCGCATGGATTCAACTCAGTATCAGCAGATTCTTGAGAATAATGTACAAGAATCAGTGACGAATTTGAAGTTACGCCGGGGATGGATATTTCAGCAAGACAATGATCCAAAACACAGCTCCAAATCTACTCAGGCATTCATGCAGAGGAACAATTACAATGTTCTGGAATGGCCATCCCAGTCCCCAGACCTGAATATCATTGAACATCTGTGGGATAATTTGAAGCGGGCTGTCCATGCTCGGCGACCATCAAACTTACTGTAACTGAACTGGAATTGTTTTGTAAAGAGGAATGGTCAAAAATACCTTCATCCAGGATCCAGGAACTGATTAAAAGCTACAGGAAGCGACTAGAGGCTGTTATTTTTGCAAAAGGAGGATCTACTAAATATTAATGTCACTTTTCTGTGGAGGTGCCCATACTTTTGCACCGGTCAAATTTTGGTTTAATGCATATTGCACATTTTCTGTTAGTACAATAAACCTCATTTCAATCCTGAAATATTACTGTGTCCATCAGTTATTAGATATATCAAATTGAAATGGCTGTTGCAAACACCCAAATATTTAGAACTAAAAATGATTAAGATTAATAGGGGTGCCCAAACTTTTTCATATGACTGTACCTCCTGCACTTCCTGCTTATTCCTCCCCCTCCCCTCTCCATAGACTTCTATAAAGATGTGTCAACTGAGACTGATATAGCAGTGATTTTCAGATTGAAAGACAGTTTAGCTGAGGAGTGAGCAGGAAAACAGCCTTATAAGAGCAAACATAGGCATTTCTCTCTGATATGATATATTACAAAGTTTATTATACTCACCTGTATTATTCACTGTAAGTTTAGGAGAAATGGCAGGACTTATTTAAGTGCAGCAAATAAGTGATTCTTTCAGTACCAGCTTTACTATAAAGAGGGTGAAAGAACAGGACACCTTTTAGCAGTTATCACAAAAGCTCATTTTGGATGTACAGATAGTCCTTGAAATGGTCAGGGAGAAACGACAAGACTAACATATCAGACTCTACACATATTACAGGCTTTTTATATCGCTCTATATTCCTATAAGGTTATCCCATCCGGTGAGCAGCCAAAACCCTCAAGCGTTACAAAGAAACTGGCTCACATGAGGACCGCCCCAGGAAAGGAAGACCAAAAGTCACCTCTGCTGCGGAGGATAAGTTCATCCAAGTCACCAGCCTCAGAAATCGCAGGTTAACAGCAGCTCAGATTAGAGACCAGGTCAATGCCACACAGAGTTCTAGCAGCAGACACATCTCTACAACAACTGTTAAGAGGAGACTGTGTGCAGCAGGCCTTCATGGTAAAAAAGCTGCTAGGAAACCACTGCTAAGGACAGGCAACAAGCAGAAGAGACTTGTTTGGGCTAAAGAACACAAGGAATGGATATTAGACCTGTGAAAATCTGTGCTTTGGTCTGATGAGTCCAAATTTGAGATCTCTGGTTCCAACCACCATGTCTTTGTGCGATGCAGAAAAGGTGAACAAATGGACTCTACATGCCTGGTTCCCACCGTGAAGCATGGAGGAGGAGGTGTGATGGTGTGGGGGTGCTTTGCTGGTGACACTGTTGGGGATTTATTCAAAATTGAAGGAATACTGAACCAGCATGGTTACCACAGCATCTTGCAGCGGCATGCTATTCCATCCGGTTTGTGTTTAGTTGGACCATCATTTAAGTTTTCAACAGGACAATGACCCCAAACATACCTCCAGACTGTGTAATGGCTATTTGACCAAGAAGGAGAGTGATGAGGTGCTACACCAGATGACCTGGCCTCCACAGTCACCAGACCTGAACCCAATCCAGATGGTTTGGAGTGAGCTGGACCGCAGAGTGAAGGCAAAAGGGCCAACAAGTGCTAAGCATCTCTGGGAACTCCTTCAAGACTGTTGGAAGACCATTTCAGGTAACTACCTCTTGAAGCTCATCAAGAGAATGCCAAGAGTGTGCAAAGCAGTAATCAAAGCAAAAGGTGGCTACTTTGAAGAACCTAGAATATAAGACATATTTTCAGTTGTTTCACACTTTTTTGTTAAGTATATAATTCCACATGTGTTAATTCATAGTTTTGATGCCTTCAGTGTGAATCTATAATTTTTATAGTCATGAAAATACAGAAAACTCTTGGAATGAGAAGGTCTTGGAATGAGAAGAAAACTTTTGGTCTGTACTGTATATTATGTCATATACAGTGCTGGCCAAAAGTATTGGCACCCCTGCAATTCTGTCAGATAATACTCAGTTTCTTCCAGAAAATGATTGCAATCACAAATGCTTTGGTAATAATATCTTCATTTAATTTGTCTTCAATGGAAAACCACAAAAAGAGCTGTCAAAAAGCCAAATTGGATATAATTCCACACCAAACATAAAAAAGGGGGTGGACAAAAGTATTGGCACCCTTTGAAAAATCAGGTGATGCTTCTCTAATTTGTGTAATTAACAGCACCTGTTACTTACCTGTGGCACATAACAGGTGGTGGCAATAACTAAATCACACTTGCAGCCAGTTGAAATGGATTAAAGTTGACTCAACCTCTGTCCTGTGTCCTTGTGTGTACCACATTGAGCATGGAGAAAAGAAAGAAGACCAAAGAACTGTCTGAGGACTTTAGAAGCAAAATTGTGAGGAAGCATGAGCAATCTCAAGGCTACAAGTCCATCTCCAAAGACCTGAATGTTCCTGTGTCTACCGTGCGCAGTGTCATCAAGAAGTTTAAAGCCCATGGCACTGTGGCTAACCTCCCTAGATGTGGACGGAAAAGAAAAATTGACGAGAGATTTCAACGAAAGATTGTGCAGATGGTGGCTAAAGAACCTCGACGAACATCCAAACAAGTTCTAGCTGCCCTGCAGTCCGAGGGTACAACAGTGTCAACCCGTACTATCCGTCGGCGTCTGAATGAAAAGGGACTATATGGTAGGATACCCAGGAAGACCCCACTTCTGACCCAGAGACATAAAAAAGCCAGGCTGGAGTTTGCCAAAACTTACCTGAGAAAGCCAAAAACTTTTTGGAAGAACGTTCTCTGGTCAGATGAGACAAAAGTAGAGCTTTTTGGGAAAAGGCATCAACATAGAGTTTACAGGGAAAAAAAGAGGCCTTCAAAGAAAAGAACACGGTCCCTACAGTCAAACATGGCGGAGGTTCCCTGATGTTTTGGGGTTGCTTTGCTGCCTCTGGCACTGGACTGCTTGACCGTGTGCATGGCATTATGAAGTCTGAAGACTACCAACAAATTTTGCAGCATAATGTAGGGCCCAGTGTGAGAAAGCTGGGTCTCCCTCAGAGGTCATGGGTCTTCCAGCAGGACAATGACCCAAAACACACTTCAAAAAGCACTAGAAAATGGTTTGAGAGAAAGCACTGGAGACTTCTAAAGTGGCCAGCAATGAGTCCAGACCTGAATCCCATAGAACACCTGTGGAGAGATCTCAAAATGGCAGTTTGGAGAAGGCACCCTTCAAATCTCAGGGACCTGGAGAAATTTGCCAAAGAAGAATGGTCTCAAATTCCAGCAGAGCATTGTAAGAAACTCATTGATGGTTAACGGAAGCGGTTGTTCGCAGTTATTTTGTCTAAAGGTTGTGCTACCAAGTATTAGGCTGAGGGTGCCAATACTTTTGTCCGGCCCATTTTTGGAGTTTTGTGTAAAATGATCAATGATTTGACTTTTTTTTTCATTCTCTTTTGTGTTTTTTCATTGCAAGTAAAATAAATGAAGATATTATTACCAAAGCATTTGTGATTGCAATCATTTTCTGGAAGAAATTGAGTATTATCTGACAGAATTGCAGGGGTGCCAATACTTTTGGCCAGCACTGTATGTTTTGCAGATGATACCTGCTGTTCCGTTGTGGCTGGTTACCTCTGCTCTCAGGTGATATCTGCTGTGATTTGATAATCTTTGGCAGGTATTCTACAGCATATAATCTGTATGATCATTCATATTGCACTATGTATTTGCAGGTGATTTCTGTTTTGATCCATCTCATTACCTATGGTATCAGTTATATATAGTATATGAATATATGACCTGTGTGATCATGTATTATGTCATATGCCCTGCTGATATTTGCTGTGCTCTGATTTCCTCTAATCAGACATTATAGAATTTATAACCTGTGTGATCACATATTATATCATATATTTTGCAGGTGATATCTTCAGTGACCCATCTGATTTCTTCTGGTATCAGGTATTATAGAGCATATAACTTTTGTGACCATGCATTATGTCATATACACAACTGATGAAGTGCAGCTGTGCTCTGCTCTCCAATGTATTGAACGTATAACCTGTGATATCTTGTAGTATGCGAATCATCTTTCCCTTCTCAGGTATCAGTGAGCATATAATAATTTCTGTGCCGTTACTCCTAGTTGTTATCTCTAGACAGGAGAGTTAAAGAAGTAAAAAGTGAAGAACGGTCTGTGAAACTGCCTGTTATCTACCTCTGCCAGAGTCTTGTAATATTTCATCTTGATTGATGATGATCATCCCCATTAGAGATTACTTTCATATATCTCTTCTGGTTTACAGATCAGTCACTTTCCACAGCGTCACATCCTCACATAAAAAATAGGAGAAAACCACAGTAACCTCTTCTTGGGGGGGCCTCTATCTGAAGGAAAATGTGTTAAAGCAGAGGGAATCAGATGACAGTGAGATCTGTATGTGACAGAGGTAAACCTAATAAAGATGGATTTTTATTGTTCTAAACCTCATGACAAGAGTTTTCCAGGTCACCCTCTGTTTCCTGAATGTCTATAACAGGATTGGCAGAAAGGCGGGGGGGGGGCCTTTAAAGATCCTCTGCAGATGCAACCTGAAAGATTTACATCTACTTCTGTTGCAGATCTCTGACAATATGGCTTAGCCAACTACTACAAGGTTTGCAATGTGGCATCTCCAGTGAGAAGATTCTAGAGTCTACCATTTATGAATTACAGGGTGAAATCCTGTAGTAATAATAATAATATATTTTATTTATATAGCGCCAACATGTTCTGCAGCACTTTATAAATTGTAGCATAGTCCCTTAGATGACATTATATTTATTTTAATTCATTGCAGTTTTTACTGTAGTAGGAATTGCATATACAGTCATGAAGTGACAATATCACATCATGAACCACTTCTCCATATTACCTTTTCAGACCAATAATCTAATCAGCCTTCAACTGGGAATTGACACATGTTTCTACACCCATTCTTCCATCACCAACATGGAATACCTGTAAAGTTAAAGAGAAGTAGTCTCTTCCCAGAACAAATTGGAATGCAGTGGAAGTCATAATAGGAATAATGAAGCCCGGCTCCAAGGGCCACCTGTAAGGGGTTTTCTGCTATGGTGAAAGGATACACACTCAGATTCACCGGAATTTCCACCACACAGACTCGAGATATCATGAATTATTATTGCAAGAGTTTCATGGTACAGGTTCCTCATTAACAGGCAAGAGAATCTACTCCTGATTTTTTTCCTATATCAATGAACTACTCATCAGCTGGACAGACATTTTTTTTGTATTCTGATACAGAATTGGAAGATGTGGAGTAAGCATGTGGATGCCATAACAAGAATGCTATTTTCTTGTATTGTTCTCACATCAATGAGCAGATGTTGGTAACTTCCAGTTAAGCATGATCTTCCAGCAAGGGCTACTTCATTCTCACAACTTCAGGTCACCAAACCATTCTGAGGCTTGGTGTCTTTTTATGGACAAAGTCCCAGATTAATCTCAGAGCCATGCTTTACAACACTGTCTTGGGCAGAGTTTCAGTATTCACGACTCCTACGATCAGTTCTGCAGAACAGCAGCCTGGATCACCTTCTACATTTACTTTGTGGATAGCATGGCATGGAGGGTTTAGTCTTTGGCAGAACTATGCTAACAAGTTGCTCAGATCTATCCAAATTATCATTGCTTTACAAATTCAATTTGTGTGCTGCCAATGAATGAACAGGAAAGATACAATATGCTTACCAAATTTTTTATTTCCTGTAGTCAGGATGCAGCACAACGTAGCCACCCTTAAAGGGGTTGTCCAGGAAATACAGTTTTCCACAAGGAGGTCAGGAAAGGTAAAAAATAAAAAATACTCACATGTCCCCGGTGCTTCGCCCGGTCCAGTGGCGCCATGACTCTTCTTCTGGGGGAAGTCCTCAGCTCATTTGACTACTGAGGCCAATGAGTCCCATGTCCTTTTCTTAGGCCGCTGATTGGCCTTTGGTCACGTGCGGTGAAGACTTCCACTGGAAGAAGCCTCGGGAGCAGCAGGACCAGACTGTGGTAGGAGAAACCAGAGCACCAGGGACAAGTGAGTATGTTGTATTTTTTTCCTATTCTGCTTTAATTTATTACTCAAGATCTTGCCCGCCCTATCTCCCATCTATTAGAAGCTTGCTTTAGTTCATTGAAGCCCTTCTACAAATTGATTTAAAAAGAGCAATCTAATCTGTAATCGTATATTGAAGTTTATTTCTGATAAAAGTGCTGTTAATGGGGATGCTTTATGCCTTTGTTCCAATCTAGATAACTGACCTCTAAACTGTGAAGGTTAGCATCCTTACACTTCTTATAATAGGCAGCTAGTTGTATAAATTTTCCCTTAATTACCACTTTATGCGCACACCACAGCACCTGCGGCTGAATATTACCTAATCTATTAGTTCTTTAAATATAGTATCACTGTCACGGCGTAATTATTGGGGTCGTAACTTCTGGGCCCAGAAGCCAAGGGGGCCTAAAGGTTCCCTCAAAACACATGGGGTAGATAACAGTGGCGTAACTAAAGTCTTGTGGGCCGGGTGCAATCTTTTGTCCGGAGCCCCCTATCTCATCCCTACAGTGAATTCTTGATAGTGATGGTTATGGGTGCTAAGGAGTTTAATCAACCTTAGTGTGAACAGGGTAATCTGTGGCTCTCCTCGGCCAATGGGCCAGATGGAAGCTGCAATCTCAGTACTGATGCCAGTGCTTATGGGCCCCCTAAGACTCCTGGGCCCCGGTGCAACTGCACCCTCTGCACCCCCTCAAGTTACGCCCCTGGTAGATAATCTTCTTTGATCTCCTTTGTCATGTCTTCTGATAGCTAGCACTCCGTGCATTGTAAATATATTAACCCTGCCCTCTGGTCAGTTGGATTGAGAAGATTTATGAAAATTAAATTATGGTAAAAAATAGGAGTTGTTCAGCAGCATATAGTCACGTATGGATTTTGTGGGGGAGGCTGTAGCATAAAACAGGGAATGATTACTATGTGAGTGCCATTCACACAGGATGGCAATGATGGGAAGCTTGGGCGTACAGACATGTTGTGAAATAAAGTCTTTATAGCAGTCTGGGACCAGATAGAGAAGGAAAGGGCAATGTAAATGCTGTTAAAATACACAGATGTGACAAAGTTGCACGGGGGGCCCAAGCTGAGCTTTTACACTGTCACAAGGTGTGGTGATGGAGGATTCATTGTGAAAAATTAAGAAAAATATTACAGATACAGGTTTTAGACTGGTGAAGACAGGGTGATTCAGAGTTTTATACAGGGATTTTTTTCCCCCTGAAATTGACCAATTGGCATCAGCCTCATGGGATTTTAGATTGAACTTGATGGACCTGTGTCTTTATCCAACTTCATTTCTTATTTAACTACTGTATGTTACTACAAGATAAGCAAATGCTCACTAAGTTCATTAGAAATGTATGTGTGTTTATGGTTCCTGTTTTATTTGTATTTCACAGGGCTTCCTTCCTGTCTTTTATTGTGATACAGAATGTCACCGATTGTTAGTTTAGATAGTGTGTTAACAATAGGGAACACTAACTGGAATAAGGAGGCATCATAGTTTGAATACTATTAAAATTATTAGAGTTGTGTGGCTTTTGATTATTTTGGTCTTTATAATGCACTGGTATAATGCACAAAGTGATGTACCAATAGAGGGATACTGTACTGTATGCTGTAATGTCCCAGCACATGTATAATAAACTAAGTTATATAAAAGCATAGAGAAAATGCTCTCAATCATATCATAGCACACAGTAGTGTCAAAGTACAGGAAAATGAATACAATGATATCACAGGGCAGAGATAATGCACACCGTGATGTCCCAGTACAGGGGCTATTATATACATAGTGATGGTTAAAGTATGGGCATTCTGAACTCAGTATTGTCAAAATACAGGGACAATAGACATAGGATGTCCCAGTGCAGAGATAATGCATACTTTGTCACCACACAGACAGGACCAGTTTGGGCCCCAAAATTAAATATTGTACCAATAACAAAGATCAGGGGCACAATTACCAAGGCATATGCCATCCCATCACACACAAAAAATATTTACTGTATATATTTGATAGTTATTAAATAAAACTACTATATCTGGACCATATTTTAATTACTGATATACAAATTAAATATTACCTCCAAACTGAGGCCTTTCCTGCCTGTAAAAATAAATGGCTTGGTATATGTAGCACAATTCAATGACACAATCTCACTGCCTTTTGAAGGACTAGGATAGAGCTTAAATTGTTTCTGCTGCCTAAAGCAAAAAAGTGAAATTTTTAACCCCACCACCACCAATACAAATAAAAAAGTAAAGCAGGTTGCAAAGATACACATGTATAGTCTTTAACCCCATCTAGCCCTATACTGTTATAGTACATTGTGGTGATCAAGTGTTTCTGTGAAACATCATACTGTATTTCAGTAATGACAATCACATTTTACTATTTGTTTCAGCTGAGTAGCACATTTTTACTATGTTAGTAATGCTGAAGTTTTCAATTTGATGTCCATTAGCTTACAGCTGATATGTAGAAATGCATCGCAGTTTTTCCCGCAGCACTTTTCACAGAAAGTTTTTCTCTGCGGACTTTCTGCTTCAATTGTACGTATATGGATACCGCTAGTATTTCCGTATTTATAAGGAGGCTGGAGACAAAAAAAAATCAATAACTTGAGGAAATGGTTTTCTGTATGGCTTTCTCTCTAACATTGTTCTGGAGCAATTTTGATTTGGTTACGTTAGGTTACACCTGCATTAGAGTTTCTGTTCGAGGGGTCCGTTTGGGCAACCCCCAAATGGAAACCTAATCCACTTAAAAAAGCGGTTAACCGCGGACCCCATAGACTATAATGGGGTCCGCCGGGTTTCCACCTGGATTCCACCCGAAAGGGCGAAAAATGCAGAGAGAAAAGCACTGCTTGCAGCATTTTTTTCTCCGCATTTTTCAAGCGGAAAGGGGAACAGAATCCCCGGAGTTCCAGCGCTGGGATGAACCCAGCCTTACTTTGGTTCCTTGAGGTTTGTGGGCATTTGTTTCATTCATTTTGTTTTGGAGGCAAAGGGTGGTCACAACAAATATTGATTTGATTTAATTTCTCTTTTGTTCATTCATTTTGCATTTTGTAAACTGACAAAAATAAAGCATTCTTACTTTGCAGCCTTTTCCCGCATCTGCCTAATCCATTTGCACAGTATTTTACTGTACATTAATGTGTTGTACTAAACTGGTCTGATAGCTTGTGATGTTGTTAAGAGTCCGGAAGTAATGTCTGAATTATTGTGACCTTCACCAACTGGATCCCAATTTCTTCAGACATGTATACCATGATAGGTATTAATGGAGTCCCAGAAAAATAAATGTCCTGTCTTCATAATAGAGAAGTGATGTCCATAATCAGTGTACAGTCATGGCCAAAAGTTTTGAGAATGACACAAATATTATATTTTCACATGATCTGCTGCCCTCTGGTTTTTATGTGTGTTTGTCAGATGTTTTTATCACATACAGAAATATAATTGCATTCATATTATGAGTAACAGAAGCTTATATTGACAGTTAGAATGAGTTAATGCAGCAAGTCAATATTTGCAGTGTTGACCCTTCTTCTTCAGGACCTCTGCAATTCTCCCTGGCATGCTCTCAATCAACTTCTGGACCAAATCCTGACTGATAGCAGTCCATTCTTGCAGAATCAATGCTTTAATTTTGTCTGAATTTGTTGGTTTTTGTTTGTCCACCCGTCTCTTGATGATTGACCACAAGTTCTCAATGGGATTAAGATCTGGGGAGTTTCCAGGCCATGGACCCAAAATCTCTATGTTTTGTTCCCTGAGCCATTTAGTTATCACCTTTGCTTTATGGCAAGGTGCTCCATCATGCTGGAAAAGGCATTGTTGAGCGCCAAACTGCTCTTGGACGGTTGGGAGAAGTTGCTCTTGGAGGACATTCTGGTACCATTCTTTATTCATGGCTGTGTTTTTAGGCAAGACTGTGAGAGAGCCGATTCCCTTGGCTGAGAAGCAACCCCACTCATGAATGGTTTCAGGATGCTTTACAGTTGGCATGAGACAAGACTGGTGGTAGCGCTCACCTCTTCTTCTCCGAATAAGCTGTTTTCCAGATGTTCCAAACAATCGAAAAGGGGATTCATCAGAGAAAATGACTTTACCCCAGTCCTCAGCAGTCCACTCCCTGTACCTTTTGCAGAATATCAGTCTGTCCCTGATGTTTTTTCTGGAGAGAAGTGGCTTCTTTGCTGCCCTCCTTGAGACCAGGCCTTGCTCCAAGAGTCTCCGCCTCACAGTGCGTGCAGATGCACTCACACCTGCCTGCTGCCATTCCTCAGCAAGCTCTGCACTGCTGGTAGCCCGATCCCGCAGCTGAAACACTTTTAAGAGACGGTCCTGCCGCTTGCTGGTCTTTCTTGGGCGCCCTGGAGCCTTTTTGGCACCAATGGAACCTCTCTCCTTGAAGTTCTTGATGATGCGATAGATTGTTGACTGAGGTGCAATCTTTCTAGCTGCAATACTCTTCCCAGTTAGGCCATTTTTGTGCAGTGCAATGATGACTGCACGTGTTTCTTTAGAGATAACCATGGTTAACAGAAGAGAAACAATGATGGCAAGCACCAGCCTCCTTTTAAAGTGTCCAGTGGTGTCATTCTTACTTAATCATGACAGATTGATCTCCAGCCCTGTCCTCATCAACACCCACACCTGTGTTAATGGAGCAATCACTGAAACGATGTTAGGTGGTCCTTTTAAGGCAGGGCTGCAATGATGTTGAAATGTGTTTTGGGGGATAAAGTTCATTTTCTAGGCAAATATTGACTTTGCAAGTAATTGCTGTTAAGCTGATCACTCTTTATAACATTCTGGAGTATATGCAAATTGCCATTAGAAAAACTGAAGCAGTAGACTTTGTAAAAATTAATATTTGTATCATTCTCAAAACTTTTGGCCATGACTGTAGTATGTGACTGATTTATAAGGAGGCTGGAGACAAACAAAATCAAGAAAATAAAGTCCCAAGCATTCTGTAAACAGATGAAACTTCTCTATTGCACAACAGACAAAATTAGATTGGCAATAAAAGGGTTAACTGTCTGTATTACTGTTGCAGTCAGGCTCACAACAGCACTCCTATCTATGATTTATATTAATATGCCTGTAATTGATTAAATCTTACCACACTATCCCACTCCTAAGTTTTTCTAGTTCTTTCTTGCAATTTGTAATCTTTTCAGCACAGTGCTCTCTGTATCATGCAGTGAGCTGAATAACACATCCATCCCTACATTCACCATTATTGCAATGCCTCATGTTCAAGCCCACAGCACCTTATATAGTGTATATCTAAATCAGCACTGTAAAGTGTCCACCTACCACTGACTATTGGCTAAGAGGCTGTCAACTGATGTATTGTAGCGCCAGAATGTCACTGTGACTCACAAGACACGTCTCTTCTGTATTTTTTCCTGTGCAATACATGTGGCCGTGGCTATTTTAGTTCTTCTGAGACAAATTATTTATTCAGTTTTGTTAAAAACTGAACAATTTGGAATATTCTGGTCAAGCCCGGCTCCTGGTGAATGTGATATGAACTTGTACAAAGTGCCCCATGCTGCCCATGCATCAACACCACTATGAAGAGGATCTAAAAGAAACATGTATATACATGAAACATATGCAAGTCTGGGGCTGGCACACATCATGTGATCTTGGTGACTTAAACATGACTGACCTGAAAGTTGAGTGTAGTGAAGCAGGTAATCAGGTAGTGCCTTAGTGCCTAGGTGTGCACTCTGCCTCTCATTGGCCATCTCTGGCTCTCTGCATACAGTTTTTGCAAATATAATGAAACCAATATTATTGTGAAACCCTAAACCCTGCTATTTCTGTACTGTCAGTCCTATGGTGATGTTTTTGAGGGAGCAGTATGTGAAGTTTTTAGGTCACAGCTTCAGATATTTGGCTATAATGGGGTTTCCATCAATTTTTGTCACTATCTGTCACCATTGCAGCAACTTTAGTCAGTGCAACCACATTAACTTTTATTACCCGGCTGCAATGAAGGCAATGCAAACTGTCTCCACAGTCGCCATGTAGCCCTAGTCTAATCCAGAGATTTTCAAGTGTCCAGAGATTTTCAGGAGTCAGACTGAAAAAATTCACTCAGGTGTCCCAATATATCTTAGCATGCTGGAGAGTATGACATTGACACAGAAACAGCTTCTGTATCAGGCAAGTCTACTTTGATCAGGCAAGCCTTAATTTATACAAAAGTAAAAAAGAACAGACCAATCAGTAATATACACATTATTATGGTGGGTGAACCGTTCTATTTATGGAAGCTTAACTTGGGGATACTTTTAACCATTTCACCATTTAACCATTGGCTTGCTGCTAGAGATGGGTAATCCGATTTGTTCTGAGCTGGGTTCGACCCAAATATTCCAAATTGTTTGCTTTTTTGGTGATTTGTTTCGGATAAACTAAAATAGCAAATATGACATGCATTGTGGTAAATTATTATACTTTGGGGTCCCTTCAAACCTCAGTGTATTATAGGTGGAGGCCCAGGAGAGGTGAAAACAACTAAAAAAACATTTATACTCACCTTTCCTAACCTTTTGGGCCTCCTTGTGGCATCCAGCGCTCTCCTAGTGATGACATGTGGCTAGGGTCACCACTGAAACCTGTGATTGGGGCATAGGGGTCAAATGGGCACACCAATTATAATGACTCAGCGGTGACCCCAGGCGCATGACCTCACCAAGGAGACCGAAAGAGAGCACCGGATGCCGTGAGGAGGCCCAAAATAGGTGAGTGAAGGTGAGTAGAAATGTTTATTTTTATTTTTTTACATTTCCCTGGACCTCCACCTATTATACTCTGGGGACTGAAGAGACCCCCAAAGTATAATAATTTCACTTTTGTTTCTATCCGATCTTGTTCGACCTGAAATGAATCAGACGTTTGCTCATCTCTAATTACTGCTTTCTGTTGATTTATTGGACTATTAAATTGAATTATGAGCAGACTATTTTCCTCTCCATATACAGTACAGACCAAAAGTTTGGACACACCTTCTCATTCCAAGAGTTTTCTGTATTTTCATGACTATAAAAATTGTAGATTCACACTGAAGGCATCAAAACTATGAATTAACACATGTGGAATTATATACTTAACAAAAAAGTGTGAAACAACTGAAAATATGTCTTATATTCTAGGTTCTTCAAAGTAGCCACCTTTTGCTTTGATTACTGCTTCGCACACTCTTGGCATTCTCTTGATGACCTTCAAGAGGTAGTCACCTGAAATGGTTTTCACTTCACACGTGTGCCCTGTCAGGTTTAATAAGTGGGATTTCTTGCCTTATAAATGGGGTTGGGACCATCAGTTGTGTTGTTCAGAAGTCAGGTGGATACACAGCTGATAGTCCTACTGAATGGAGTGTTAGAATTTGTATTATGGCAAGAAAAAAGCAGCTAAGAAAAAAACGAGTGGCCATCATTACTTTAAGAAATGAAGGTCAGTCAGTCCAAAAAATTGGGAAAACTTTGAAAGTGTCCCCAAATGCAGTGGCCAAAACCATCAAGCGCTACAAAGAAACTGGCTCACATGAGGACCACCCCAGGAAAGGAAGACCAAGAGTCACCTCTGCTGCGGAGGATAAGTTCATCCGAGTCACCAGCCTCAGAAATCGCAGGTTAACAGCAGCTCAGATTAGAGACCAGGTCAATGCCACACAGAGTCTCTAGCAGCAGACACATCTCTACAACAACTGTTAAGAGGAGACTGTGTGCAGCAGGCCTTCATGGTAAAATAGCTGCTAGGAAACCACTGCTAAAGGACAAGCAACAAGCAGAAGAGACTTGTTTGGGCTAAAGAACACAAGGAATGTACATTAGACCTGTGGAAATCTGTGCTTTGGTTTGATGAGTCCAAATTTGAGATCTTTGGTTCCAACCACCGTGTCTTTGTGCGACGCAGAAAAGGTGAACGAATGGACTCTACATGCCTGGTTCCCACCGTGAAGCATGGAGGAGGAGGTGTGATGGTGTGGGGGTGCTTTGCTGGTGACACTGTTGGGGATTTATTCAAAATTGAAGGAATACTGAACCAGCATGGTTACCACAGCATCTTGCAGCGGCATGCTATTCCATCCGGTTTGCGTTTAGTTGGACCATCATTTATTTTTCAACAGGACAATGACCCCAAACACACCTCCAGACTGTGTAAGGGCTATTTGACCAAGAAGGAGAGTGATGGGGTGCTACGCTAGATGACCTGGCCTCCATAGTCACCAGACCTGAACCCAATCGAGATGGTTTGGGGTGAGCTGGACCGCAGAGTGAAGGCAAAAGGGCCAACAAGTGCTAAGCATCTCTGGGAACTCCTTCAAGACTGTTGGAAGACCATTTCAGGTGACTACCTCTTAAACCTCATCAAGAGAATGCCAAGAGTGTGCAAAGCAGTAATCAAAGCAAAAGGTGGCTACTTTGAAGAACCTAGAATATAAGACATATTTTCAGTTGTTTCACACTTTTTTGTTAAGTATATAATTCCACATGTATTAATACATAGTTTTGATGCCTTCAGTGTGAATCTACAATTTTTATAGTCATGAAAATACAGAAAACTCTTGGAATGAGAAGGTGTGTCCAAACTTTTGGTCTGTACTGTATGTTTATGGATTTTGCTGGTTAATTTTCCGGGATTTATTCTATGGAGCTACAATATGCATTATACAATGAGCATTATTTTGTACATTTTACAAATAATGGTAAAACTGTTTCTAGGAATCTTTGCTTCCTGCAAAAGGATATACAGTACCATGAAGTGTTTTTACTGCAATAGATCATAATGGTAAATCCAGCAACTGACAAAGGCAAGAAAGCTGTGCCCATGCCATCAGGAGCAGATGCCATTTGTAATATACCTTTAATTTCTGCTGTTTAACCCTGTAGATTTTGCAGTTAATAGAGACAGTTTTAACAGCCAGGATCAGGGCAACCTCCCATCCCAATTGTTAAACTTCTAACCACAAAACTAATTGGTTTACAAAGCGAGTCTGCTTTATGATTGCCAATGAGTGTCAATGGATTTCTATAGCAGAAAAGGACAGCTGCCTAACAGGCCATACCAGAGACCTGACCTAATAGCTTTTCTGTCGGTTTTACAGATCCAGGCAATAATGCTTTGGATTACTAATGGATGAATACCTAGGGCAGCAAAGCAACACTGTACACTATATCCACACAGATTAGGCTGTGTATGCAGCTCTCATCACCCCCTGTTTTCTAGAGAGGGGGCTTAAGTCTGTCTCTTCCTTACATCTGGTGACTTGTAGTAAAGTCCTATTCGTAATTTCTGATTGTTTTTCTCTTCATGTATTACTACACATAGAGACTCTACATTTCCTTCATATATATCTCCCCATAGTGTGAGCTTTAGATAGGACTTTATATAAAGGCCAGACCCCTCCCTGGTTATAGTTTATAACAGTTATTAAATTCTGTAAGTCCTATTTTTCTATTTTCACTTACTTGCTCTCTACATCTGTAGTTAGCATTGCTCTGATCCCTACTTCTCCGACTTTCCAGCCATCTTCCCCTAGCATAGCTGCAACCTCCTCATGGGGGAGGCTAACCAACCGAGTTGATCAAGAAACCAAACCCCTACTTTGTATACTAGTTCTTAAGGCACTTGTTAACTCTCTAATCTCTACATACCTATCAGGTGTGGCATGTGGTACAGGTAGTATTTAAAAAAAATACTATATTAGAGTACTTGTTCTAAATTTACCACTAGAGATGAGCGAATTTTTCAAAAATTCGATTCGGCCGGTTCTTAGAATTTTCAAAACCGATTCAATTCGATCGGAATTAATTGGCAACAAATTGCGTTAAAAAACAGCTATTTCCTGGCTGCAGAGATCCTGTATAGTGGTGTAGAACACTGTGCCTTGCAGTAATACGCATAGGGAGTCTGCTGTGGTAGTGAAACAATACTGTGAGTCCCAATGACACGCACATGACAGGCGTCGCTCTTAGAACCACTGCACACTTCACTTATTTGGCCAGTTACAGGGCCAAAACCGACCAACTAACTCAAGTGTGAATTCAGCATTACAGGTCGATGTTAGTGCCAGGTATAAAGAACCGTGCAGAGGCCCAAGATCCTACTGTCTTGTGAAAGAGCGCATTCCTTTTACACCGTCGTCTGCTGATTCCACATAGATGTCTACAGAACCTGTTCTATTAAACGCCTATACAAGTAGAGCCCCCCTGACAGAGTGGAGAGAGTGTCAGCAGTAAGTTTGTGTTGACATCCCTGATTATTTTGCCCTTCCTCTGATCCGTCAGAACAATAACCCCCCAAAAAAACAGATCCTGTCTGTTGAGCATCCGCCTTTACTCGGTCAGGATTTGGTCAGTAATCCATCAGTATTGCTGATGCCAAAAAAAAAAAACAGGAGTGGATCCAAAACAGAGATGACACGTGAATGGAATATTTGTATGTCTTCTGTGTTTTGTACCCATGCTTTTGGCTACTAAATCATAAGCCAATTCTGATGGGACCATAAAGGCCTTACAGCTGATACACAGACAGGATCCGTTGTGCGTCTCATTTTTCCTTCATTCTGACAGATCAGGAGACGGGTCAAATAAATGATGTTGTCAGCCAGGCCAAAAAAGGCAAAATAGTGGCCCAGTCATGGAGTGGGGAGGGTGGGAACAGCTTGAGAAGTGACATAGTTTTGAGATAGCAGCAGCATGAGGAGACCACAGAGTGGCAAGGTGACAATGTGGAGGTGACAGCAGCATGAGGAGGCCACAGAGTGGCAAGGTGACATAATGTGAGTGGCAGCAGCATGAGGAGGCCATAGAGTGACCCAGTGACAGAGTAGGGAGGTGGGTGGCACAAACAGTACCCGCTGACGATGGTGGCTGTAAGAAGGAGCACTTGGCATCAGATGTGTGGCATCAGGCGGGTGGCAGCATCAGAATAGTAGCTGAGGCAGGTACCCAGAAGAAACCGGTCTCTTTTGTCAAGGTTTGGGTGAGGCAGCATGGACGATTTAATCTGATGCATCAGGCATTGGTGGGTGGAAATCCTGGCTGATCCAGGCCTGATTCATCTTGACAAAGGATGAGGCAGACATTGTTGCAGGACCAACAGCGTAAGAACGTAGAGGCGGAAGCTGCGTCACCTGGCCAAGTTGCTGGTGTGTCTGGGCAGGAACCATATTCACCCAGTGGGCCGTAAAGGACATATGGGAGAACTTGCAATTGGTGGCTGACTAAATACTTTTTTCCCCCACTGTACCTCCCAAAGCTCTTCAAAGTCAGAGAATTTAGGCCACACACCACAGACACATGGACCTCTTGCTGCAAAGTTCTTTTACTGTTGGGTACATGTAACAAAATTTAACACTCCAAATGTTTCATTATCTTTGTGGCACAGAATGTTATCTCAACTTATTCAATAGATTTCAATGGCTTTTGTTGTCTTCTGTGACAAAACATCACGACACAGCATGAACAGATAACAGCATGTAATGTTAAACTTTGCTACATCTGTAGATACAGTAGTACAGTAGCACTGAGGTGATGAGCTGTTCTCCATTCCCTCAGCATCAGATACTGCCCTTACTTACCTCCTAAAACCTATATCACAGCTAGTATGGTCTGGCTGGTGTCCTGATTCCATGAACTGAATCAGGATTGCCAAGGTGCCTCTCCTCCCTAAGCTGTCCTAACTAAGTGTGCCACCCTGCAAGGAGCAAGGCACTCTTCTTCTTAGGACTGCTGCACAAGTATCTCCTCCCACTTCCCAGTACAGGAATGGGACCTTAAATGGCATGCCCCTTGCTGCCATGGGTATCCCGGGCAACTTCTAATGTCAGTGGATTGCATTGCAGGAGAACAACACACAACTTCTTCTGCAGTTCAAACCTCAGTTGCAACTCTGTATCACCTCACAAAAGTGATCACGTGATCCAGCCTCTAGAAACCTCCCAAAGCAATGACTGCATAATGACATGCACCAGTTCAAGTGACACATACCAAGCAACACATTACATAGTGCAAGTCAGACATCAAACTAGTACAATATGCAATACAGTGTAACACTGATTACACTAGGTTCATACCTGCATTCTGGTTTCCGTTCGGAGGTCCGCTTGGGGAACCCCCTGAAAGGAAGCCTAATCCTCTTAAAAAATCGGTTACCCTTTTGGAAACCCACAGACCCCATATACTATAATGGGGTCTGCTGGGTTTCCACCCGGTTTCCGTCCAAAAGGGGGAAAAATGCGGAGAGAAAAGCGCTGTTTGCAGAACTTTTCTCACCGCATTTTTAAAGCGGAATGGGGAACGGAATCCCCAGGCGGAGAGCAGGCGCAGGTGTGAACCTAGCCTTAGAATAAGCCAAGCCATGAATGCCCGGGCCAAGACATGGTCAAACTGTATGGACAGTGTGAACAGCAACTGAATCCTCCCCTAGCCAAACTATGGAACTATTGTGCAGACTAAGTGGAGGACAGCCAACTCTGCACCCACACCACCTTACACTGGAGTGCTTCTTTAACTCTTAAATACCTAAGTGTGTAGCTGAATTACACTATAAGATTTGTAGATAAGAAGATATTTCAGTGATCATATTACATCTGTGAACAATAACAACTCATTATCTTGGCCATAGATTGTTGATTTTAGTTCTGCCAAATGGATATAAAAAAAATAATAGTCGTCTTACAGATGTGAAACAAGCACCCACTCGTACACTAAAACATTGATGAGGGTGATATCCATTACACACTTAAAAGGTCCTTATTGATTCATTATTGCTGTAGGTTTTTATGAGCAAACCACAAAGTTATACAGACAGGAAAAATCTCTTGATGAATTGAAGCATTAATGAAACCAAAACAGTGGATTGATGGGAAATTTTATAGGGGAATGAGTTTTACCATTTTCGTTTTCCGTTTAATGCTAAATATTAGACACCAATTTTCATTTTTAAATACTTTATACAGACCTTTGTCTGTGAGCCACAAATAGGAAAACAGATGTTCTCAGATAAACTCAAGTCTATTCCTAAACTGCTTTATTAGTTAATTATTTAGAAATGGTATAAGGTACAAGTCCATTGGTGACCTGCTTTATATGTAAATTATTTGGAAATAGATATGTCAATTAGTGAACTGCCATATAATTAAGTTATTAAGTATTAGAGACATATTTGATACATTTTTCCTGAATTATGGTATCACTGGAATCATGATAGTACAGGGGGAAAGGTTACATTAGTACTTTTATTGACCAAGTACATGTGGGTTTCAAGGCTTTGTCACACCATTAAGTCACCTGTAGGTGTGCACTTTGTACTTGTGCAAAGATTTATTAATTAGAGTAAGTTTTCAGGAGATTATTCAATAGAATACTTTTATTACATTTTAATTGTTTGTTAAATTAAAAGTTATACAATTTTCCAATATACATTTTGTATCAGTTCCTCATGGATTTCTAGATCTCTGCTTCCTGTCATTAATTACTTCCAGTGGATAAAATTCAGTCCATGGTCATGTGATATACAGAAGTCCAATTACTGTGATGTGATTGTAAGGAGCTGTGCACGTATGTGTTCTTCACATGACCATGGACTGTCTATCACCTGTTTCTCTGTCACTGTGGCACATCACATGGTATTCTCAACTGATAAAGGGCTGAGATGTAAATACCCTTTAACCCCTTGACAGTTTTGAACGTCACCTATTCGGGATTTGACTCCTGGGGAGGGCGTACCATGGACATGATATCACCCCCTCCCCCAACATCAATTAGAGAGCATGTATGCCATTTAACCCACTTAGATGCTGCGATCAATGTTGACTTCAGCACCTTAGTGGTTTAACAGAAAAAGTAAAAGTAGACAATTTTTTCACTAGTTAATGAAGAAAAAAAACAAAAAAAACCCACAGAGTTGGTATCACCACATCCATGAGAACCCCTAAAATAAAATTAGTACATTCATTTTACATGCTAAATGCATCATAAACCTTAAAATTCAGAATTTATTTTTTTTCTCTTCATCTCGCCTCTCAAAATCAAAACGTAATAAAAACTGATCAAAAAGCCATATATACCCACAATGTACAAGGTCTTGTAAAACTTCACTGAAATACAATTTAAAGTTATAAAAGTGGGAAGGCAAAGAGGGATAAAATGTTACTGGTTTAAGGCTAAAATGGATTAGGTCACTAAAGGGTTAATATGCACATAAGCCACCAGAGTTATGTGTCAGCAATATTTACTTGAGCCATAAATTCAAAATCTGTAATAAAAAAGGGACATTTTCTGAGAAGTTTTTGCAATTTTAATGTGACTGTTTGGGCTTTAAAAGGGATGTCCAGGAAAAATGGACAACCCTTTTAACTTTTAAATCAGTCGGGGGCATTGAAAAAAATTTCAAAAAATTCATATTCATTTGTCCCCGATGCTCTGGTGTCCTCCTGGCGCGTTCTGGTCCTTCTGCTGAATGGGTCTCTTCCAGAGTTCCGCTGAAGCCGCTGATTGGCCTCAGCGGTCATGTGACTGCTGAGGCCAATCAGCAGCTTCAGCGGAACTCCAGAAGAGACCTGGGAGAAGCCACTGGAGCAGAAGAACCGGGATGCGCCGGGAGGACATCACAGTATCGGGGACAGGTAAGTATGCATTTTTTTTATTTTTTTCACTGCCCCCGGCTGATTTAAAAGTTAAAGGGGTTGTCCAATTTTGCCTGGACAACCCCTTTAAGTTTCCTTTTGTTGCAGCTGTAGGTAACTAAAATTTTGTTATGTCTATATCCATGCAGAGGATTCAAAACTGCTACAGAGATGGATAGAACAAACAGGGTGGCAAACATTTTAGCTGGTATGGGGCCCAAAAGCAAAGGTGGAGGGGATATTTTCATTGAGGGTGCAATTAGTGATAACTATAGATGATGGAAGGGGATGTGGAAAACTGAATGTCCTTCTGTTACTTTACTGGCACATCAAAATGCCAGCATGCATCATAATTACTTTCTTCATATGCTGTGATGTTACAGTATACACAGTGATCTTTTTGTGTGCATTATCCCTGGGCAGTGACATCACTAGAGATTGGCGAATCGGTTTGCAGCGAATATTCCAAATAGTTCAGTTAATATAGTTCAGTATAATAGCTGGAGGCTCAGGGGAGGTGACAAAAATAAAAAACGCCATGATGGTTGGCGTGCCAATGTCACCACTGAGGCCTGTGATTGGACATCACAGAAGAGCGGCAGACACACGAGAAGGAAGACACTATGTGCATTATTGTTGTACTGTGACATCACTGAGTTTATAATTCCTGTATAGTGATATCACTGTTTATTATCCTTGTTATTTGTTATCAATGTGTGTATTATGACCTGTACACTGAAATTATTGTGTATATTATGCCCTGTACTGTGGCATCACTGTGTGCATTATGCCGACACTGTGATATCACTGTGTGTATTATCTGCACTGTAAAATAACCAGTCCTAGGCTCAGTGATGCACATGGGAGGTAAAAGTTAGTTACATGCATTGCCCTGTGTGAAAAGGAGACCAAAATAATTGTACAATTTTCAGCTTCTGAACTTTCTACTTAATGTGGTCATAGTAGAGTGGGACCCTATTAGACATTTTGATATGGGGGCCCCATGGTTATTTGTAACTCCCCTACAAAGATATAATTAAAAATTAACCAGCACAGAATTTCAGGCTTATTCAGATCAAAAAGCAAAACAGTGTTCTAGGGTGAACATCTACGTTAGGTTTTTACCTGGAAAAGACTGATGAGTGTGTGTGTTCTATAGCTACTATGACAGTCCAAGCATACCACGTGATAACATTGATCTACTTCAGCGACTTATCAAGTTTGTTACATTTTTTAAATAGATGTGAGTTGGAACTGACACGTAGTACATAAAGTGACAACGTAGATGCAGCCAATTTGCCTTACCTGGCTTCTAAAGAAGAGGCAAGCACACGTGCAAGCTATAAATCTGTCTACAGCTTGACTTGTGGGCACAGAAGTAACAACAGACAATATTGGCATGTTGCCTGAGCTGTCTAATGGAAAAGCACGTCTTGTATCTTTATAAAAATCAATAGCTCAAGCGCATAGACTGATTTAAGTTTGTTTGTCAGACTTGGTGAAATGGTGAAGATGACATAATACATTTTCATTATTGATCCCAGTATAATAGGTCTTGTATTTAAGGGATCCTCACCTTTATTTTAATAAGGTAAAGATGGATTTCCTATACAATTAAAGGGGTATTCCCATCTTGGGTAATTATGGAATAGCCACAGGACATTCTAGAAATGTTTAATAGATGCAGGCAGGCCTTCTAACCCCGCCTTATGTGTGCCTCTCTCTATTAACTTCTGCATGAGTTCTGAAAACAGCCAAACAGGTCTTGTGGGGTGTCCTCAGTAGGTAATAGTTAGTACCTAGCAATGTGGTCCAAGAAAGGACACATAGTGAGCTAGCTTATGGTCTGACCTCATTGTAGAACAAATTGCTGAATAAGTTAATGCTGGCTATGATAGATGTCACAACATGGGGTGCAACACAGCTCACTGATATGCTGCTAGGTAGCCTTTGATACATTCAGAACCAGTGTCAGCACCTGGCAAACCCTGACATGTGCTGAGGCCCTCTGGATGCCCACTTTACAGACTATTTTAAAGTGTACCTCCAGTTATAAACAACTTTTCATAAATGAATATAAGAAATATATAAAAATATATAAAAATATAAGAAACTTTGTAATACATCTTATTAAGGAGTGTGAGAGTATGAACCTAGAGAGCGCTAGGGAGCGACCCAGGCCAGCCCTGAAAAGGCCCTCAGCCACACCTTTGGGTGGGGGCGTGTATCTCCAGAAGGCTGGAGAAACCTGCTTGGAGCAGGAAATGGTGGACCAGCCTAGGACAGAGAGGCAGTCTGTCCCAGAGGGCTTGGATCCAGAGAAGACTTACAAAGACTAAGTCAGGCTCTTATTGCCCCAGAGGCTAGTTAGGGACTCAAGGAGTCAGTGAGTGCCCTAACTGTGGCCTAGGTGTTTATTGTTTTGTTACGTTGCAGTTTAAGCTGAATAAAAGCCACTTTTATTTACACTTGGACCGACTGAAAGCTATCTTTCCGGCGCCCAGTACCATGAACCACCGCTGTTGGGACCAGGAGTCTGCCGCCATTTGAGTTTAATTCCCCCAAGCTGTCACATATGGTGGAGAATCGCGCGCATAAAGAGATCCACGCAAGTCCTGGAAGACAAGTGGTTTGTGATTGCAGTACTGCAAAGTGTGCATTGTGGCCTACAGCTGGAAGAAATCTGTGATTTCAACTGAAGAAACCCAGGAGGAGGTGAGTGAATTGCAACATAGCAATGTGTATAGAAGCTGGATATTGCAAACAAGTGTATGTGAAAGGCTATGGTGTCATGTTGATGTTTTCTGTGGAAGATAGAAGAAAATGCTGGTTGTTGTAGTGCCTCATAAACAGTCTATGTGAAAGGCTATGGTGCCATGTTGGTGTTTTCTGTGGAAGACAGAAGAAAATGCTGGTTGTTGTAGTGCCACATAAGTTAACTGTTTGAATACATGTGACTGCAGAAGATAGCAAAAAGTTGCTGCCGCTTGAACCCCAAGGTTGCTGTGGAATATTGTGTAATCTTGTTAGTAAACCATGGGCAAGAAAAAGAGAATTTCAGCTTGTAAAAAAGCAGAGAAGTCATGCACAGGTTTATTAGTGCAGAAGTCTGAATGCAGAGAGACACAAAACCCGGAGCAGATCACGTGGAATGCAAGTAAAGATAATGGGTTGCATGAGAGTGACTCAGTTTTTCTAAAACACCTCTGTTCTATGAAAGAATATGTCCCTGCTGAAAGTATGACTATGTCTCATACTGGAGTGCATCAGAGCGGAAAAGATGAAAATATTATGGTGCAGCAGCTTCAAGATGAGATTAAAACCATCAGGTTCATTTATGAAGATGAAATATCTGATTGGAAATGGCAACTTGAGGTATCAGAAAAAGAGAACCTTAAGTTAAAGAAAGAGCTTGAAACTATGAAACCTGTGAAAATGTGGTGCTGGGTTTGCCTGGAATGGACTGTGTCACTAAGAAGGAGTTTGCTGAAATGAAATGTGCTCTAGCTAATGAAGTTATACAGAGTGTAGAGCAAAAGCAAGTGCTTGAGAAGCAATTGCAGGATTTAAAGGAGCAGCATGTCCAAGACTCCATTGCCAAAGAGTGTATCATTGAAAAATTAAGAGATGACCTTGAAACTGCTAAACGTGAGAGAAGTGAATTTTTGCAGTGTCAGTCAGAATGTCTGGATGACCAAGTGAGGAAGTGTGAAAAGCTTTCGGCGGCATTAATTAACAAAGAAAATGAAATTGCAGAGCTGAGGAAGCATGTGTCTGACCAAGAGAGTGATTTAGAATCTGTGGTGCAGACATTGCAGTCAGAGCAAAACTTGCATGCACTAAAGCAGGTTCGCCTAAATAGTGAAGTCAATGAATGGCGGAGCAGAGCTGGAGTTCTGGAACAAAGAGAAAGGGAACTCAAAGCTAGAATATGCAGCCTGGAGAGGGCGCTGTCAAGATCTTGTGAAGATAAAGAGAAATTGTCTGTTTTGGTGCAAAATAAAGACAAAGATTTGATGGAAATGTCGTCTGTCCATGCTCAGAAAGTGCAAGCCTTACAGGAGAGTCATAAAAAAGTGGAGACTCAACTTCAAGAGCTGCAACTACAGGTCACCGAAGGGAACAGGTTTCAAGCAGAACTGCTAGACAAGGCAAACAGACTACAGGTGGAATTGGATAATGTCACAAGGCTTCTTTCTCAAGCAGACAGCAAGTTTATCAAACTTTCCAAAGCTTTTTCTACACTAGGATCTCAGCTTCAAGACACTCAGGAACTTTTGCAAGAAGAAACCTGTCAGAAGCTTGACCTTAGTACAAAACTAAAACAAATGGAAGATGAGAAAAATGGTTTCCTTGAGCAACTAGAGGAAGAGGAGATAGCAAAAAGAGATTTGACAAAGCAGATTTCAACACTACAGGCTCAGGCGACTGATATGAAGAAAAAAATGGAGGATAGTATTGGGTCCTTGGATTCTGTTGAAGAACTAAAGGAAAAGTTGCAAATGGAGCTAGAAGTTACAAATCAACGGTTTGAGAAGAAGGTTGCTGCTTATGACAAACTTGAGAAGACGAAAATTAGACTGCAGCAGGAACTAGAAGATGTAGGTGTAGATCTTGATCATCAACATCGGATTGTGTCAAATTTGAAAAGGAAGCAGGAAAAGTTTGATCAGCTGCTTGGTGAAGAGAAGACTCTTTCTGCTAGATATGCAGAAGAACGTGACCGTGCTGAAGCAGAGGCTTGTGGAAAAGAGACCAAAGCTCTTGCCTTGGCTCGCTCCCTAAAAGAGGCCCTTGAATTGAAGGCCGAGTTAGAGAGGCTCAACAAGCAACTGCGCACTGAAATGGAGGATTTGGTTAGCTCCAAGGATGAAGTTGAGAAAAACCTGGAATCTGTGCAGATATTGTATGAGAACAAAGCTAATGCTTATGAGATGCTGGAAAAGGCCAAAAGAGAATTGGACCTCCAGACAGAAGACATGAGGATTCAGTTTGAAGGAAACCTGTCTAATTTATCTGCTGAGATTGTAGATCTAAAAATGCTTGTTGCTAAATTAAGGGTGCAAGTGAACAAGCAGGAGGAAATCAACAAACAGCTGGAGTTTCAGATGAATCAAGTGAAGCGTGAATCAGAAATCAAGTTGGAAGAGCGCACTTCTCAGATTGAACAGTTAAAAACCGAAGTGGAATCTAAAAGAGAAGAATTGGATCGATTGCAGCAGTCTTTATCCAATACTGAACAGTCAACATCTGCACCATCTTCAAAGCTGGCAGCACTAGAAGCTGAGAAGGACTCGCTGCAGAGCCTGTTAACCTCTAAAGAATCAGAGCTGTTATCCCTGAAAAATGTGATTCAAGAAATAGAGTCTTTATTCAACCAAGAGCAAGATAAGAGAGCCACTGAGATTACGGGACTTGAATGAAAGACTTGACAAAAAGTCTGCAGATGAGCAGAAGCTTTATCAGAAGATATTGGAGGATCAATCCAATATAATTCAGGGAACAGTGGGGGAAGCAGAAAATATTATCCAGGATGCTGACCTGACAAATGTTAGAAGAACATTGCAGAATGTCCTAGAATTAGGAAGCATAGTGGATAAAGAGATGGCATATACATCTGCTGCCATAGAAGATGTCAGGAAGATTGAGGAAGTTCAGCAAGTTGCAATAGTAAAAACTGAGATGGAGGCTGTGCAGAAAAATGTGGCAGTGAAAAAAGTTCCGGAACTGGAATCAGAGATTTGTGCGCTACAGAAGGCGGTAGAATTGAAGAAAGCTGCCAGCGTAGAGGCAGAGAAAGCAGAACCATTAAGGCAGCCAGAACATATAACCAAAAAGCATCTGGGTACTGACAGTAAAAACTGTGATGTTGAAAACTTGGTATCCCAGTCCTCCGGTGTTAGCACAGGGAATGAAAATAACTTGAAGAATGTTGAGATGACGATGTCACCAGCTCCTGTACTGTCAGAAAGGAGTTGGCACGAAAATTCTTGTAATCTATCACAGCACCGCAACATGCCTCCAGGAAGTTATGCGTATGAGAAAGAGGAAGTAAGACTAGAGTATGGAAGTGGTTGTCCTGCTGCCGTACAGGTGTGGACGCATTATACAGACACCATTCCAATATATGATGTGGCAGTTGTTAAAGACATACCAGAAAATGTAGTTCAGCGTGAGCTATTTTGTGAGGGTGTACTGTATGGCCCTTGTGCAGAAGGAGAAGATATTGCAGTACAGAACTTGTGTATCTCAAACAAAGAGGAGAGCAAACAGCCTATGTCTCCTAAACTTCTAAGCCTTGATGGTGATGGCAAAGTTTGCTTTGAGATGAAGGTTACAGAAAAGGTACCCGTGAAATATTTATACTCTAAAGCAGGGGCGCACCGCTAATGAGGCGAGGCGAGGTGAGGCGGCCGCCTCGGGCGGCACTGTCCGGGGGGCGGCATTTTACTATTTAATGTAAACCAGCCCAGGACAGGCCGCTTTAAAAAAAAAAAAAAAAAAAACCAGAGCTGAGCGCGGCCTGTCCTGGGCTGGTTTACAAGACGTCACATCTCAGCGCAGGCGGCGACACAATGACGTCATCACGCCGCCTACGCTGAGACACAGACGTCGCGGACAAGAGGAGAAGGCGGCGGCGGCTGCATCAAGGCATCGCAGGTGAGTATAGCTTTTTTTTTATATATATATATAAATAGGCCGTTACCTGTTGGAGTATCCCCGGCAGGTAACGGCCTATTTATTTACCTACCCTGAGTCTGCTCGTGGCCGCCCCCGCTTCCCCTTCTGCTATGGGCCGCAGAAAGGGAAGTGATTGCCGCTGTGAGCGGCCGCGGGCATCGGTAAGTTAGGCCACGGGCCGCAAATACTACTATTATTATACTCCGGGGTCTATTCAGACCCCGGAGTATAATAATCGGAGGCCTAGGGTTGGTGAGGGAACATAAAAAAACAGTGTTACTCACCTCCTGCGATCCGATGTAACTCTGAGCAGGCTTGAGGCCTGTGGTGACGTCATCAGGTCGCGTCGCCGGCCTGATCACGTGACGTGTGTGCGCAATTAAATAGGGCCGAAAGCTGCAAGGAGTGCACCGGTGTCCAGGATAGGTAAGTACTCTGATTTTTATGTTTGTATCCTCCCCTGGGTCTCCAATCATTATACTCTGGGGTCTGAAAAGACCCCAGAGTATAATAATAGTTCATGGGTCGGCCACTATGGGGCATAATACCCTGTGCAGGGGCCACTCTGGAGCATAATACAAGAGCAGGGGCCACTATAGAGCATAATACCGAGTGCAGGGGCCACTATAGAGCATAATACAAGTGCAGGGGCCACTATGGAGCATAATAGCAGTGCAAGGGCCACTATGGAGGATAATACCAGTGCAGGGGCCACTCTGGAGCATAATACCCTATGCAGGGGCCACTCTGGAGCATAATACCCTGTGCAGGGGCCACTATGGAGCATAATACCCTGTGCAGGGGCCACTCTGGAGCATAATACCAGTGCAGGGGCCACTATGGAGCATAATACCGTGTGCTGGGGCCACTATAGAGCATAATACAAGTGTAGGGGCCACTATGGAGCATAATACCAGTGCAGGGGCCAATATGAGGCATAAAACTGTGTGCAGGAGTTGCTGTGGAACATAATACCGTGTGCAGTGGCCAATGCGGGGCATAATACCGTAAGCAGGGGCTACTATGGAGCATAATACCGTGTGCAGGGGCCGCTGAGAGGCATAATCCAGTGTGCAGGGGCCGCTGCGGCCCATAACACTGTGTAATACTGTGTGCAGGGGCTGCTGTGGAACTTTATAGTGTGTGTAAATGGGGCGCTATAAACATGGGCTATGGCACCTGTTTATATTATACGCTGTCTGTTTATAGTGACCGTGTGATGTAATTGTAGCCTTGTCACATACTGTAGACATGTACAGGACGAGGCTGCAGTTACATTACATGGCCGCTATGAGATGAAATACAGTATGTAAACAGAGAAGCGGTCACGGCGCTTACACAGGTACCATTCAAACAGCTGATCAGTGGGGGTCCTGGGTTTTTGAACCCCACTGATTAGTTTATTAATGACCTGGAAAACCTTTTAATTAGTTAACACCTGGGGAATTATTAATAAGGGGCACTATTTATACAGGGTACACACGGACATTATTAATATAAAGATGCACTTGGGAGTATTATTCATTATGGGGGGTTATATCATATATTATATAATTGGGGTAGCAGCAGGATGGGTGTGTACGTGAGGACAATGTGGGTTGGATGCCTGGAAAAGTGAGGAGCCAAAGATGTCTGTGTTGCAACCTTTACAGAGACAAGTCACAGCTGGAAGAAGTGGTCATGGCGGTCCAGAGGGAAGAGAAGGGAAATGTGAAGGATTAGTCAGAGACGTCACCTGTAAGTCACAGAATGTTACTGCCCTGTATTCACCTAAATGATAGAGGATAAATACCTGATTGATGGGGGTCTGTCTGCTGAGACCCCCACTGAGCCTGAGAATTGGGTTTTTCCCCCCACTGGGTGGGAATTCAGCCTGACCGCAACCATATATATAGGTGTGTCACTTGGTGGATGGACGAACCCGCGTGGCTCTCATTCACTTCAATGGGAGTGCCAAAGATAGCCGAAGTCCAGTACTCAGCTATCTGCGGGGCTCCTATTATAGAGAATGGGGGCCATGTGGCCTCGTCCATCCACCAAGCAGAAGATGTGTGAAGTTACTTTCATTGTTAATGCCGTGTTGTTGATCTGATACTGAAGTAATACAGGAAGAAGAATTCTTAAAAACTGTTTTATAACTTTGTGTATTGTGTATATTGTGCGACGATAACAGTGTGTTAAACTAGTAGCATGGAAACTCAGTTTTTTTTTTTTTTTTTTTGGGGGGGGGGGGCGTCTTTCTATAGTCCGCCTCAGGCAGCGAAGAGGCTAGGTTCACCACTGCTCTAAAGACATTGATGTGCATGAAGTACGTGTTAGCTGGTATCTGAGCTCCTGTGGATTCGTGATAGGAGAAGATGAAGATTCTTGCGGCTATTCACTAGATGAATCGAGGTCATGCAATGGGATGGCTGAAGACTGTGGCGAGAGATGTGATGAAGATGATGTGATCCACTGTATGGCGAGTTGTGAAGGTGATGAAGCGGAACTTGCCTTTGCACGGAATGGCCAGGATTTTGGCGTGGCATTTAAAGGGAGGAGAGAACTGAGAACTCGACGGAGCGGTATTTGGAAGAGGAGACCGCCAGATGGGGACATCTGGAGAGACACTGGACAAGTGTATAGGATTGAAGAGGGACGGCGACATATGTCTTGTCCCATTGTAGCTCACCCCATGGGTAGTGAGCTGAGGGGGAGGGTATGTGAGAGTATGAACCTAGAGGGCGCTAGGGAGCGACCCAGGCCAGCCCTGAAAAGGCCCTCAGCCACACCTTTGGGTGGGGGCGTGTATCTCCAGAAGGCTGGAGAAACCTGCTTGGAGCAGGAAATGGTGGACCAGCCTAGGACAGAGAGGCAGTCTGTCCCAGGGGGCTTGGATCCAGAGAAGACTTACAAAGACTAAGTCAGGCTCTTATTGCCCCAGAGGCTAGTTAGGGACTCAAGGAGTCAGTGAGTGCCCTAACTGTGGCCTAGGCGTTTATTGTTTTGTTACGTTGCAGTTTAAGCTGAATAAAGGCCACTTTTATTTACACTTGGACCGTCTGAAAGCTATCTTTCCGGCGCCCAGTACCATGAACCACCACCAGGAGTCTGCCGCCATTTGAGTTTAATTCCCCCAAGCTGTCACAGGAGATATGTTTCCCTCTCCACTTATTAAGCTATTCTCCTGCTCCTTATCTTCAATCTCACTGCTTTGTTTACATTATATCCACCTCCATATTCAGCCTCACACATAGAGTTTTATAGAAGGGGGAGGAGGGAGTGGGATTCTCCTGATGGCTGGTTAACTGATGTATTGCCTCATTCTCTGTGCTAGCAAGCGTCTTATCTACAATCTAGCTTCTCGGCCTCTTGGCTAAGATCAAGTGCAGTATCTGTTCTTATCAGTAGCAGCTAGTAGATTGGTTCCGCCAGTGGGAGTGGTTAACCCACTGTAGGGAGCCAACTGAAGACTGTGAAAGTAGGCAGAGAACCACACCAGGGTCTGGCATCTGCCCTGGGATCGAGGCCATTAGGCCGGGAAAGCTTTCGAAGGTCTCATGGTGTAAGTGCCTCTGGGGACGGTGACTCCAGAGGTGCCTGAACTCACTGGGTGTGGGAAACCCACTGAGTATGGCACATTGCACAAGCACTTGAAACACTTTTGAAGCACTCACCCTATTGCTTGGTTCATCCAGCATGGGTAATTTTTATAGATCCGGCGGATATACCGGGCCAGTACACTGGCACTCTGTTCACTTATTTATTCATTTTTTTATTTGTCACGTTTGTCACTGTGTGTATAGATGTAGGGGTGCAGAAACCCTTTTGGGTCCTACCCGAAGTCTAGGGGTTGGAGTGTGTGGCCTTCGGGTTCCCTCCTTCCTTGCTCTCCAGTGTCTGTCTCTGCTTTTGTGGAGATAGACAACAGTTGCAGGCTCAGTAGTACTCTTGGGGTGGCAGCCTTTGAGGAGACTGATGCAAGTAGCTGGCTTGGTAGTACTCTTGGTGGTGGCAGCCTGAGAGGAAACCAAGTAAGATCTGACCCTCCTGTCTTGGCAGTTGGGTTGGTTCAGCCTCCTTACTGCTCTGAGTTTGGGGACAGTTTCGGAGGACCCATTCTCTTTTGAGATGGGTTTTGCGATAGACCGCATCCTTTGCACGTTTTTTCAGTGGCAGCCGTCACTTTTTTCCGTGCACTGGTGTTTCGTTGGCACAGCTTTGAGACCTTCGAAAAAAAATCTACAATCTAGCAGTGTTAAAAAAGCAAGGAATAGTAGAGTGCAACAGCAACATATTTCTTTAATAAGATATATTACAATTTCTTATTTTCACCTGCACTATTCATGTATGAAAAGTTGTTTATAACTAGAGGTATGCTTTAATTGCTGGGAGTCCCTGTGTAGTACAGAAATCAAATGAGAGAGAGATTACACTGGGCTGAGACAGTGGTCCACGGCCACATCCCAGCGAAATGTATCTCAAACTTGACTCCAGTTCTATATACAGCAATTAAAGGTGTTTTCTGGGCAAATTATTTTTTTATAAACGGTCTGTTAGTGCTTTTAATAGGTTAGTGAGTGCACCCAAAAACCTTTAGCAGTGTATTGAGTGATATCTGGGTTTCTCTGTGAGCTCCTGACATGTTCTGCATTTGTTTACATGGACATCTTCCTGTTCTGTGTTTTCCTACAACTACCATGATGCCTTGGGCTTCACTCAGAGTTGACTCACACCACCTACCTCTCTGAGTCCCTCCCTTTTTCACTCCCACCTCCTCCCTGTTTCCCTAGCTAGCCCGCCGACTACTAGCCCTTCCTAACTGACTCAACTAACTGATTAAATGGATCAGTTAAAAAAACGGACACATTAACATCAGTAAGTGTCCGTTAATGTCTGATAGGTGTCCGTTTTTTTTTTTTAACGGACACTATCAGAATGGACATTCAACGGTAGTGTGAACCCACCCTGAAAAGTTTATAAGACATGTATAAAAAATAAATATTAAAAGTTACAGTAAATAATGTAAACCAAAAATAAACATATTAGGTATCTCCAAGTGCATATAAGTCAGAACTATCCAAAAATAATGTTATTTTTCCCATATGGTGATCAGTGTAAAAAAAATTGATAGCACAAATGTGCAAATTAATGCATTTTGGACACCTTGTCTTCCACAAAAAACAATAAAAAGTGATCAAAAATTTGTACCAGAATACCAGAAATGATACCAATAAAAAATATAATTTGCCCTGCAAAAAACAGCTGTCATTAAAAATGTATCAGAATACAATTCCCAGGCAAATTGTTTATTTATGCAAAATAACTTTTTATTTAGTAATAGTGGTAAATCATATTAAAACCAATATAAATATTGGTATTGCCGTAATCGTATTAACCCGCCGGATACAGTTGCCTTGTCATTTTTAATTCAGCGTTAATGCTATGAAAACACAAAAAATATAGAATTGTAGGTTATTTCTAGAGGACCTCCAAAAAACGTTTCTAAAAGCTAATTAAAACTTTATCTCTACCCCAAAATATTGCCAACAAAAGGTATTAGTTGTGGCTGAAATAATAAGCTCTCATATGGCTATGTTGACAGAAAAATCAAAAGGCTATGAAGTTTGGAACACAGAGTTGGAATATATGAAAAAAGCCTCCATGACCAAATTACCCTGCATCCTTAAAGGGTTAAGGCCTATTGGCGCATCAGTTGAGAGATTCTCTAAGTGTACTCTATATATATCAACTACATCACTAACTTAGTATGACTTGAGCCTTACAGAGTTATTTTCCCATAAACTAGAGTGGATGGAGTTTACATGCAGCAAGATGGTTAGTACTGTTGCCTTGCAACAATGAATGGAGTCCTGAGTTCAAATCTTAGGAAGAACATACAAATTCCATGCAGATGTTGTCCTGTGTTTGCGTGGGTTTCCACAGACATACTGATAGGGATTTCAGATTGTGGGGCATTGACTGACACTAAGTTCACACTAGTGTTCGGGCGAATCTGCTTGAGATTCCACTTAAATCAGCAGCCTTTTTTTCTCCGCTGATTTCATTATAAAATCAGTGGAAACTGCTTTTTTAGGCAGACAGGGTTACCGTCTTTCGGGTCCCCATGCGGACCCATAGGACGGAATCCTAGGGCTAGTGTGAACCTAGCCTGACAGTGTCTGTAAAGTGCTGAATAATATGTTGGTGCTGTACAAGTAAGCTGCCTGCAAATAGGCCAACAAATTCAATGTGACAGATCCACTTTAAAGCAGTTAGAGTATTTAACAATTCCAGTCACAGATATAGTCCATATAACTATTTCTAATGGCTCTTATAGACAGCTCTGCTAGACAAACTGCTCCATAAAACATTTCAGCATTATCTTGTCAGCTTTGATTTCTCTCTTATGCGGCCTCTCTAGAGAATTTCCTCCATCCCTACGGAAACCACTAGTGAGAATCAACTGCAAACATTGAAATTTGCTGATGGAAAAAAAAGTCACGTGCTCCAAGTTTCATAGCAACCCACCTGCATTAATACTCAAGGCGCTAATAATAATCCTGTGTCTTCATTCAACAGTATGGAACTTGGCACAGATTCAGGATTTTACTGTGTCCTTCCCCAGCACAAACATAATGCTTCACAATCCAAATCTGTGCTTCTGCAGATCTGAAGATGGGAAGCAGATCAAGATCACAAAACTTCATCTTCATGTTGTTAAAGTATAAAGGAGCAGGTAGTATTAAGTTAGTGACTGCTATAACGTTCTACTTAACAGTTAGTGAAACATAATGAATACACATAGAGCACATTTATCATGGCCCTACGCCACTTTTGAAGGTTAAAATCCTCTATTCTGAACATAATCTCTTGGCCAAAGAGGAAAGCAATAACAAGAGCATCACTCTGATCTGAATAAACAGTGTGTAATGTTTAATTTACCTGTGGTGGCGCTGCAGGGAAATTGGGCAAATCTGGCAGTGGGTGTTCACAGATTACGGATGGTTGCTAGGAGATTCAGCAGGGAGACATTTTGTTATTAGCCCACTGACCCTTCTATTAAGTAGGAATTCTGCAAAGCAGAGAATCCCTATAAGTACCCCTTTAGGTTTTCAAGAGTATAAAATAGTGTACCTACAAATTTAGGATAATTTCTTTGTAATAATCTTCCTAAACTGCCGGATGAATGCAGGACCTCCACATGCGAACCATCTTCTCTCATTTTACACCTCCTGGTAGTAGTTTGAACAGCTCTGACCATACTCATACTTGGGCTTTTGTCGGGGGGGGGTCCCGCCCCTCTCCCCCGTCAGCTCTCTAGGAAGTTCTTGCAGGCTCCCCAAAAAATGCAACCACCTGGCTAGGAGTCTCTTCATATATGACTTGGGAACTGAGAGGGGCATGGCTTCAGCCAAAAGTATTCAACTCTGTCATTCTCCCTGACATCACTTGTCGAATGGTACTAAGTTTGATCTTACTGTAAATGTAAGGGCTAAACCTTTTCCCCATATAGAGACAAACCAGATGGGTATTGGTACAGATGTTTTTACAAGGTAGAAAGTAGATACAACTTTTTTTTGCTACTCAGATCATTGGCACTATCTATAGTCCCCTCTTTCATGATATTTAAAATGGGAATATCGCATCTGGTCAAGGCCCCCGGCATACTGCTGTGTTTGCAGTGGAAAACATGGTTTGTGTGACAGCTGTATTTCCCAGACTGGCTATGGCTCGGCTGAACTGAATTCACGGCATTATATGTTAGTGCTATACTAATATATAATGCAATTTATTCATTATTTTTCATGTACTGATCATGATTTCCAACCTACATTATTCACAATTCTACAGGCTTCTGACATACTCTTGTCTGCGCAGAATTTTCCTTACCATTTATCAGCTTTACGCCAAAAACTGTACCGTATTGAGGAACCCAGTTAAAGTGTAACTAAACTTTCGGACAACTTTTCATTTTCTGGCAGTATTTGTGTCATTAATAAATTTTGTAATATACTTTATTACCAAATTTTGGATCCTCTCTGTGAAATCCTGCATTTTTTTACACTTTCCCTTGTTTCTGCATTGAGAGCTATTCCTGTCTCTCTGAATGTTACTGTGTACGGGGAGTACCAGCTGTGTAACATCTAGAGAAAATGAGGGGGGGGGGGGTCCCTTCAAACAGTTATATCTCAGACATTATAAAATGTAAAAACTTGATTTATGTGTCATATGAAAGAGGAGATTGTCTTCTTGGGATTAGGATATCTATATCATACATATTAGAAATCTGCACATAAATATCCTAATCACGACTGTGTTTTCAACCAATCAATATCTCTTGAAATAATAGAAAGAAAAAAAAAAGAATGTGTTCTTTCATGTGACACCAAAAGCAAGTTTGTGCGTTATATATTGTCCAAGATATAACTGTTTGAAGTGAATCACCCCTATCCTCATCTCTACATCTTACACAGCCCTGTACATCGGTACACAGTAACATTCAGTGAGAGGCAGAAACAGCTCTCAATACAGAAGCAAGGGAAAGAGTGAAAAATGCAGGATTTCACAGAAAGGATCCAAAATTTGTTAATACAGTATATTACAAAATTTATTTATGACACAAGTACTGCCAGAAAATCAAAATATGTCTGAAAGTTGTTAAGCTTTATGCTGTTAGCTGTCCAAACACAAGTACATAAATGTAAGCTGAAGTAGACGATTTCGAGGACTTTGCAAGAACATTGTTTAGAAATCCTATGCAAATGATCATTCACGATGGGCAGCAGCAGTCTTTTTTTTTTTTTTTTGCCTGTCATTGGGCTAAAATACAAGTATTCGGCCAAACACCTGTCATTTTATTCAAATCCAATCCGATTGGCTAGTTTAGTCTGACATGTTGCTGGTGGGATCATTCACAGGAATTAGCCCATGAATGAGGTCTAAAATGCATACTGTCACATGGGGCCTTTAATAGGGTCAGAAACATACCTCACAAACCAATAAAGCAATGCAGAGATGATCATCTTTTTATGCATACACAAATGAGCCTGTAAGTGCATTGTGGGTGGGACCAGATTTGCCTACAGACAACAGTTATGTAGACAGAGGCTGAAAATGGCAACCCCTGCTAAAGGGGAGACATTGGGCACCGACTCCAGGTGAGCAGGAGCACTAGCAACTATCTGTAGGCAAATCAGGTCTGTCCCCGATGCACTTGCAGGCTTTATATCCTTATACAGATGATTACCTCTGCATTACTTCATCAGTTGGTGACCACAAAGGTATGTTTCTGCTCTGATTAAAGTCCTCTTCAAAAGCAATATTATTGGCTTGGGAGCAAATTTGGACCTGACACACTCCCTTTAAATTTATATGTAGTATAGTCTACCTGTTTTGTATTTCTGTTATTCCGCACTTGTATTACAATTATCTTACTGTTTGGACTATTTTTGGTTGTTGCAATAGTTCAGTAAATACTTTGGAAACTAAATGTATATGTACCCGTTCATACTTTCCTGGTCATTGACTAAGAGTTCGATCATGACACGGATGGACAATTGAAGCCACAGATATCAAAGTTACATGTCTTCTTACAAAATCCATAATTTAGATGTCACAAAGTGTCGAAATCACTAAAGAAAAATGTCCAATAGATTTTTGGCCAATGGAACAAATAACTTAGAAATGACATTTCCCTGCACTGACTATCAGCATAAACAATCCCACGATCCCAACACTCAGATGACAAGTTATGCTGGGGAAGATTAGTAATACAGCTTGCACGCTTTACAAAACACCCTGGATTGGTGGGCAGACTGAAGACCAAAGCAAGGGGAAGATTTGCTTCCTTCAGAGGAGTTGCCCACACGAGGACTCCTGTGGATTAGTCAGTCGTTGAAAGTATCCAACCTAAGCATTCATTAGCAATATTCTATTAGTTTTTGTGTTTTTTTTACAGTTCCCCAAGGGAGGTCCAGTTAGTTTAACAAATATAGACTAGAGCTATTCATGTTTTCAGCATATATATTTCCAACTGTATGAAGAAGCCTGTGACTCAGGGAGTTAGGAGTCAGCAATGTCACTATTAGCAGCCATACACACAAAGTAGAACATGAATGTTCTTTAGATCACATAACAAAAGAAAAGGTAAGGAAATATTCATGTACATTTAAAACATGAAAACTGATCATAAGATTTTCACATAGACAAATACGGTGAAACCTATTTGAGAGAACCACCAAAAATTGATTTAAAAATTGTTTTTCTCAGAGACGATGGTTAACATGGAAGACTGAAAACAGGTCTGTGAAATACTGAACGGACAGCATACGGATGACAGCATTCACTACAGATCCAAATACTTCAGTGAATGAGCCTATGCTGCAAAATGGACAGGAATAGGACCTGTCTTGAGTTTTGTGGCCTAGGCTCACATCCCTAGACATAGAAAAGAATTGGTCAGTGTGCTATGCTTTTCAAAAAAATACTAAGAGCACACTGACCGAAAATATGGTCATTTGCATGGAGCTTAAAACAGATTAAAGTGCAAGCAGATTGTTTTCTTTGTGACTCTCTCACATATCTGATGTAAGAATAATTTTTGCAAACATAATAGTTTTAAGGATAATGCTGATAACATTAGGAGGATGATGATAGGAATGTGTAAAACACATTAGCTTAAATATTCAGGGGCATTGTGAGCACTAGTAAGAATTGTAGCTGTAGATGGATTTGGGTAAACACTTTAAAAGGCAAGTTGCATGTAGTGAGCTCCCTCTTCTGGATATTGCCCTATACTGCAGTATTCATAGTTCAGTGTTTTAAAAATTACTTAATTCTTCATTTAAAATTTGCTGGGGCCAAGACATCTTTGAGTTAGTACACCAGAGTACAGAGGGGCTTCTTTTTGTACTGGGGCCTCACCACCCACAGAAAAAGTGATCACACTATTGCAAGGATGCTCATCATCTAATCTCCTCTTTCTAGTTAGACCTAGGTTAATCCTTTCTAGAAAATTCAGTGCCAGGAAGACACTTAATGCAAAAGGTAAAATCTCTATAGCTGTCTACCTGGCCCTATCGATATATGCATGCACCCCACAAATTGTGAGGCCAGGAGAAAGCAGCATATAACCAGAGTATTCTACATTGTGGAATTGCACTAGCATGCAGTAACCAAACACAAGCGTTGTGGATTGTCTCAGAACTGCCATTAGCTCAATGCAGTGGGGGGGGGGTGGGGGGGGTTTTTTTTTTTTTTTTATAAATTTTTTTTTGTGAGAAGAGATGTTTTTTGGGGGGGGGTGGGGGGGGTGGGGGGGGGGGGGCTCTCTTACAGGGCTGGGAAGGACCCCTTGCTCAAGCAGTACAATTTGTGCCAAGATCAGGATAAGATCCCAACAGAGCAAAGACTGCTTAGGAAAGGTTTCCTTGTTTGGTTGTGAAGGAATCCAATGTTCCTTTTGATAAATATAAAAACTTATGGTTTCCCATCTGCTGAATGTGATGTGCTAGGGGCTTTAATTATATATTTTATAAGTGCAGCGGTCTTTTATATATGTATTTTGTATATATTTTTCAATAAATCTTAATAGGCTTTGTGGATTCAGCTATAAGAATATTCTTTTTTTTCTTGGTTTGTAAATTTTTTTTCTGGATATTCACATTTTTGTATTGATATATATATACCTCTAATGTACAGTATAGGTTATGTAGTAATATATAAAATGATTGAATGGTGGTGATGCAGTGTGGAATCTTTCCATCCTTAAATTCTTGGGGTCCCTGTAGATCTCAGTTAGGCTACTTTCACACTATCATGTTTAGGGCCTCTGATGGATCAGAGCAAGAAATATAAAAATGGTAGCGTGAATCTACTCCAAGTAGAAAAATCTAAGTAGTATCAATGCCTCCTTCCCACAGTTGTAATGTTTTACTAAAAGTACACAAACTGTTAACATGAGTTTCTTTTTAATGACTACTAAATACTGCATTACAGTAATATAAAACAAATGTCAGCAAAACGCAGCAACTAAAAGAGAAATACCTAATACAGAGTATCCAATACAAGAAATACAAAAGTTGTTTTTAGGACATGAAACCAAAAATGTAAGTTACTAAACAACTCATGTTCCTGGACCACTACTAGTAATGTACAAGTGCTCAAACTGGTTCTGAGAACCGTAATCTGCCAATTTGGCACAAATGAATGCCAGTGGATCTATACCTGCTGATGCAGATTGTATGAAAATCAACAGCAGGACTGTGAAATGCCCTTTGTGAAAAAGAAAAAACTGACATGGAAACAAAGAACTGCTTTTTTGTGCTGCTTTTTGTACTTCTGTAGGCTAGTCAGTGTGTGGCAAACTGGCACAGTAAGTCACCAAGACAGGACAGGACACTTTTTTCAGCACTGCCAAAAGTGCCTCTCACTAACTTTTACTGAACACAATGGGGCTTTTATTTTATTTAGGATTTCAGACTATGGAAACATAGCCTTAGTGTATGCTCCTCAGTACCTGAAATTACATCAGAAGTCTGGAGGTGGTCTATTCTTAGGACCCCAAGATAACACTTGCAGATTTGTGTTTGTTCAGTATTGTTATAGGGGCACTTACATTACTGTGCATACTGACTCACCACTGATACTTAGTCAAGCCAGATAGGATAAGAACATTGATGTACAAGGCAACACTGAAGTAAGAAAAACTATGAAAATAGAAAGATGTTATGAGGACCTAGAAGTAGTAACAGCAGCACTGAGGAACTAGTAATATATTAGAACACAGTTTTCACATTTTTTCATGTGCATTAAAAAACATATTATATATATATATATATATATATATATATATATATATATATATGAACTTCCTAGTTGTTCTCCTTTACTCTTATGTCTCAGTAGGCGGATCTGGTTTGTCTTCCTTAGGTAGGTTGTGATGAAGAACTTTGTGGTCCCATCCAACAGTGGTAAAGCTGGAGAGATCAGTAGGAGACCATGCCATTCCTGTAACAAAATCTTGATGGGACTGATCCTTAAAACTGAAAAACAAAACATATTTACAATATGTTATTCCTCAGAAATAGGTGCAGATGTCCAGGCTCAGCGTGGTGAACAGGTGAATACCAGTGTGGTCCCCTAATCCCCCACCCCCTGCATGAATGGTACACAGCACTCACTGTAACTACATACGTCTCAACCAGCCTATGCGTTAATATAATAAGCTGGGTAAATTATTTAACAAATGACCTACTTTATTATATATTATATTACATTATGTGGTTGAGATGCCATCTAGACACAGATGCAGGCTGACCAGTATCCCTTCTCCCCAAAGTCCCATCTTCTCAACACCGCTCATCTTGCAGTTTGTGTTTAAGATGCCGTCTATGCAGATGTGTAACTTGTAAGCTTCTAGGCATCAATCCAGAATCTATAATGGGGCCCATACCTAACTCGTGCAATTTAAAATAGTTTATTTTATGTGACAGTGAGACCTTTCGGCCCCCTCAAGGTCCAGGGTCTGGTAGACACTACCACTGCATCTAGGCACAGACATGCTGACCAGTATCCTGCCCTCCAAGCCCCATCTTTCTCAACACTGATGGGGAGCCCCAAATCAGCATCTAAGCTGCAGTGTGAGCACATATCCTTGGCTCATAAAGCTAAAAGGACTCTAGTTCTAAGAGTCACTCAGCAGGCTAATGACAGGGCCCACAGGACAGAAATAGTCCAATGGAAAGACTAGGCAGCAACCTACTACTGGAAAAAATGCAGTTTTAGGAATTTGCAAATGTCAAGTAATATCTGCATATTAGCTAAACAGAAGGACCCCAGAATGAATTTAAAACTAGATTTGTACATGAGGTACAGTGGAAATGTGTGGATGGTACCTATAAAAACAGCTGTCAGACCAGTGGTGAACTAGGACGAGGAACCAGACCTGATAAGGTGATAGTATATACCATGCTGTCATGTTACATCCCGAGTGTTACACTTTTTATATAGGGAAGGCATGTAGTGCACTTGTGATCAGTAACTTTAAAGGACAATATAAGCAGAGGACCTAGTAAACTACTACTAGAGTGTAGGCTTTACCCAGTTCAAAGACAATAAAAATCTGCAAAAAAAAAAAAAAAAAAAATTTTCTTACATTTCTGAAGAGTCCGAGTTCAACACTACAACGGAACAATCCTCACTGATGGATGCCAATAATGGAGAACTGAAAAACACATCAGATTAACCGTCAAAATGTGACATTTGCTTAAAGAAGACATGCAAACATTATAAGGCAAGTTTCATACTATGTTTGCAACGTTCTAATCAGAATAACACACTAACAGTGTCATCATCATTGATACCAATATTAAAGGGAGTCTATTATTTGACTTAGCCAAATTTCACTAATGACATGTTAGAATAGCCTTTAGAAAGGCTATTCTAGTCCTACCTTTCTTCATCTGTTCTTTAACCCTGTTTGTGACTAAAACACTATTCTTATAATTCTGTGTACAGAGCATAGGGGGCGTTCCCCCTGTGCTCCGATTACAGCACAGTCATCCCCAGTATTCCGCCTCCTCCTGCTTTGTTACACGCCCCTTCATGTGAATGCATCCTCCTCCTCTTATTCTTTGCTGTGTTACCAGCAGCAATCCTCCAATGCGCGATGCCAATCCCATGCATGTGCTGTACTCTAGGCCAGAGTACCCGAAGCAAAAAATAAGAGGAGGATGCCTTCATATGAAGGGGCGTGTAACAAAGCAGGAGGAGGCGAACACTGGGGATGACGGTGCTGTGCTTGTAGCACAGGGGGAACGTCCCCTGTGCACAGAATTTGCATATAAAAATAAAGTCTTTTATTCAAACACAGAGTTGAAGAACACATGAAGAAAGGTAGGGCTAAAACAGCCTTTCTAAAGGTTATTCCAACATGTTAGTGAAATCTGGCTAAATAGCACTGCATCCTTGCAGCGATGGAATCCTGGGTTCGAATCCTGCCAAGGACAATATCTGCAAGGAGTTTGTATGTTCTCCCCGTGTTTGCGTGGGTTTCCTCCGGGTACTCCAAAGACATACTGATAGGGAATGTAGATTGTGAGCCCTATATGGGACAGTGACTGTCAATGTCTGTAAAGCACTGCGGAATATGATGGCGCTATACAAGTAAGCATAATAAATAAATAAATAATAGATTACCTTTAAAATAAATACGGAAGGCCGCATTTGTTGGATGCCCATTTATTTATTTATTTTAGAGATAAAAAGAGGAACCACGGCAGCTTTACGCTTCATTCACATTAGTGTTCGGCTTTCTGTTCTTCTGGTCCACTTAGGGACCTGAAGAACGGAAACCAATCTGCTTAAAAAGCAGTTACCCACAGACCCCATAGACTATAATGGGGTCTGCTGGGTTACTGCCCGAAAAATGCGGAGAAGTCCTGTTTGCAGGAATTTTTTTTCCGCATTTTTCAAGTGGATTCGGGGACGGAAACCCTGGACGTACTTGGAATGCTAGTGTGAACCTAGCCTTAGTCAGAAAATGGGTTGTGTTTGCGATCGACAAAATCCATTTTAATTCTTAACAGTAAATACAATACATATATAAGAGAAAAGTAAGTGTTTCCATACCTGTGGCCAGAGTATGCTAGTCCTGTTATAGATCTGGAATGTGCTTCTATTGCTTGAGCAGTTTCTGGATTGTTCAGATTGACAATATAAACTTTCCCTGTTTCATCACCTGTGAACAACAACAGTTATATCTTACTACATATATCCATTCTCTGAAGTAGTCAACAAAACTGATCAATTTGAGGAAAAATTTGTAATTACAGACAAATGCAAGGAAGTAAAAGCTGTTGCCACATACCACAAGCAAAAGTATCATCTTTGTCTGGATGCCAGGTCACATAAGTAGGGGAAACATTTGGGGCACAGACACCTGCAGCAGAGAAAAACAGTCAAAATAGAGTCAAATGCCAAACTATACACGTAATATGTTGTTATACAAATGTATTTAAAGGGAGTCTCCCAGCACCAAAATTTAATCCATTTATATGCTGTTGTAGAGGAAGGTTAGGGGGCATAGTGAACATACTTTTCCTGTGTCATGTGCAACCTTGCTGCTGACAAACTGAACTTTTATTTCATATGAAAGTGAGCTTTTTGGTGCACTCGGGACAGGGCCACAACTGCTGCAATGCCAATTTATTTTTGTGGTTGCCACTCAGTGACTGCCCCAAAACAGAAAGACTAAGGGTGGGTTCACACCTGCGCTTGAGTCAGTCCGCTGCCAATCCAAGTGAAAATCTCGGGAAACAGGATAGGCATTGGATACCGACAGGTTAGCGATGCATTGGTTAAAAACCCATTTATTTGAATGGGTTTTTAAAGCAATGTGCGGGTGTGCGCTTACACCCTCTGCGCTGCGAAGCGTTTTTTTTTTCGTTGGACACGAAGTCCTGCATGTCTGAATTTGTTTCCGACGAAAAGAAAAAAGGATTTGCAAAGCAGAGGGTGTAAGCGCACACCCGCGCATTGCTTTAAAAACCCATTCAAATGAATGGGTTTTTAACCAATGCGTCGCTAACCAGTCGGTATCCGATGTCTATCCTGTTTCCCGAGATTTTCACTTGGATTTGCAGCGGACGGACTCAAGCGCAGGTGTGAACCCACCCTAACATGTTTTCATGGACAGTGATTTGCAGTAACCACAAAATAAAATGTGTGCTCTAGCACTGAAAGACTCATATATATGGAATAAAAGTTAAGTTTTCTCAGGAGCTACACTGCTTTTTCACACAAGCAATGTTCACTATTTCACTATTCTGTCCCTACAACAGCATATACGTGGTTTAAAAGCGATTTTGGGGTTGGTAGTCTTCCATTAATCTTCTGTTCACATTCTTCCATACAAGCATTACAATATTTCCTCAATAACGTACCACTATGTGATGAACGGAGCTGCAGGATTTCACTGTGCCATCATACAGGCTATGGCCACCCAGATTTGTGAAACATGACTAGAAATTTTGTTCTCTAGAAACAGTACCAATCTTGCCCACGGACTAGAGAATATATGCTCTCTGATTAATGGGGAAGTTGAATAAATAAACAACCGTCCATGTTACCCCAATCCCTGGTGTCAGTGACAGTACAGACCAGCCTCCTATCACTGTAGCCTGTCAGTTGCCCCTAGGGCTGGAAAGGATGCAGACTACAAATAGCCGTATTTCTAGGTTGTATATCTCATAGAATATATATGCAGCTCCCAGTCCTGACTATATTTCCAGGTTACAAATGGTTAACCCTCACTTCTCCAGAAATTCGTCTTACCCTAAGATGACTAAGTTGTTGAAACATCTCTGAAGATAATCGACAGAGCCACAATGCCATAAGGTGAACTGTAGGGAAAATCCTGATTGATACACAGGTCTCTGAGATGGGAGGCTAGTCATAGCTATTTTGATCCAAAATATTGATATATATTTCTGTAATTATTCATTGCATTCCCAAGGTGATCATTAGCATGGATAATTTACTTCACAAATCAGATTGTGGTATTTGCTTCTAACAACACTAAAGAATTGTACAATGGAGGACAGGTTATATGAAAATTCTTCCGCCCTGTTTGGAGACATATCCACTTTCATAGAATATAAGGTATTCTAGGGTAGTCATGATCTTGTATAGCTCATGACCTAATTCTTGTATATGATTAACATGTATTGTATCTTATAGATATCACTTACTAATGCTCTTGGCAGGTTTAGGATTCCTTGTGTCCCACAGTAACACTCTATTATCCTTTAATAAAAGAAAACTAAAATTATTGGTTTTGCAAATTATAATCGATTTTGTGTCAGAAATTGCAATTTTTGGCATGTTTTTGTCTGGAAATCTCGACAATAGCAAAAAACTCCAAGACGACCATGATGTGTAAATATACACGCAAGTCAAATTTTGTACTGAACAGAAAGGATACATTTGATTGCTTTTTCATTGCTTCAATCATTGGCACACTAACAACTTACTGAACACAGAAAGGCTAGGTTCACATCTACGTCGGAGTCTGTCACAGAGTCCACCAAAAATCAGAGAAGTCCTACATGGAGGACTTTTTCCTCAGCCGCTTTCATTTTGCATGGAGGACTTTCTGTGTGTAACCGCTGATTTAGAGGTCTGCCTCTCCATAGTTCAGGTCCCCCCCTGAAGGGCTCGAACAATGGAGAGCAAGTGCTAGTGTGAACCTAGTGTAAGAACTTACCCCTTTTGCATTCGGGTTTTGGGACAAAAAAAAAAAATGTATTTGTAGAAATTTTTCCATGTATGTTGTTTCTAGATTCTAGATTATGTTGTTTCTAGATTACTGACTAATATAGTAATCTAAAATAATGATGAATAGTTGACATAACTGTTTATCCTTACCTCGCCACAAGAGAGAAAAATTGCTTCTTTGCCAGGGCACGTAGAAACACAATTCACTTGGCCGGAATGTGCTGGGGCATAAAAATATAGTTAAGTAGTCATGTAAAGGCTGAACAAAATGCAATACTGATAGTGTTTAATGGTGATAAAACATAATGCATTCAACATAATGTTCCATATTCTTCTTTTACTCAGCTGCCTCACTATCTCTATGGTCTTAAATTTTATTTAGGGTTCATGCTTATAACCAAACCCTGTGCAAGCAGCTCCAAACAATAAAAACTTCAGTATGCCTCTATATGAACTTGGAGGCATATAGAGATACGTTAAGGCCCATACATGTAAGCCATTGAAGCACCTTTCTCATGACGCACAGTTCCAAAAATTCTGCCTAGATAAATTTAAACCATAACAATCTGACTGCCTGCAGCCACCACTAGAGGGTGCTTACTGTTTTAATATGGAGTTCATTGTATTACAGTACATAGTAAGATCTTCTGCTTCCTATAGTTCTATTTCACAATTTAAAAAGGGTTCTCTAGCAAAGACGTCCTGCAGCCAGTTTTAATTTTATTTTCCTGCCTTCCAAAAGCAATCATTTCCATTCATAGCCATACATGGACTTTTTTTTTTGCAGGACAAACTGTACTTCTTAATGGTACCATATAATATTCTGTATAATGTACTGTGAATGGGGTGGAATTGGAAACAACAAAATACCCTTCTTGTGGATTTTCTTATTACTGCATTCACTTATATTTTGTGAATTACAGCACCACAAAATTTATATAGTTTGGATACCTTTATTTCAAAAGCTTTATAAAAAAAAAAAAAGTTTCTAAGTATCACTGTATTCTGACACCTGTAAATTTTTATGTCTCTGTCTAAAGAGTTGTGTACAGACTTTGTTGTGCAACATGTAGTTCTCATTGATAACATTTTGGGGAATTTATGATGTTTTAATTACTTTTTTTATTAAAATTTTTGGGGGAGGTCAAGTAGCAATTTGGGCATTTTGATTTTTGTGCTGTAACACAGTTCATGTATGTATGGGATATATATTCTTACATTTTAATAGTGCAGCATTTCTGTATCCAGTAATGTTTATTTTTCTATGTAAAATGAGTATAAAATGCTTATACCATATACTGCACTATTATAGTTTTGCAGTCAGTTGTAAAATTGCTAGGTATTGATCCATGTAGTCTCAGATCACATACAACAATGGCAAGATTCTGTGTGTAAAACAGCAGAGCTGGTGGCTAGAACGCTTACTGAACAGGCACCATCATTAAAGCTCTAACATCTGTCATTCATGTACATGGATGTCAGGAAGTAGTTAAAAATAAAACAGTGAGGTATTCAACAGCTGAGGTTCACTTTAAAACTGTGTCCCGATGGCAATTTTGGGTGAAAAATTTGCAACTTTTACAGTAGGGGCAAAATGAAAGAGATGTGAACAAATCTCATCCACATACTAAGAAAAAAAAGCCAGAAACGACAAAAACAGAATTTGCAGAGCTGGAAGCAAACAGCTCTACACACTATGTAGTAGCCAAGCCAGTTTATTGCAGTTCAGCTCCCATTCATTCCTACAGATAGCTCATCAACAACAAAATTCTGGGAATCTCTTTAACTACCATTAAATAAGGGGCGCAGAGCAGTTAAAGGTCATGGTCTAACAGTGAGAACCAGTAAAAGCATTTTTTGCGGCTGTGTAAACCCTTTGATGCCGCAGTCCATAGTGACTGCAACATTTAAGGTGTTTTAAGTGTTTGGGGCCTCCCCATCGACACTCCAGCAATGTAATTGCAAGCTGCCAATGAGTTCTCATAGTAAAAGAGGGCCTATTGAAGGACCCTATGTTACCATCATAGGCTAAAGATGGTTGTCCAGTTTTTTTACTGATTATCTAACCTCAGGATAGGTCATCAAAAAAAGTTTAGCAGGGTCAGACACCCAGGACCCAAACTTTCTTCTTTACATATCAGTTTTTTTCATAGCAGCCATGCAATGTAATTATAGCCTTGCCTCTTAGAAGTCATGGTGCCTTCATACAACTGATCAGCGGGGTCCCAAATATAGGACTGTCACTGACCTTTTATTAATGACCTATCGTGAAAATAAGTCATCAGTAAAAATAGGCTAGAACTCTTAGCTGTAACAGCACTTAGTATAATGCACTGCAATATGCAAGTATTGCAGTGTAATATTCTAGCGACTGAGTTCTAGTGTCCTAAGTCCCATACAGTGACTTGACTTAAAAAAAAAAAATAAAAAATTAAAAAGGTTTGAAAGTATTTAAGCAAAAAAAATTAAGTAAATAGCTCTTTTCCCATTACTTCTTTTTTTTTTTTATTTATTTTGATTATTAATTTACCCTGTAATATTAATGCCATAAAAAAGACAGAATTGCTGTTTTTGGGCCACATTACATGCAAAAAAAAAAAAAAGAAAAAGTGATCAATTGACAGGATATAAAGAAAAATGGTACCAAAGGAAATTACAGATCATCCTGCAAAAACACACACCATAAATGAAGGAAAAATAAAAAGGTTCCACGTCTCTTGGAAAATTTTGGGTATATAAGTGATTTAAATATGATGGACATGTATTAGAAGAAAAAAAATATATATAAATTTGATATTGCTATAATCAAATAACCTGAAGAATAAAATTAAAATGCTATTTATGCTGCAAAGTGCAAAACTTAGAATGTAAAAGAATCATGCTAAGAAAGAGTTAAAGGGGTTTTCCAGCCCCAAATTGATTTTTCAAACTGATGACCTTATATACTCGGACCTCGCACCAATTAGCTGTTGCAGAAGCCTCCGGTTGCCAGAAGCTGCTAGTGGATGGGGAACACGTGTAGCACCATTCCTTTCCAAGTAATAGGAGTGGCGCTGAAATTCCCTGGAAGACCCAAAACGCAGTGGGCAGGGCTGCTGTGCCACTCATATTACTTGAATAGGAGAGGAGTTGCATGGGCTCCCTGTCTACTAGCTGCTTCTGGCACCCGGAGACTGCTGCAACAGATTATCTGTGCATCCATCACCGATGTCCAATCCTACTACTCTACTAATAGTAGTCAAAAATGTATGCTGCCAATGAACCATTTATTGGCTCCTAGACCCTTGGAAAAAAATTCTCCTCAGGTCCCCCCCCTAATGTTTCCCTCCTCACCACAAAGCAGACAATGGTCATGAATACAGATAACTTCTGAAATAATGGGGGATTTGATTATACCATTCATTTACAGGGTTGTCTATCAGATCGAATTGGCCTTCCAAATGCCTTTTGTCCAAAAACTGATAAAGCAATGTGGAGATTGCCATTTTTTTAGGAATATGCTAAAACCATCAGTACTTACCTTTGTATGACTTCAGTGGGGTAAGCTGCGAGAGATCCCAGACCTGCACACTGAAATACAATAAACGTTAAGACATTTGCAATAAAGCACTGACATTGTGTTCTATAAAAAGCAAATCAAACCTGAAATCCTTGCTTCCGCTAACAGCTAGTGTTCCTCCTGAACATACACTGACTGTGGTAACAACATCGTCGTGTTCATATCTGCTGAATTTATTAACAAGGAGAGATTCATTGTCCAACAGCTCCCACAGCTCTACAGCACCTGGAAACCAATATGTAATAATAAGTGTGTGGAAAACAAAGCAACAATGATGTATGGTTTTTCTAGCTTGCATATAATCCTATAGATATGACAATGTCTTTCGTCAGAATACTGAATCCATGCATTTGAGGTTCATATATAAAACGGTATTACCAGAATCTGAAGCGACAAGGATTCTGCTCTCCAGTACCCAGGCTGCATCTGCTATGCCAGTCTCTGTCTGTACTCCCGCTGTACACATGCTCTCATTAGGGGCCCCTGTAGGATCTTTAAAAACCCAAACGGAACCTCCCCATGTCCGGGAATTCAGGCTGGAGGCAGACAGAAGCATGGCACCATCTGTAAAGTAATAACAGAATGTAAGTAGATATCTGGAACATGTCACAAGGATAAGTATGGCATTCTTTAACAATAGGGAAATAGCAAGTTTGCCAAGTAGTAACATGAAAATGATTTGTCTTATCATAAGACTATCAGATATTCCTATCATGGATAAGACTAACAGTAAAAGAGCCACGAAATTCCAGTAAGGGTAAGGGTCGCCATTATTTGACTGGGGGTAGATCTTAAGATTAGTTACTTAAAGTGCTGTTTTCAGAGCTAAATAAATAGTTAAGTGCAGGCAATTGTTGAAAGTGTCATTCTGGCTGTCTCTTCATGTCTACATATATGGAACTCCCACAGAAGTAGACTTACAGAGCTTTGCACAACCAAGAATGCTCCCTCTTTGTATTATTAGTGTCCCCTCTGGGCGCTTTGCTGTTGCAGATAACAATCGCTAGTCAATAGGGGTGTTTGGGTGTGACTAGGTAAGGCCGTGTTCACATCTCATTTTAGCCTTCTGACATTGACCTCCAACACAAGGCTGCAACGTATCCCACTGTATAGACTTAAAGTGAGAGATCCATGCTCTCACAGGTCAGCTAACATGTCGCCCCTCAGGTGGGAAGACAACAGGGGCTTGCAGGAGAATGGATCTGGAGTAGAAGGGTCATCCTGCTGGCAGCCATTTTATCGAAGACTATACTCTGTGGTCTGTCTCGAATACCTCCAGTGATAACTGCCCATATGTAGTGCACCCGGAGGTATTCACTTACTGGAAACTGATACCATACAGTGGCATCTGTCACCTATAGGATATCACTGCCTCCATTTAACAGATATGTTTTTGACTGGATCCTGCAGGACAAAATAACGTGGATAATAAAAGTGGATTGAGGTGGATATTGGCAGGGACAACAAGGCTCTGACATGCTGGATTACTATAGGCCCAATACTTTGTTCTGTGCCGAGCGCATCAGTCTATTTCCGCTCTGTACTGAAAAAAGCAAGCTCATCCAATATGGACATACATATTTATGGGGGAACTTGGGGACACAGATGGCTGATCCTCTATAATAAGCAACTGCATACAGGAGTCAAGCATGAGGCCTGCACCCCATTAACATCCATATGACAATCATGTCATTTGCGAGAAAAGGTTTACATGCTGCTTTTGTTCTTCAATATATTAGAAAACACTGCAGCCTGCTCAGCGGTGTCTGTAATCCCTATAGAAGTGAAGGAAAAGGATTGCACAAGGCTTCCTGATGGACTATTCTTAGGGACAGGCCACCTATGTAAGCTGTTTGTCAAGGCCACAGTGCTAGGAAAATGCTGCATCTCCTTCATTGTTTACTCGGCACAGCTCCATAACTTTAAAGAGGACCTTTCATGTCCTCATCAATGTGTGGTTTTATATACTACTAGAAAGCAGACAGTGCGCTGAATTCCGGTATGTGCCCCAGGGCTGCAGATATCAGTGCCGTTAATTTCAGCAATGATATCTTCCCACTGTCAGAAGAGCGGGCCTTACAGCCCCTCCCCCGACTGTACGCTAACATAGCCTTGTACTGTCAGTGGGGGCGTTCCTCACAGCCCAGCGATGATGCTAGGCTGTAAAGCCCGCCTGACAGTGGGGAGATATTGGTGCAAAATTGTGAGCGACTTGGAAAGTTTTTAAAACCAAGAAAAGCATTAAAACCCAAACAAAGTGTAAATTTTAGGCAAGTAGGAGACTCCGCCGCAGAGTCCGCCTAAAATCGGCAGCGAGAAAAGTCCTGCAAGGACGACTTTTCTCTGCGCCAGTTTTATACTGAAACTTGGTGGTCCTGTTATAGTCTATGGAGTCCGCGGGTTTTCACATGTAACCGCTTTTTAAGTGGAAAGGGTCTACAGCTTTCAGGTCCCCATGCGGACCTGAACACTAGTGTGAACCTAGCTTAAGTCATAAAGTTGCTAATGGATGCGACACACTTAATGTCTATGGGAATGATGTTGCATGAAAATTCAGCTTGTTTGGATTTTGTGTGACTGTCGTGTCACAGCATACGACACCACAGAAATATACTGAATTTTTTGTTGTGTTAAAAAAGTCGCTGTGTAGCCTAAGCCTAATAGCACCTATGCTTGGTATTATAGCTTTGTGACTGAGCTGCAATACCAGGGACAGTTGCTACTAAAAGTAAAGAGCGCTGTGAACAATAAAGGGGATGCAGCACTTGTGGGAACACTACAGTACTTTCAACAGGTGCCAAAAGTAGAACCCCCTTAAAATGGAGGACTTAAAATTTAGCATGCCCAAATAAAATGACTATTGCTATGTATTAATCTTCTGAGAAACACTCTGCTTCTGCACACAGTACCTGCAATTGCAACTTTTTTTTTTCCTATATGCATATTTTTAGCAATCTGCATAGCTATTTTTTCCATCAACAATACAATACTCATACCAAAAAGGAAACTAACCCCATCAGAGGTCAATAGCATTTCATCCATTTGGATTCAGCAAAGCAGTCCTGGATTTCAGGTGCTGTCCTGGCTACAACCCCAACTTCTCTGTGCAGAGAATGCAACGGTGAAGCAGGGAGCCATCTGCTCCCTGCTGTACCATTTTGCTGCTGTTTCTCCTTATGGCAGCTTGGAAGCAAGCAGGGGCGATGTAGTGATATCACTACACCTCACCTGCTGCTCCCAAACTAGAGATAGGAGTGGACTCAGGGAAAATGGAGAGGGGCAATATTTATATTGTGGGGGCCACAATGAAGGGGACATTATACTGTGCTGGGGCCACAAAGGAACATGGTTGGGAAAGGGTGAAACCAAGGGTGGGGTAGGAGGCACGGCTTACAATGCCTAAATTTGCCATGTTGTGTGCTGTAGATTTTGTCCCTCTTTTAGTTCTTTGAAAGTTGAGAGGTATGTGGGCAGCTTGGTGGCCAGAGGTTAGCTTTGCAGTGCTGGAGTCCAAGGATCAAATCTGACCAAGGACAACACCTGCATAGAGTTTGTGTGGTTTTCCTCCCACCCTCTAAAGCCATGCAGATAAGGTTGTGGGAAAATATACTGAACTTATGCCATGTTCATATTTGCGCCTGTGTCTCCATTGTGGAAGAGTATCAGAACAGACACACGCTAAAATCGCAGACAACAATCGTCCCCAACGGACCCCATTGACTTTAATGGGATCCGTCAGGTGTCTGTTCTTTTAAAGGGAGTCTGTCATTAAAAAAAAAAAAAAAAAACACTTTTAAGCTAATGGCACGTTGGAATAGCCTTTAAAAAGTCCATTCTTCTCCTACCTTTCATTGTTGTCTTCTCCCAGTCATTTCTGTAAAAATCCGTTTCTTCAACTATGGAAATGATCCTCACGGAGCACCCGGGGGCATTCCTCTATGGCAGTGAGCACCCATCGCGTCATCGCTTGTCACCGCCCATCAGTCTGTTGTGGTGACTCCCATCTTAGTGTTCTCTTCTACTTCCTCTGACGCAGCGCTGGACGGCAGCGACTGCCAATGACGGGGCGCCATTTTCAGGTGGTCCGTACTGCGCCTCTTGTGAAAGACCACCAGAAAATGATGGCAGTCCAGCGCTGCGTCAGAGGAAGTAGAAGAAAGAAGATACAGAGAAGACCAAGATGGGAGTCACCACAACAGACTAATGGGCGGTGACAAGCGATGACGCGGGTGGGTGCGCGCTGCCACGGAGGAACGCCCCGGGTGCTCCGTGAGGATCATTTCCATAATTGAAGAAACGGATTTTTACAGAAACGGCTGGGAGAAGACAACAATGAAAGGTAGGAGAAGAATGGCCTTTTTAAAGGCCATTCCAACTCGCCATTAGCTTAAAAGTGTTTTTTTGTTTTTTTTTTAACAATAGATTCCCTTTAAACTAAAGCCACCAGATGGAAGAGTTGGATTTACAGTACTTTATGATCCAGTGATTTTCTTCAATCACTGCGACAGAGTCGCCAAACAAAGGCTCCGGCGCAGACGTAAACCCAGCCTTAGATTGTGAGCCCTATCTGGGACAGCGTTGACAACATCTGATATATATATATATATATATATATATATATATATATAAAGTACTATTATATGGGTAAAACTTCTTGAAGACACATCTGGCGTATCCATCATGGCTCAAACCTGCTATCATCTGTCACCTCTGGCTATATTAGTATTCTAGACCCAGGCTGCCGAGATGTCCCCCAATTTATAGGCATGCAGCCATATAAGAAAGAGAAGGGGATCTGCAGCTCCAACATACTTCAGGCAATGGCCATCCCTCAGATGACAGCCTCCACTCCACTCCACCCATGTCTCCAGCCAGCAGACACTGAGGGCACAGTCCTCCATTAGACTGGCAAGGATTCAGCAGCTCTTCCCTACCTTACTGTATGTACGTCCACCATCTATAGGGATCTCCCACAAATAGTGGATAGAGTCAGAAGCCATTCATGTCAGCAATGTCACTGCCGCATCCTCCCCCTAGATAACCAATGACTGCTGACCTCTCCGGTACCGCACCACTCCTAGCTGGGTCTCCATACATGCCGGGGCCCTCATGGGGCTCCCCCACGGACTCGCTTTGCTCATTCTCCCGCACGTGCAGCTCTCACACCACACGTCGTCCCGCCAAGCACCGCGCCGCCAAGCTCCGCCCACCCGTCACTAAAACCACGCCCACTGGTGTATGCCCTTGACGTAGAAGGAAGTTCACGAGGAGACATTTTTGATCTGGTAATACAAAACCTTGAATATGAATAAACCAAACACTTAAGTTGATAAAGTATGAATATTTATAAGCCTAGTAAGGTCTGAGACGGCAAAATGCAACGTCTGAGCTATTCCTAGTGATAGGCTGTTCCCTGACATAAGATGGCCGATCTGCAACCAAACGAGGTACTGCCATAGCCTGACGCGTCAATTCGTCAGCGGGGCGTGGCCTGCGCCATCTTGATCCTGAGGCTCTTGTCAGGGACACTGAGGGCACCAGTGTGACCGGCGGCTGCTGTCTCTTCTTCTCTTGAGCACCTACGTGTACAGCGCCCCCCACCATGCTGTCCAGAGCCTCCCTGGTCACAGGTGAGTCCTGCTGCAGGTCTTGGCGGTATGTTCCCCCTGGGAGTCTCTGTGTCCTCCGAGGCCTTGGCCCTTCATGTCCTCATGTCCGTGTATACAGGTCGTGTATACAGCTATGTATCATGCTGGGCTGTGTCCGCAGGGACAAATGGCCTGAGTGTCACCCGCAGAAGGTCTAGGGGGTCACTGACCATGTAGATGCCCTTAGATAGTCTGCACAGTATGGATCATGTCATCTCTTGCAGGCACTTCTGTTGCAATTGATCTACTGTGGATTCTCCTAGTACCTGAATCTACTTTGACCTTGGGAAAGTTGATCTGTCAGATCAGTGCAGGTCACCGCTTCTGCCGCACCGCATACATGTTATTAACTGTCTAGACACCATGAGGAATCCAGTGTATAAATGTAGTAAGAGTATGGTAATCTGGTGACCTATCTGCTGCAGGCTGTAGTACTGGCATTGGGGTCACCAGTGGAAGGTCAGGTTTGATCCCATTCATACACGGTGCTGTGCTAAATGAGCAAAACCTTTTACTGTATTATGTAATAAAACATTTTTTCCTTTTGTAGTTGCCAGCTTGAAAAAGTCGGCTCCTGCTGCAGTTGGGTGAGTATGAATCGTAAACTGCTCTATAGTGCATGCTTATTAAAGGAGTTCTCCAGGTAGACTTACAGTGGGGAAAAAAAAGTATTTAGTCAGCCACCAATTGTGCAAGTTCTGCCACTTAAAAAGATGAGGGCGGCCTGTAATTGTCATCATAGGTAGACCTCAACTATGAGAGACAAAATGAGAAAACATATCTAGAAAATCACATTGTCTGATTTTTAAAGAATTTATTTGCAAATTATAGTGGAAAATAAGTATTTGGTCACCAACAAACAAGCAAGATTTCTGGCTCTCACAGACCTGTAGCTTCTTCTTTAAGAGGCTCCTCTGTCCTCCACTCATTACCTGTAGTAATGGCTCCTGTTTGACATTGTTATCAGTATAAAAGACACCTGTCCACAACCTCAAACAGTCACACTCCAAACTCCACTATGGTGAAGACCAAAGAGCTGTGGAAGGACACCAGAAACAAAATTGTAGACCTGCACCAGGCTGGGAAGACTGAATCTGCAATAGGCAAGCAGCTTGGTGGGAAGAAATCAACTGTGGGAGCAATAATTAGAAAATGGAAGACATACAAGACCACTGATAATCTCCCTTGATCAGGGGCTCCACGCAAGATCTCACCACGTGGGGTCAAAATGATCATAAGAACGGTGAGCAAAAATGACAGAACCACACGGGGGGGAACTAGTGAATGACCTGCAGAAAACTGGGACTAATGTAACAAAGGCTATGGTCAGTAACACACTATGCCGCCAGGGACTCAGATCCTGCAGTGCCAGCCGTGTCCCCCTGCTTAAGCCAGTACATATCCGGGCCCGTCTGAAGTTTGCTAGAGGGTATTTGCATGTTCCAGAAGAGTATTGGGAGAATGTCATATGGTCAGATGAAACCAAGGTAGAAACACAACTCGCCGTGTTTGGAGAAGAGTGAATGCTGAGTTGCATCCAAAGAACACCATACCTACTGTGAAGCATGGGGGTGGCAACATCATGCTTTGGGGCTGTTTCTCTGCAAAGGGACCAGGATGACTGATCCATGTACATGAAAGAATGAATGGGGCCATGTATCATGAGATTTTGAGTGCAAACCTCCTTCCATCAGCAAGGGCATTGAAGATGAAACGTGGCTGGGTCTTTCAGCATGACAATGATCCCAAGCACACCGCCACGGCAACGAAGGAGTGGCTTCGTAAGAAGCATTTCAAGGTCCTGGAGTGGCCTAGCCAGTCTCCAGATCTCAACCCCATAGAAAACCTTTGGAGGGAAGTTGAAAGTCCGTGTTGCCCAGCGACAGCCCCAAAACATCCCTGCTCTAGAGGAGATCTGCATGGAGGAATGGGCCAACATACCAGCAACAGTGTGTGCCAACCTTGTGAAGACTTACAGAAAATGTTTGACTTCTGTCATTGCCAACAAAGGATATATAACAAAGTATTGAGATGAAATTTTGTTATTGACCAAATACTTATTTTCCACCATAATTTGCAAATAAATTCTTAAAAAATCAGATAATGTGATTTTCTGGACTTGTTTTCTCATTTTGTCTCTCATAGTTGAGGTCTACCTATGATGTCAATTACAGGCCGGCCTCATCTTTTTAAGTGGGAGAACTGGCACAATTGGTGGCTGGCTAAATACTTTTTTTCCCCACTGTAGTTCCTCTGGGTCCCATATCCAGTGGTGGTAAGCTGGCTGTGGCCCTGGGTCATGTGATCGGAACCAGTACCAGACCACTGAGTTGGCCCGTTTTCCTTTTCTGTGTTCATGGGTAGTTTTAGCTGTGCTATGGAGGCTGGCACTCTATAGTAAAGCTAAAGCCAGCCTCAGTAGCACAGGTAAAATTACCTGTGAACATGAACTGCAGCACAGATATTCTCAGTTTTTCATGGTGGTAGTCAAGGAGATCCAAACGTTGACTGATGTCACACAATAGATATTTATGGTATACTCAAAGGATATACTAACCAAAGAAAACCTCCATATAAACTTGACCGCAAACATCAACAATCCAAACAAAAAAGAAAAAGGTCAAGAAAAAAAACTCAAATGATATATAAAAATATATATTTATTAATAAAAATGTAATAAATAATACATTTAGAAAAATATGTATCAAGGACAATAATGTAGGTGACACGGACAAAGAGTAAAACACAACACAGGACACATGTGTCACATGTAAAGGCTCAAAAATATACAAAGGTATATAAGATGGCAGTATATATATAATGGCCCGTAATAAATATGCAATGCAAAGTATAAAATTGACAAACCATATATAAACAGATGTCTTAAATAAAGAGCTAAAGCCCTATAAATAGTTAAGTATGTCACATGGACACAAAAAAAGTGTATAGAAATGCAAAATAGGAAACACTTTCTAGATATAGCTAACATATATTAAAGACAATAAATAGTGAAATATACCATTTAGACATAAGTCTATATATATGGAAATGCAAAATTGAAGATCCTATCCATATATAGCTAATATATACTGCTAAATATCGGTAAATACCATATGTGGGGAAAAAGCAATAATGGATAGAGGATACATCAAATAAACAAGTAAATAGATACAAAAGGATTACCTGCAGCCATTATAAAGATAAATTTGAGCCCAGTGAACACAAAGTTATGAGTGGAAACGCACCTCAACGCGTTTCGCCAAAAAAAGGCTTCCTCAGGAGGTGTCATGTGACACGTGTCCTGTGTTGTGTTTTACTTTTTGTCCGTGTCACCTACATTATTGTCCTTGATACATATTTTTCTAAATGTATTATTTATTACATTTTTATTAATAAATATATATTTTTATATATCATTTGAGTTTTTTCTTGACCTTTTTCTTTTTTGTTTGGATACTCAAAGGATATGCCATAAATGTCTGATAGCTGTGGGTCCTACCTCTGTAGCTCTCATAGAAGGGAAAGGGTGGGTTCACACCTACGTTTGAGTCCGTCCGCTGCCAATCCGAGTGAAAATCTCGGGGAACGGGATCGGCATCGGATACCGACAGGTTAGCGATGCATTGGTTAAAAACCCATTCATTTGAATGGGTTTTTAAAGCAATGCGCAGGTGTCCGATTGCACCCTCTGCGCTGCGAATCCTTTTTTTTTCGTCGGAAACAAAGTCGGACATGCAGGACTTTGTGTCCGACGAAAAAAAACGGCTTCGCAGCGCAGAGGGTGCAATCGGACACCCGCACATTGCTTTAAAAACCCATTCAAATGAATGGGTATTTAACCAATGCGTCGCTAACCTATCGGTATCCGATGCTGATCCCGTTCCCCGAGATTTTCACTCGGATTGGCAGCGGACGGACTCAAGCGCAGGTGTGAACAAAGCAAAACACGTTATGGCTTCTGTTCGAAAGCTGTGCTGAATCCACTGTACAACTAATTCAGACAGGGGTCCATTGACTTATAATGAGTTCCATCAAGGTCTTCTCAGCAAAAATAAGGTTTACACACTGTGTGCTGTGCTTACTTTCGACGGTAATGTGAACGCAATTTTCAAATGCTCTGTTAGGGTATATTTATATACGGCAGATTCTGTGAGTGAAAATCAGCCTCATATATGTGAATGGAGTTGTTTCTATATTAGGATGAATGGAGCAGTCACAGAAATATAGACAAATCTGCATTATGATTGGTTGCTCTGGGCTTACTATTAGGATTCTTTTATTTGATCAAGTTATCACGGTGAGTTTACATTGTGTGATTATTGTCCCTAACAGGGGCGTAACTACCGGGGTAGCAGCTGCCACAGGGCCCGGGACATTATGGGGCCCCGCGGGCCCCCGATGCTTGCTGTGTTGTTTTTTTTTGTTTTTTTTTTAACAGTCCGTTACCTGCTGGAGTAACCCCAGCAGGTAACGGGCCCTATATACTTACCGTTCCCCGGGGTCCCGCTCACGGCCGCCTGCGCTTCCGATTCTGCGGAGGCGGCTGTGAGCAGGAGCGGGGATCGGTATGTGAGGTCGCGGCCTGAACACCACAATCTCTGCTATCATTATACTTCGGGGTCTTTTCAGCCCCCGGAGTATAATAATCGGAGGCCCAGGGGAGGTGAGGGAACAAAAAACAATGTACTTACCTCTCCTGCGCTTCTCCAGGCTTCGGGCCTGTTTGATGACTTCCCCGACATCATTTTGCGTCGCGACGCCTTGCCCACATCACGTGATGCCGGCCTAGTCCAACATTGAAGGCGGCTGAAGCAGCAGGGAGTGGACCGGAGCGAGGAACAGGTAAGCAACGTTGTTTTCTTTAGGTTTCTATCCTCCCCTGGGTCTCCGATCATTATACTCTGGGGTCTGAAAAGACCCCAGAGTATAATAATTGTTCAAGGGTGGTCCAGAATGGGACATATAATACTGTGTGCAGGGGCCACTATGGGGCATGATACTGTGTGCAGGGGCCACTATGGGGCATGGTACTGTGTGCAGGGGCCACTATGGGGCATGGTACTGTGCGCAGGAATGCGTTTTTTTGGGGGGGGGTTTCGAGGGAGTGGTCCGGGGGGGGGGTGATTGGGGCCAGCGGTTCGGGGGGGGGGGCATGTCAAATGTTCGCCTTGGGGCCCAGCCATTCCTAGTTACGCCACTGGTCCCTAATATTAAAGAGTGTCCTAGATAAAATTATATTTTTCAATTAGGCCCGGGGAATATAAAAAAAAAAAAAAAAACCTCTTTCCTGTCCCTGGTGCTCAGTTGTCCTCCCAACGCAGTCCAGTCTTGCCTCTCTGCTGTCTTTTTTTTTTTTTTTTTTTTTTTTGGTGGAAGTCCTCACCTTCTGTGACTCTTCCACTGAGGCTGCTGGAAGAAAACAACGGAGCTGCAGGACCGGACAGCACTGGGAGACATTGGAGCACCAGGGACTGATGACTACGGTGTTTTGTATTCTACCTCCCCAGGTCTAAATAAAAAAAAAAAAAAAAAATATATATATATATATATATATATATATATATATATATATATATATATATATATAAATAAATTTTTAGCCTGGACATCCCCCTTTAATCTGTTGAACATGATTCTATGATGAAACACTAATTCTATGGTCCCAAGATATCAAAAATTGTTGCACGCTTTTTCTTTTCCAAGCAAAAATCACATATGCAGAAAATGACATGACTTGTGTCCTTCAAAGACTGTGGCATATTTGTAAAGTGCAGTAACCGTGACGTATAAGGGCAGCGGAATTCTAGTCTTGGATGCAGAGCTTTTCTTTTTGAGCTGAGGAAGGTTAACTGGCATAGCTGTCACCTTGCTGATAAAATTTCCCCCCCGCCCCCTCATTCTCATGTTCAGGTTCAGAAAGGGTGAGTGGAGGGCACAGTCTTCCCACTTTACAAAGGGGTTTTTTTGTTTTTTTTTCCCCCTTCCTTTTAAAAGGGCTAAAGCTGATTCATCTTCTTTCTGGAATCCCCATTGGTCATCAGAACTGGAGTGTTTTGTACCTTAGATTGAACAGAGGTGGTGGCTGGAAATGTTTACTTTCTTGTTCCATACATTTCAGTGGGGTCAATGGTTGTAGAAAAAAACCAAAGGGGAAATATCGGAAGTCTTTACACCCTGCGCCAGTCCGAGCCGAAATCTCTGCCTCCCTAATCCACCTGCCCAGGTCCTGCGGTCCCTGACGCCGGGGGCCCTTTCCGTCCTGTTCGGCTGCCCCCTTGCCGTGTGCCTTGCAAGGCAGGTGTAGGCCCGCGGGCCTGGCTGTTGCGTGGGGAGGCGGTGATTGGCAAGTTCTTGTTTTTTTTATATTTTTAACCCACCAAGCTGGTTATTGTGAATTTTGCAGCTGCCCTTAAACTACGCAGTACTTAGGTTTACAAAGTTGTAGTATCTAATTTGTAAACGTTTTGTAGAATTCAACTTTTTGAAGACTTGGAAAAGAGATCTTGTATATATTTTGTTACCTACTCCAGTTTGTCTCCTTAAGTTCTCTTTTCTCTTGCAATCAGTGTCTTGAACACATGCCGGTCTTTCCACACTGGGCAACCTGCCTTGGCACCTGTACCTCCCCTTCCAGAGAAACCAGGGAAAGTTCGCCATGGGCTTATTCCTGAAGAATTCTTCCAGTTTCTGTACCCCAAAACAGGAGTCACAGGTGAGGTGAAAAAAGATGATCTACATCATGTCATTGTATAGTAATCTAAAGGCTTTTGCTGCAGCTGCTTTGTTCTAGCAGGTGTCTCATTACATTTTACATATAGATATATTGTAATTTATTTATTCTTGATTGTAGGCCCTTATATGTTTGGAACTGGTCTTCTAGTCTACCTCCTGTCTAAAGAAATATACGTCATAAATCATGAAACCATTGCAATGTTTTCTATGGGAATTGTCAGCATTTATGCAATCAAAAAGTTTGGTCATAAAGTGGGAGAATTTGCTGACAAACTTAATGACGTAAGTGATGATTTTGGGGTGTATGTGTAAGGGGGGGTATGTTTTTTTTTTTTTTTTTTTTTTTTTTTTTAATCCAAAATAAGCATTTGGATGTTGGGGGGGGGGGGGGAACAAGCGTGTTGACAAAATTAATTGTCCTATCCTATCTCGCCACGGATTCGCTACTAAAACCATAGTAGATGGCCACATGCTGATAAACCACATTAAATGAGGCTAATCAGCAAAAAAAAAAAATCCACAGGCAAAATACTTGTTTTGTTCCATGCCTGGAAGTGAAGCAGCTCAGGTGACCTCAGTAGTCATATGGTGGTTACTGGTGATGTCAGGGTCAGGTATTGCGTCTTTTTCTATTTTGGCCGACTCCCAACTAACCACGGATTTTCCAGTTTGCCTGGAAAACCATGTTAACCCAAAACCGCAGTGTAAACATACACTTAGAGGCAGGTATATTCTGAAGGTGCAGTGAAGCCATGATTTTTACTGATACTTTCACAAAATGCAAATTTTAAAATTCAATCCATTACCATTTTGAAACATATCTGTGGCAGTCTCCATGAAAATGGCACCTTGATCACTCAGCCTAAATATATCTTGAGGGATGGTTTATATTAGGGCTGAGCTATTATGACCTAAAGCAAAATCACAATCCGTTGAACACTTTACCTCAATAATGATTAATGAAGGATTATTTTAGGACACTCCCACTTTTACATACCACACCCCCATTTGTATTCCATTCCGCTGAATTTTGGTATCGGTTATAAACTTTTCCATAATGCTGATTGGATAGTGTACAGTTAGTGACATATCCTTTAGCCAATTGCAGTGTGAGACAGGATGTCATGGCTGTAAAATAACTGCAAATAATCCATGTGAGGAAATTCAAAACGATTTGAGATGACTTATTTTTCAATTAATTGCCCGGCCCTAGCTTGAGTTATTGAAAGGACTGGAGGGGGAGGGTGTAGCTTTAGTAACTCAGAGTTTCTTCATCCCATTGCCAGTTGCATGGAAGACCATTATATTAATGGCTTTCTTTCATAAATGGCACCCTCTTAATAGTGAAGGGTACCTAAGTTTATGATAGAACTTGCAAATCATGCAGCATCATCCTGTGGACATTGCTCTGTTGATGTCTAACCCTTCAAAAGTGTTCATTTATGCTTGTTTTCTGTGGTTAATCGCCCCATTTTGCTTCCACCGTGATCTGCAGTTCAGTCACAGCTAGGGGGTGGTGGGTACATAGTGTGGATTTCCAGCAGTATAATACTGACTAAAATTTTCCTTTCAGCACTTCCCATGAGACTCCCTTTACTTTGAGTATGCCCAAAGCCTCATGTCTGTGGATTATACTTTCAAGTTAGTTATGGCACTATCTGAGCAGATCTTATATGCAATGTATATACTAAATAACACCTGTCATCCTACACAAGCATAATCTTCTCACAAGCACCTCTCTCCTCTCATCACCACTTGATTTAGAAGATTTAACACATTTTCATGACTTTTTCCATGCTCTGTGCAGAGCTGTTATCGCAGACACAGATCTCTGCACTGCTAAACATGCCATACTCTGTCCAGTGAAGAGACGATGTGCTCAGAGCTGAGAGGAGAGAACTGCTTTTGCGGAGATTATGCTTGTGAAGGAGCTGCTGGACTTGCCCATCTACTTCCTACATTCCCTTCTCTGCAGCCTCTGCTGCTGAGGACATAATTTACATAGTAACAGGTAGTGGAGAGCAAATTTAAAAGATAGGAGCCCCTTAGGCCAAGGCCCCATGTAGCGAGCCACAGCGAAAAAGTGTTGCGGGAAAAACCGCTGTGGACACTTATTTCGATTTTTCCTGCAACGCTTTTCACAGAAAAGCTGCGCGTATCTTGCTACAATGTGTGGGTGGATATATAATTATTTTTTTATTATTATTAAATATATATATATATATATATATATATATATATTTTTTTTTATGAAAGTATTTGCAATTATGTTCAGGATGGGGTATTCTGTGAATCAAGCACAAGTAGTGTGAAAGGTTTAAGTATGCCTAGGTATTATTTATTTGCCTAAATATGCTATATTGCTAAAAATACTCCTGAAAAATGCTAGGAGTATTTTTACTCTTCCATAAAAAATGTAGTGTGACCTCTGATTATCTGTATTACACCTTCTATTTTTTAGGAGAAAATTAGTAAAGCTGTAGCCGTGAAAGAAAATGCAATTAAGGATCTGGAAAGTGCCATTGAAGCAGAAAAGAACGAGCAGTGGAGAGTTGATGGAAGACAATATCTCTTTGACGCTAAACGGGTAAGAAACTAGAGTCTTATTCAAAAATATGGGAAAAGATGCTTTTTTTTTCAGTTATTGATGCCACAAACAAGGCTAAATGTGCACTATGCCTGAACACCTAACTTAATGTAGACACAGTGAAATCTTATGGCTGCAGTACCTAAAGATGCCAGTACAGTTTATATGGTGAGTGATCAGTGTGGCTCCCGGCATGTAAACATTACAGAGTTCCCTGCCTTAGGGTGGGTTCACACTTGCGCCGGAGTCCATCCGCTGCGAATCCGATTGAAAATCTCGGGAAACTGTATAGGGACTGGATAGCGAAAGGTTAGCGACGCATTGCTTAAAAACCCATTCATTTGAATGGGTTTTTAAAGCAATGCGTGGGTGTGCGCTTACACCCTCTGCGCTGCGAATCCAGTTTTTTTCGCTGGAAACAAAATCCTCCATGTCCGACTTTGGTTCCAGCGGAAAAAAAAAACTGTATTCACGGCGCAGAGGGTCTAAGCGCACATCCGCGCATTGCTTTAAAAACCCATTCCATTTTTAAGCAATGCGTCGCTAACCTGTCGCTATCTAGTCCCTATACAGTTTCCCAAGATTTTCAGTCGGATTCGCGGCGGACAGACTCCGGCGCAAGTGTGAACCCACCCTTACTGGAGCAGATGATCTGCGGGGGTCCCAGGTGTTAAGCCCTCGTGCAGCTAATATTGATGTTCAGTGTTAGAAAGTGGATAACCCCTTTAATGGGTCTTGAAACAAACAGTGATTAGTGAAAATTGGTCACATGATCAAAATATTTTTGTGACACTTTTTTTTTTTTTTTTTTCTTTTGAACCAAAGCATGGAGTGGGTTTAGCAAAAGGAGAATAAGTGCTTCCTTTTTATAGTTCCCATTCCTTTTAAATGGCTCAGAAAACTGCAGTAAAATTGGCAGTTTTTTGAGCCAGTATACCTGATATCTAGATTTCAATTCTGATGCACAATTCAGGTTCTCCCAGCATTCCACTCCACAGACCTGTTTAAAACTAGCTATTCTTTTGCAAATGTTTGTATGGTGGCTCTCAAACTTAGCTAGCGGCAGCCATGAGCGATCGAAACCACTCCTGCATGTGGGCCTCAACGATTGTATAGTTGTGTGATCATTGGCAGCACCGTGTGGGTGGGATTTTATACACCCGTGGCTATGGCAGTAAATGAAACGCCTGAATGCACCAATTTATGGGTATGTAAGAATGTTTCCATAAGCTGCATTGTTTTTGAATCCATATGTGTCTATTTTTGTTCAGTGTTAGCCGTTTTCATTGGTGTAGAAAAAAAATCACAATGTTAACATGAGCATAAGCAGCATGTGTGATATCACTCCTATAGTATATGATTGTAAACAATGCAAGTGATAAGGAAGAATGAAAAATCTATGAATAATTAGCAACATTTTTTGAACTTTCTATGTAGTTTGAAACAGAATTGTTATTTGCTTGTTCACAGAACAATGTGACCATGCTTCTGGAGATCAACTATAGGGAAAGACTGCTTACAGTCTACAATGAGGTGAAAAAGCGCCTAGACTACCAAGTAGCTCTGCAGAACCTCCTGCGCCACAAGGAACAAGACCATATGATCACCTGGGTAGAAAAGAATGTGGTGCAAAGCATTACTCCACAGCAGGTGCAGTAATTCTTCACTAATACAGCTATGAGTATTACAAAGGGTTAATAGCTAACATGATGTAATTATGGAATTGTTTATGTTGTATTATGGATTAAATAGAACACGCCAGGTGATGTTATAGCATATTCTGAATTATGTCCTGAACTCCTCTTCAGTAGTTGTATACAAATTGGCCCAGATTTACTAATAGCCAGACAGTCAGTCTGAAAATATGCCAGGTTTATCACAGCGGCTGATTCTGAATAATATATCTCATATCCTTAGACTGTCTATTATAAGTTTATACCACCTTTTATCTGGATTTCTTTGAGCTGGAAATTACTCAACACAAATTTGGTGCATTTTTGTTGTATTTAAGTCTTCTATATATACATTTCTAGCAGGTCGAAAACTTTTTGCCCAAACAATATGTGCCGGAAGTGCATCACTTTTACGCCACAGTCCAGTTGTAACCACAATAGTAAATCTGGGTAAATGTGTACCAAAAGTAAATCGGGGCTGCTTTTCAGCCTAATCAGCCAGGGATTGTATTCAACACCCACTGAAACATTATTTCTCGCTTATTTCACTTGGGGACACAGCACCATTGGTATAGACCTGGCCATTAGGATGCTGGCTCTATGAGAATGAAAATCTATCTGCTCTGCCTCTGGGCTATACCCTTCTCTGACACTATGCTCAAGTCAGTTTAAACCTAGTGTCGGTAGGAGGCAGACACGACCTGACTGAGGTCTTTCTGTTGTTTATATTTTTATTTTTTCAGGTGCTGTTGTACCGCCCCGCCTCCCCCCCCCTCCCCCCGTGGATGCAGTGCCCTGCAAAAGAGCGCCTCAACGGTCACCCAGTACTCCCTATTTGCCGCATCAGTGGCTGCTGACCCCACTCCTGTGTACAAGGTCCACTGAGGGAGTGACCCTGCGGCGCCTGAAGACGCCAGACAGGTGCTGTTAAGGCCGAGGATCTGAGTCGCCATGGGTTTTCGGAACCTGTTGTCTAGTTCTTGTTCAATGCCCGGAAACCCCAGTCAGCCGAATTCTACCATTGCACGTGGAAGTCTTGTGTCCACTGGTGTGAGAGCACCCATTGCCTTCTACTCTCCTTTTCTCCTCCTGGGATCCTGTGTGTGGTTTTTTTTTTTTTTTTTTTTTGGTTTTTTTTTTCCCTCTCCCCAGTCTCGTCTGGATCACGGTCTTGGCCTTTCTTCCCTTGAAGGACAGGTGTCTGCCCCCTCTATTCTTTTTTTTCTGAAGACCCTGGTCTTCCGACCTCAGGTGAATTCTTCCCTATGGGGAGTGGCGCACCGTGCCTCCCCCTACCGTCCACCCCTGAAACCGTGGGATCTTAACTTTGCCCTTGAGGTGCTTCAGGCTCCCCCTTCGAGCCTTTGTGGGTTTATCCCCCTTTGCCACCGGGAGAGAGACCTTCCAGAACAGAAGGCAATTACCTCCATCCACGTGGTCTCCAGCTGGCTGCCCAGTTCCGGCAGCCTCCCTTTCTGGTTCTCCACGGGCTGGTTTTCCACCATCGTCCTTTCTGCCTACGGTATTTTCCTCCTTCCTCTTTACCTGGGGCATAGTAGTCTTGCCTGCTCTCTGCCCGGACCCTTAGCATCCACGTGAGCGTTCTCTTCACTGCTTAGATGTCGTCCGGGCGCTTTGGGTCTATTTTCTCTCTCACTGACCCTTTCCGTCATTTGGACGCTTTATTTGTCCTCCCTGAGGGCCCTCACAGGGGCCTGCCTGTTTCCTAGGCTTCCATCTCCCCGATGGCTCCGGTCTGCGATCTAAGAGGCCTATCGCCTTAGGGGTTGGACTCTGCCCTTCCATGTGACTGCTCTCTCTTCAAGAGCTGTTGGAGCCTCCTGAGCTGTTTGGCATCAGGTTTCTGCCATGCAAGGATGCCGCATGGGCCTCCATCCACAGATCGACTCTGTGATCTCTGCTGCTTGGGTTGTAAGGTTCTTCTGCGGCTGTGTGCTAGGTTGTTCGCATGGTCGTGTAATTCCCATTCTCTGGGACTGCTTTAGGACATAACGTGGTGCTGTGTCCCCCATTGAAATAAGCGAGAAAATGGGATTTTTGTACTCACCGTAAAATCCTTGTCTTGTTGTATTAACTGGGGACACAGATCCCACCCTTGTTTTTTTCTGTTGTTCCTGACCGAGCTGTTTTGAGTCTTTCGGGTTCAGGACATGTTGGTGGTTGGTTGTTCCATATTATTTTTGTTTTTTGGTGTCTTTCTCTTACTGTTGCGGTGCGGTACTGACTTGAGTCAGTGTCTGTGAGAAGGGTATAACCCAGAGGTGGAGCCGACAGCTTTTCATTCTCCCACTCATTGCCTCCCACTAAGCCAGCCAATTCACTTTGCTCTGTACTGATGAAGGACAACAATCCGGAAACAGCGCTGTATGCAGATAAGTGAAATTGGCTTGGCTAAGATCCCTTTTGCTGTCTCAAGGCTCGGTGAATCAAAAGCAAATTGAGGATCTGTTACATCCAACAGAGGGGGCATGAGCTCCCCAGCTCCTTTCCCATAATGCTTCATTCTCCTAGTGTCAGCTTCCTAGTGGCCAGGTCTATACCCATGGTGCTGTCCCCCCCCCCCCCATAGACTACAACGAGGAAAGGATTTTACGGTGAGTTCATACGTGGTATTTATGTGAAGATATGCTTTTGCAGACATGCATATTTACCAGAACTGAATAGAGCCATGGTATCCATGACCTAGGTGCCATAAGCATCAGGGTCACAATCCACAAGTGCCATGATAAGGAGGAGGGAGAGATTAGATGTCCAGCTGCTTATTTTCACTCCTTTAGTAGAAGGTGAGGTGAAGTGAAAGGAGCTCCCTTTATTTGTCATTTTATAAGACTTCATATAGCTTTGATTTAGAAACTGACAAGTGTCTTATTTCTTTACAGCAAAAAGAGAGTATCGCCAAATGTATCTCAGATCTGAAGCTTCTATCCAAGACTGCACAAGCAACCTCTTGATTCTTTTTTTTTTTCTGACTGTTGAATTCTACAGATAAGGATTCTAACTGTTCATCAACTGTACCGTGGATAACTCTTAAATACATATTTCTACACACATTGGTGTTTGCTGTCTTTTTTTTTTTTTTTCTCTGTATACAGAATGGAAATTTACCTAGCTAAATGCATCAGAATTCAGGTTTAACTTGCAACAGAAATCATGCCCTACGTAACTTAGACAACACTATTTAGGTTAGGGTAGCATGTCAATTATTGCTGCTGGTTTCACTCACATCAGTAAACTTATGCAGTTCAATATAAAGGTAGAAACGATGGCCCCTGCTTCATCACTGCGCTTTGGGGGGGGGGGGTATATGTGGCAGGGGTCTGTAGGCTACTGGAGCCAGGGCACCTCGTGAAGTTCCCTTCTTGATGTAAGCTGGGTTTTTGTTTTGTTTTTTTTCCATGTGGTCCTGGCCGGCACTTGCTTTAGTGACATCACACTGGCTGATGCCAGTCAGATGAGGGGCTTCTCCACATATTGCAGAATGCTGCAGAAAAGCTTTTCAAAAACGCATTTTTTTTTTTAAATTTCTTTTTAAAATCTTATCTTACTTTTAGTTGCAGAATTGTGTTTTCCCTATAGATTTAAAGGGATTTTATCATTAAAAAAAAATGTTTTTAAATAAGAGCACGTAGGAATAGCCATTAGAAAGGCTATTCATCTCTTATCTTTATTTTGCAGGTCGTTTTTGAATTTCTTCTTTTCTTCATTATGCTAATTGTGCTCAGAAAGCACAGGGGCCGTTCCCCCTGTGCTCAGAGCTCAGCTTCGTCATCGATTCCAGCGTCGCCTCTGTCTTCTGTTCCTGATGAGTCTCCTCCTTTGGGTTGGACAGAGCCAACTGCGCATGTTCCGTTGGCCATTTTGTGGTTGTGGTGGTCTCGTGTAAGAGACCACCGCAAAATGGCCGACGGAACAGACGACTGCACATTTGTAATAGCAGATTTTGGATCTACTTCAATAACTACCTTGCATAGCTTAAAAAAAAAAAATGGTGTGCATTAAATACATTGAGAGGAGTTGTAGAAGATCCTTCTATGTGCCTGACATTTTCATTCATACCAATGTAAAAGGATGGGAGCTACCTCCAGTGGATGAAGCTATTATGTCTTGAAGTATGAGCTCCCTCTAGTGGATAGAATTAATATGACTAGTAGGATGGACTGATGTGGTATGGTATATGGCAGTGATGGCGAACCTTTTAGAGACTGAGTGCCCAAACTGTAACCCAAAGCCCACTAAATTATCGCAAAGTGCCAACACGGCAATTTCACCTTAAATTAACCTGCTTCCCCAGCATCCCCCCTCTTGCTCGCAAGCAGCCTGCACCCCCATTCCTCCCTCTTGCAAGCAGCCTACATCCCACATCTCTCCCCCCCCACACTACACCCTGCATCTCTGCACCCCACAATACACCCTGCATCTCTGCACCCCACAATACACCCTGCATCTCTGCACCCCACAATACACCCTGCATCTCTGCACCCCACAATACACCCTGCATCTCTACCCCCCACTACACCCTGCACCCTACATACTGCACCCCATATCTCTCCTCCCCCACACTACACTCTGCATCTCTCCCCCACACTACACTCTACATCTCTCCCCCCACACTACACCCTGCACCCTACATCTCTCCCCCCACACTACACCCTGCACCCTACATCTCTAACCCCCACACACCTACACCCTACAGCCCCCACATCTCTCCCCCCCCACACTACACACCACTCTCCCCCACACTACACCCTACATGCACCCCACATCTCTAACCCCCACACTACACCCCGAGCCCCACACCCCTCCTCCCCACACTACACCCTGCATCTCTCCCCCCACACTACACCCCACACCCTACATCTCCCCCCCACACTACATACTGCACCCCACATCTCTAACCCCCACACTACACCCCGAGCCCCACATCTCTCCCTCCCCACACTACACCCTGCACCCTACATCTCTCCCCCCACACTACACCCTGCACCCTACATCTCTCCCCCACACTACACCCTGCACCCCACATCTCTAACCCCCACACTACACCTGCACCCTACATACTGCACCCCACATCTCTCCTCCCCCACACTACACTCTGCATCTCTCCCCCACACTGCACCCCACATCTCTACCCCCCACACTACACCCTACATCTCTCCCCCCACACTACACCCTGCACCCCACATCTCTAAACCCCACACTACACCCTGCACCCCACATCTCTAACCCCCACACTACACCCTGCGCCCCACATCTCTCCTCCCCACACTACACCCCGAGCCCCACATCTCTCCTCCCCACACTACACCCTGCACCCTGCATCTCTCCCCCCACACTACCCCCACATCTCTCCCCCCACACTACACTCTACATACGGCACCCCACATCTCTAACCCCCACACTACACCTTGCACCCCACATCTCTAACCCCCACACTACACCCCGAGCCCCACATCTCTCCTCCCCACACTACACCCCGAGCCCCACATCTCTCCTCCCCACACTACACCCTGCACCCTACATCTCTCCCCCCACACTACACCCCACATCTCTCCCCCCCACTACACTCTACATACGGCACCCCACATCTCTAACCCCCACACTACACCTTGCACCCCACATCTCTAACCCCCACACTACACCCTGCATCTCTCCCCCCACACTACACCCTGCACCCTACATCTCTAACCCCCACACTACACCTGCACCCTACATACTGCACCCCACATCTCTCCTTCCCCACTACACTCTGCATCTCTCCCCCACACTGCACCCCACATCTCTACCCCCCCACACTACACCCTACATCTCTCCTCCCACACTACACCCTGCACCCCACATCTCTAACCCCCACACTACACCCTACACCCCACATCTCTCCTCCCCACACTACACCCTGCACCCCACATCTCTCCTCCCCACACTACACCCTGCACCCCACATCTCTGCATGTTCCTCCACTGCTCCTGATACTTTTCTTCATGTGGAAGGAGCTTCTTACAAGCAAAGACACGCCTACCCTGTCATGTGACCTTATGACGTCAGAAGGTCCTTTCAAAGTACAGCATTTAGCATGTACTGTGTAAGCAGCGGTCCTGTGGACCGCAGCTTACACTGACAGCTTTCAGCTGTATGTGCATTTGCACATACAGCTGAAAGAAGCGATCGCTCACTAATGGGGAATCCTGGACCGGATTCCCCGTTAGTGAGATATGGTGACGGCGCGCGTGCCAACTGAGAGGGCTCTGCGTGCCCTCTCTGGCACGCGTGCCATAGGTTCGCCATCACGGGTATATGGGGAACATAGTAGGAAAAATGGGAGAAATAAAGGAAAATAGGATTAAAATGTGGAAAATAGAAGTAATATTTGAAAAATAGGACAAAAATCAAACAATACAAAGCACAGTTATCTCAAAGTATCTTGTCCACATGGAGTACTGACAATAGAGCGTATTTTTGATGGAGTGAGATTTTATAGAACTAGGTTGTGTTGCATGGAAAGTAAATCTAACACAGGTAGGTAAAATAAATAATGCATTGGAAAAAGTCTATATTCAATCCTTTGGGCGATAGATAATCCAGGTGGCGAATCTAAAAAAAAAATTTCCTCTAGGAATGGTTGTACATTAACTGAGTCTCTGATGTGAGCCGGGTTTACCAACCTGTACACTGTGCTACAAGACGGACTCCTAACATTATAGTTATCCGCTTAATTTTTTATTTCTTTGCTATCAGATGTAATATCTTGGTAAGACTGAGAAGAGAAAGCTGAGATACACTGTTGTGTTCCTCTTTTGCTGTTGTAACACAGACGGACACACCTTCAGAGATGCTGGTGTCGGCGGCATCAGCTACGTTTGGTCAACACCCCAAGTGGGATTTTTCTTTTTCGTACCTTACCAAATGACAAATACATGGCAATTTTGGGGATCTGCAAGCAGAAAATAGTACAGTCATGGCCAAAAGTTTTGAGAATGACACAAATATTATATTTTCACATGATCTGCTGCCCTCTGGTTTTTATGTGTGTTTGTCAGATGTTTTTATCACATACAGAAATATAATTGCATTCATATTATAAGTAACAGAAGCTTATATTGACAGTTAGAATGAGTTAATGCAGCAAGTCAATATTTGCAGTGTTGACCCTTCTTCTTCAGGACCTCTGCAATTCTCCCTGGCATGCTCTCAATCAACTTCTGGACCAAATCCTGACTGATAGCAGTCCATTCTTGCAGAATCAATGCTTTAATTTTGTCTGAATTTGTTGGTTTTTGTTTGTCCACCCGTCTCTTGATGATTGACCACAAGTTCTCAATGGGATTAAGATCTGGGGAGTTTCCAGGCCATGGACCCAAAATCTCTGTTTTGTTCCCTGAGCCATTTAGTTATCACCTTTGCTTTATGGCAAGGTGCTCCATCATGCTGGAAAAGGCATTGTTGAGCGCCAAACTGCTCTTGGACGGTTGGGAGAAGTTGCTCTTGGAGGACATTCTGGTACCATTCTTTATTCATGGCTGTGTTTTTAGGCAAGACTGTGAGAGAGCCGATTCCCTTGGCTGAGAAGCAACCCCACACATGAATGGTTTCAGGATGCTTTACAGTTGGCATGAGACAAGACTGGTGATAGCGCTCACCTCTTCTTCTCCGAATAAGCTGTTTTCCAGATGTTCCAAACAATCGAAAAGGGGATTCATCAGAGAAAATGACTTTACCCCAGTCCTCAGCAGTCCACTCCCTGTACCTTTTGCAAAATATCAGTCTGTCCCTGATGTTTTTTCTGGAGAGAAGTGGCTTCTTTGCTGCCCTCCTTGAGACCAGGCCTTGCTCCAAGAGTCTCCGCCTCACAGTGCGTGCAGATGCACTCACACCTGCCTGCTGCCATTCCTCAGCAAGCTCTGCACTGCTGGTAGCCCGATCCCGCAGCTGAAACACTTTTAAGAGACGGTCCTGCCGCTTGCTGGTCTGTCTTGGGCGCCCTGGAGCCTTTTTGGCACCAATGGAACCTCTCTCCTTGAAGTTCTTGATGATGCGATAGATTGTTGACTGAGGTGCAATCTTTCTAGCTGCAATACTCTTCCCAGTTAGGCCATTTTTGTGCAGTGCAATGATGACTGCACGTGTTTCTTTAGAGATAACCATGGTTAACAGAAGAGAAACAATGATGGCAAGCACCAGCCTCCTTTTAAAGTGTCCAGTGGTGTCATTCTTACTTAATCATGACAGACTGATCTCCAGCCCTGTCCTCATCAACACCCACACCTGTGTTAATGGAGCAATCACTGAAACGATGTTAGGTGGTCCTTTTAAGGCAGGGCTGCAATGATGTTGAAATGTGTTTTGGAGGATAAAGTTCATTTTCTAGGCAAATATTGACTTTGCAAGTAATTGCTGTTAAGCTGATCACTCTTTATAACATTCTGGAGTATATGCAAATTGCCATTAGAAAAACTGAAGCAGTAGACTTTGTAAAAATTAATATTTGTATCATTCTCAAAACTTTTGGCCATGACTGTAGAAACTATGGCTCTCCATACTCGAATGAAACGCTCTTGGCAAAAAGAATTGGCAGTGACAGGCAAAGTGAGGAAAACCATTCTAATCCTCTCCATGACCTTCCTTGAAGTCAGTCCAAAGTCACACCTAGCACATGGCCGTCGTTTTCATCATCACTGTCTGCTTCTTGTCGTCCACCTCCATTCCAATGTCAAGCATCCATGAAGGATTTTATGGAAACCGCAATCTGTTGTGCAGTCAACCGGCAATTCAGCAATTCGAATCTAGCCAAGTGGCTGGCAGTGCAGTCACTGCTGTACTACTTAGAGAATTCTACTGCATTTTCCCAGCTAATGGCATACGCTCAACCTCGATGGAAGTTACCTAACCAACATTATTTCTGTAAGAAAGTTCTCCCTGCCTTTATCTTGCCAAGTTTTGGAGAAGGTGAACCACTCCTTGGATATGTCAGTGTTGGGAATGGTGCATACCACCATCAAAACATTGAGCAGGTATTATGGCCAGGGACAATACATGGATTTCATGGCCCACTGGGTGAACGTTTTAGAGCATCAGCCACAGTACAGAAACGCAATAAGAGCAGGTGCTGGTATCGACATCACCCTGTTTGTGCAAGCCCAGTTCCAAAGCCAGGTGAGGGCCATACACCTTTTCAAATTCCTCCTCACTGGGACCACTTCCCACTCAGAACCTCACCACAGAAAGCATTGCTTCGACTCTCCCTTGTTTCATAGGTGTTTGGTGAAGTGCTGCCATACAGTTTAATAGCTAATGAGAACATAGCTGCTCCACTGTATCATACAGTAAGTATCCAACTGGATGACTCCCTGCCATTTACAACTGAGGAGTATTGCTAGTGACCATAGCATGAATATTGTAGCTGCGTTGCAGGGAAGAATAACACATTGTCCCTGCATGGTGCATGTGCAAAATTTGGTGGTGTGCTGCTTTATAAATAAGTATATTGACTTAAAGGAGGTGCTGCTCATGGCCATAAAAGGGTCTGCACATTTCATCCATTCTTATGTAACTAAGAGCATCCTGCTGGATTTGGAGCAAGAAAACGGCCTGTCCTTACACTGAACTTCATCTGCAACATTCCAACTCGGTGGAATGCCATGTTGCACAGGCTGGAGCATCTGTGTGAGCATGCATGTGGTTTGCTGCATGCAGTTATCATCAATGTGTTATTTTGAAATCTGCTATTGGAGGCTCATGAAGGAAACGTGTTGCCTTTTGAAGCCCTTTGAGGTGGCCACCAAATGTGTCTGCAGGGACAATCATTGATGTTATCCCTTTAATGTATATCTTATAGGAAACACTCTTGCCATGAGAAATGGCAGAAGAAGAACAGCTTCCATCTCTTGATCACTCTCACAATCCTGGGTGGTACAAGCGGAACTGGAGGAGGATAAAGAACTGGATCTAGGTCGTGATGGTGGAGGACCTAGGACGACTAGACTAGACTAGAAGAGAAGGAAGAAGAGTTTTTCTTTGGATGCAGAGGGAGCCTTGATATGTTATTTCACAGTCATAGGACAAGGCTGACCCTTATTTGTTTCGAGATGAGGATTACGATGACCATACTGGCCAAGAAGACCAATCGTAGTAGGCCACTGGGTCCACTTGCAAGAATTGCCTGGCTGCATGGTTTGTTGCTTACATAGTGACAAGTGTGTCGTTAGCATGAGGTAAAGAGGTGAATACTGGATTATCATGCTTTTAGACCCTCGCTATAAAGCCAAAATGGGTGAATTTTTTTTCATGTCTCCCAAAGGGAGGCAAAATTGCCATTCTTTCTGGATAGGTTGTATACCAAGCTTGCTGAAACTTTTAGGGAGACCACTGTTAGTGCCAGCCACATGTCTGCCCAAGAGTCCTCTGTCTGTACCCAATCATCTTCACTCAGTCAGCGCTTCACTCCCTCTGGCAATGCCACAGCTACAAGTGGCAGTATGAAAATCTGCAGCATCGCAGCCAAAAATACATAGAAGAGGTATATTTTAATCAGGGAAGCGCAGATGACCATGCCTCAAACCCTCCCACCTTAAAAGGAAGAGGGAGGCAAAGGTAAACCAGATCAAAAATCGTACCCTAAGTATTTTTTTCAGTCTATTGAGTGAGGACATACACTATGGGAATGTTTGTGACACTGTGTCACTCGCACATGCCCGGTGAGGTTGGGAAGACTTGACGGGTTCTTGAATGAATCTCGGGGTTTTTTTTGGTTCTGGGCATGCACGGTGACATGGCGATGACGTGTTTCACATCATCCACGCATGCCTGGTGAGACCGGAAGGTCCTGGCAGGTCCTCGGACTTTTGATGTAGTTTTGCTGGCTCTGGGCATGCACAGAGACGTGGTGATGATGTGTTTGACGTCACCCGCGCACCCACCAGGGTATTACATAGATGAATAAAACATGAGCAATGACGCCACATATGACGTCATGTGCAATTGGGCTGGAATGCATGCTACGGTAACCAACATGTGGCTACACAACGTACAGAAGGGAAAAAAAGTATTTAGTCAGCCATGAATTGTTCAAGTTCTCCCACTTAAAAAGATGAGAGGCCTGTAATTGATATCATAGGTCCGTGATGGCGAACCTATGGCACGCGTGCCAGAGAGGGCACGCAGAGCCCTCTCAGTTGGCACGCGCGCCGTCACCATATCTCACTAACGGGGAATCCGGTCCAGGATTCCCCATTAGTGAGCGATCGTTTCTTTCAGCTGTATGTGCAAATGCACATACAGCTGAAAGCTGTCAGTGTAAGCTGCGGTCCGCAGGACCGCTGCTTACACAGTACATGCTAAATGCTGTACTTTGAAAGGACCTTCTGACGTCATAAGGTCACATGACAGGGTAGGCGTGTCTTTGCTTGTAAGAAGCTCCTTCCACATAAAGAAAAGTATCAGGAGCAGTGGAGGAACATGCAGAGATGTGGGGTGCAGGGTGTAGTGTGGGGAGGAGAGATGTGGGGCTCGGGGTGTAGTGGGGGTTAGAGATGTGGGGTGCAGTATGTAGGGTGTAGTGTGGGGTTAGAGGTGGGGTGCAAGGTCTAGTGTGGGGGTTAGAGATGTGGGGTGCAGTATGTAGGGTGTAGTGTGGGGGTTAGAGATGTGGGGTGCAGGGTGTAGTGTGGGGGGAGAGATGTAGGGTGTAGTGTGGGGGGTAGAGATGTGGGGTGCAGTGTGGGGGAGAGATGCAGAGTGTAGTGGGGAAGGAGAGATGTGGGGTGCAGTATGTAGGGTGCAGGTGTAGTGTGGGGGTTAGAGATGTAGGGTGCATGGTGTAGTGTGGGGGGAGAGATGTAGGGTGCAGGGTGTAGTGTGGGGGGAGAGATGTAGGGTGCAGGGTGTAGTGTCGGGGGAGAGATGTAGGGTGGGGTGTAGTGTGGGGGGAGAGATGTAGGGTGTAGTGTGGGGAGGAGAGATGTGGGGCTCGGGGTGTAGTGTGGGGGGAGAGATGTGGGGTGCAGGGTGTAGTGTGGGGGTTAGAGATGTGGGGTGCAAGGTGTAGTGTGGGGGTTAGAGATGTGGGGTGCTGTATGTAGAGTGTAGTGTGGGGGAGAGAGGATGTGTGTGGGGGGAGAGATGTAGTGTGGGGGGGGAGAGATGTGGGGCCGGGGTGTAGTGTGGGGGGAGAGATGTGGGGCTCGGGGTGCAGTGTGGGGAGGAGAGATGTGGGGCTCGGGGGGTGTAGTGTGGGGGGAGAGATGTGGGGTGCAGGGTGTAGTGTGGGGGTTAGAGATGTGGGGTGCAGGGTGTAGTGTGGGGGTTAGAGATGTGGGGTGCAGGGTGTAGTGTGGGGAGGAGAGAGGTGTGGGGCTCGGGGTGTAGTGTGGGGGGAGAGATGTGGGGTGCAGGGTGTAGTGGGGTTAGAGATGTGGGGTGCAAGGTGTAGTGTGGGGGTTAGAGATGTGGGGTGCAAGGTGTAGTGTGGGGGTTAGAGATGTGGGGTGCAGTATGTAGAGTGTAGTGTGGGGGGAGAGATGTGGGGTGTAGTGTGGGGGGAGAGATGTGGGGTGCAGTGTGTGGGGGAGAGATGTGGGCGGGTGGTGGGGGGTGGGGGGGGAGAGATGTGGGGTGTAGTGTGGGGGAGAGATGGGGGTGTGTGTGGGGGGGGTGTGGGGTGTGTGGGGGGAGAGATGTGGGGTGCAGGGTGTGGGGAGTGTGGGGGGGGGGGAGAGATGTAGGATGCAGGGTGTAGTGTGGGGGGGAGAGATGTGGGGCTCGGGGGGGTAGTGTGGGGGGAGAGATGTGGGGTGCAGGGTGTAGTGTGGGGGTTAGAGATGTGGGGTGCAGGGTGTAGTGTGGGGGTTAGAGATGTGGGGTGCAGTATGTAGGGTGTAGTGTGGGGGTTAGAGATGTGGGGTGCAGGGTGTAGTGTGGGGGGAGAGATGTAGGGTATAGTGTGGGGGGTAGAGATGTGGGGTGCAGTGTGGGGGAGAGATGTAGGGTGTAGTGTGGGGGAGGAGAGATGTGGGGTGCAGTATGTAGGGTGCAGGTGTAGTGTGGGGGTTAGAGCTGTGGGGTGCAGGGTGTAGTGTGGGGGAGAGATGTAGGGTGCAGGGTGTAGTGTGGGGGGAGAGATGTAGGGTGCAGGGTGTAGTGTGGGGGGAGAGATGTAGGGTGCAGGGTGTAGTGTGGGGGGGGAGAGATGTAGGGTGGGGGGGGAGAGATGTAGGGTGCAGGGTGTAGTGTGGGGGGAGAGATGTAGGGTGCAGGGTGTAGTGTGGGGAGGAGAGATGTGGGGCTCGGGGTGTAGTGTGGGGGGAGAGATGTGGGGTGCAGGGTGTAGTGTGGGGGTTAGAGATGTGGGGTGCAGGGTGTAGTGTGGGGGTTAGAGATGTGGGGTGCAGTATGTAGGGTGTAGTGTGGGGGTTAGAGATGTGGGGTGCAGGGTGTAGTGTGGGGGGAGAGATGTAGGGTGTAGTGTGGGGGGTAGAGATGTGGGGTGCAGTGTGGGGGAGAGATGTAGGGTGTAGTGTGGGGGAGGAGAGATGTGGGGTGCAGTATGTAGGGTGCAGGTGTAGTGTGGGGGTTAGAGATGTGGGGTGCAGGGTGTAGTGTGGGGGAGAGATGTAGGGTGTAGTGTGGGGGGGGGAGAGATGTAGGGTGCAGGGTGTAGTGTGGGGGGAGAGATGTAGGGTGCAGGGTGTAGTGTGGGGAGGAGAGATGTGGGGCTCGGGGTGTAGTGTGGGGGGAGAGATGTGGGGTGCAGGGTGTAGTGGGGTTAGAGATGTGGGGTGCAAGGTGTAGTGTGGGGGTTAGAGATGTGGGGTGCAAGGTGTAGTGTGGGGGTTAGAGATGTTGGGTGCAGTATGTAGAGTGTAGTGTGGGGGGAGAGATGTGGGGTGTAGTGTGGGGGGAGAGATGTGGGGTGTAGTGTGGGGGGAGAGATGTGGGGTGTAGTGTGGGGGGAGAGATGTAGGGTGCAGGGTGTAGTGTGGGGGGAGAGATGTAGGATGCAGGGTGTAGTGTGGGGAGGAGAGATGTGGGGCTCGGGGTGTAGTGTGGGGGGAGAGATGTAGGGGGTGTGTGGGGGAGGAGAGATGTGGGGTGCAGTATGTAGGGTGCAGGTGTAGTGTGGGGGTTAGAGATGTGGGGTGCAGGGTGTAGTGTGGGGGAGAGATGTAGGTGCGGTGGGTGTGGGGGGAGAGATGTAGGGTGTAGTGTGGGGGGGGAGAGATGTGGGGTGCAGGGTGTAGTGTGGGGAGGAGAGATGTGGGGTCGGGGTGTAGTGTGGGGGGAGAGATGGGGGGCGGGGTGTGGTGGGGTAGAGATGTGGGGTGCAAGGTGTAGTGTGGGGGTTAGAGATGTGGGGTGCAAGGTGTAGTGTGGGGGTTAGAGATGTGGGGTGCAGTATGTAGGTGTAGTGTGGGGGGAGAGATGTGGGGTGTGTGTGGGGGGAGAGATGGGGGTGGTGTGGGGGGAGAGATGTGGGGTGTAGTGTGGGGGGAGAGATGTAGGGTGCAGGGTGTAGTGTGGGGGGAGAGATGTAGGGTGCAGGGTGTAGTGTGGGGAGGAGAGATGTGGGGCTCGGGGTGTAGTGTGGGGGGGAGAGATGTGGGGTGCAGGGTGTAGTGTGGGGGTAGGAGATGTGGGGTGCAGGGTGGTGTGGGGGTTAGAGATGTGGGGTGCAGTATGTGGGTGTGTGTGGGGGAGAGTGTGGGGGCAGGGTGTAGTGTGGGGGGAGAGATGTAGGGTGTAGTGTGGGGGGTACAGATGTGGGGTGCAGTGTGGGGGAGAGATGTAGGGTGTAGTGTGGGGGAGGAGAGATGTGGGGTGCAGTATGTAGGGTGCAGGTGTAGTGTGGGGGTTAGAGATGTGGGGTGCAGGGTGTAGTGTGGGGGAGAGATGTAGGGTGCAGGGTGTAGTGTGGGGGGAGAGATGTAGGGTGCAGGGTGTAGTGTGGGGGGAGAGATGTAGGGTGCAGGGTGTAGTGTGGGGGGAGATGCAGAGTGTAGTGTGGGGGATAGAGATGTGGGGTGTAGTGTGGGGGAGAGATGCAGAGTGTAGTGTGGGGGAGGAGAGATATGGGGTGCAGTATGTAGGGTGCAGGGTGTAGTGGGGGGTAGAGATGCAGGGTGTATTGTGGGGTGCAGAGATGCAGGGTGTATTGTGGGGTGCAGAGATGCAGGGTGTATTGTGGGGTGCAGAGATGCAGGGTGTATTGTGGGGTGCAGAGATGCAGGGTGTAGTGTGGGATACAGGGTGTAGTGTGGGGGGAGAGATGCAGAGTGTAGTGTGGGGGGGAGAGATGTGGGATGTAGGCTGCTTGCAAGAGGGAGGAATGGGGGTGCAGGCTGCTTGCGAGCAAGAGGGGGGATGCTGGGGAAGCAGGTTAATTTAAGGTGAAATTGCCGTGTTGGCACTTTGCAATAATTTAGTGGGCTTTGGGTTACAGTTTGGGCACTCGGTCTCTAAAAGGTTCGCCATCACTGTCATAGGTAGACCTCAACTATGAGAGACTAAATGAGAAAACATATCTAGAAAATCACATTGTCTGATTTTTTTAAGAATTTATTTGCAAATTATGGTGGAAAATAAGTATGTGGTCACCTACAAACAAGCAAGATTTCTGGCTCTCACAGACCTGTAACTTCTTCTTTAAGAGGCTCCTCTGTCCTCCATTCATTACCTGTATTAATGGCACCTGTTTGACATTGTTATCAGTATAAAAGACACCTGTCCACAACCTCAAACAGTCACACTCCAAACTCCACTATGGTGAAGACCAAAGAGCTGTGGAAGGACACCAGAAACAAAATTGTAGACCTGCAGCTTGGTGTGAAGAAATCAACTGTGGGAGCAATAATTAGAAAATGGAAGACATACAAGACCACTGATAATCTCCCTCGATCAGGGACTCCACGCAAGATCTCACCCCATGGGCTCAAAATGATCACACAAACGGTGAGCAAAAATCCCAGAACCACACGGGGGGAACTAGTGAATGACCTGCAAAAAGCTGGGACTAACCTAACAAAGGCTACCGTCAGTAACACACTACGCCGCCAGGGACTCAGATCCTGCAGTGCCAGACGTGTCCCCCTGCTTAAGCCAGTACATATTCGGGCCCGTCTGAAGTTTGCTAGAGAGCATTTGGATGTCATATGGTCAGATGAAACCAAAGTAGAACTTTTTGGTAGAAACACAACTCGTCGTGTTTGGAGGAGAGTGAATGCTGAGCTGCATCCAAAGAACGCCATACCTACTGTGATGCATGGGGGTGGCAACATCATGCTTTGGGGCTGTTTCTCTGCAAAGGGACCAGGACGACTGATCCATGTACATGAAAGAATGAATGGGGCTATGTATCGTGAGATTTTGAGTGCAAACATCCTTCCATCAGCAAGGGCATTGAAGATGAAACCTGGCTGTTTCTTTCAGCATGACAATGATTCCAAGCACACCACCAGGGCAACGAAGGAGTGGCTTTGTAAGAAGCATTTCAAGGTCCTGGAGTGGCCTAGCCAGTCTCCAGATCTCAACCCTATAGAAAATCTTTGGAGGGAGCTGAATGTCTGTGTTGCCCAGCAACAGCCCCAAAACATCACTGCTCTAGAGGAGATCTGCATGGAGGAATGGGCCAACATACCAGCAACAGTGTGTGCCAACCTTGTGAAGACTTACAGAAAATGTTTGACCTCTGTCATTGCCAACAAAGGATATATAACAAAGTATTGAGATGAACTTTTGTTATTGACCAAATACTTATTTTCCACCATAATTTGCAAATAAATTCTTTAAAAATCAGACAATGTGATTTTTCTGGATTTGTTTTCTCATTTTGTCTCTCATAGTTGAGGTCTACCTATGATGACAATTACAGGCCGTCCTCATCTTTTTAAGTGGGAGAACTTGCACAATTGGTGGCTGAATAAATACTTTTTCCCCACTGTACCTCCCAATCATCTAACCTGTGTGATCTACAGATGAGTAGAGTTTTTTTTTTTTTTATTATGAGAGGGAGGGCATTTTAACCATAATCAACAAGTTACTGATTGTCACTAGTTTTTGTTAGTGATCATGCAGGATGTTGCATCTGAGCAGCTAGATATCTTAGACCGCCACTGTGGAGTATCTGAGCTATATGTTGTTTATTGCTGGGTTATCTTGCCCTGAGCAACTTTCTCATTTTTTGTTTTTGTTCCAGAAGTCCAACTAGGTTACTAGTCCCCTGAGGAGAGGCCCAACCAGCCTGAAATGTAGGGACAGGAAAGGACAGGCACTGAAAGAGACATATTTATGTGGTACTGCCCTTGTTAGGGCAGGAGTCTTTATGGGGGTTAGTAAGGGATTCTACTTTCCGGTACCTGTGACCAAGTGAACTGACTCCCTTGACTGCAAAAACCAGGGATGGGTGGGATCGAACCTTTCTTCTCATAATTCTATGGTTTCTCAGGAGCTTTTTATTCCTGCTTGTGTATATGTTGGTGCCCCAAAAAACATGTCATTGCTTCTTCCAATACCAATGCCATGTTAACGTGGCATCTGCTCCTCATTTTTGGCTTTTGTAAAAAAAAAAAAACAAAAAAAAAAAAACAATTCTTCTCTTTCCAACTGGACGATACACTTACAGTGTGCCACAATTTTTTCTTCGAAATATGTAATTGGTGCAGCATAGAGGGATCATAGAGAAATAAATCGGGACTAGGGCCCACGAGGAAGGGGCAAACAGAGTGTGGGTCAGACATCCAGGCAATCAGACTTCCACACACAATAACGAGAGCAACCCCCATTATGTCCAGGGCGTAAACAAGGCCAATAGAATGAAAAAATAAAGAAAGAAACGCTTTAACAAGGCATAACACAAAGGTCAATATTAAGCACAGGTTAGGAGGCAGATCATGACATCATAAGGCAGAGAAGGAGAACGGTCATAACAACTGCCCCCTGAAACCTGATGGGAAGCGGGGTCACACACTTTAAGAAACGGAGGAACAAACAATTACAAAGACATAGCAACAGAGGGGGAGAAACAAGGGGGTAAAATAAGAAAGGGTAAATGGACAGGTCATCCCAGTAGAGGGGAAGGAAAATTAGACAAGTTGGAGTTTGGGAAAAGAACCTGGAAAACTTCACAGATTCCTGGAACTCCACCTACAGCTGCCAGACATCATCAAACTTAGAGGAGTCTACAACGTCTTTCACTAGACTGCTAGACTGTCCGGAACGCCCTTCTGACAGTGGGGAGAGATCGGTGCCGAACCTAACAGCAATGATATCTCCAGCCCTGGGGCACATACCAGGAAAGCCAACAGTGCGCTGAATTCAGGGCGCAGTCGGCTTTCTAGCGCTATATAAAACCGCATCTGCATGAGGACATGAAAGGTCCTTTTTAAGATCTATTATCTTTTACATTGTAGATGCCAGTGACTATGGCAATATAGTTAAAGTATTGATTTGTATTGCATTTTCATCCTCATTTACTTTTAGAGCTCTAAAGAAAAAATGGCTTACTAAACAACTTATGTGTTTTCCCTCCTCCATAAAAATTATGTTGGCACTATGACAATTGTGTGAATATTGCCTTGTGGTTGGAAGAAACACAGTTCCCTGTTTTTACTTATCTTTATTGTACAGATACTATTGTCTAGTTTTACAGGAAGAACTATTGTTAGTTATCTCCACATTATCTTTAGCATACACACCGTTCCATGCATTGTATACACCTTACAGCAAAATGTTGGTGTTTAATATTGGCTCAGTAGGTACCATTGTATAGAAACTATAGCTTTTATACTTATGTGCACTATGGACTGGCTATATTTTCTCGATACTATAGTTGCTAATGTAATCACTATGGTTTATGCATTTGCCACTGACAAGTGCTATCATAATGGCAGTGTGTGTATGATGACTTTGAGCACACTTATCTATTTGGCACTGTTATTCAGGCTCTATTTGAATGGATCAGTACGGTCTCCCCCACCATTCTGTCTACACATGTACGATCAGCACAAGAGCAAGATTTGAGAAGGGAGCCATGGTTATGGCACCAACCTTAGAAAGTCAAACTTTCTCTTAGGGGGCAATTCTTGGTGGTGTCAAGAGCACAAAACAGATGTACCAGGAGACAGATCAGGCCCCTTTAAACTACACGTATTCCTTTGAAAAATACATTTAAATCACTGAGGACTAAAGAAAAAACTATTGTAAAGTATTTTCACCGATACGACTAATGGCAGAATAATATTAAAATAATCTAGTCTTTATTGATTTACATGAAAATTAAAATCCCAGGTATATAGATAAACAAAAAATAAATAAGATGTTACACCACCCTTCCTTGCTGTTAAAAGTTTCAAAGTCACAGCGACCAGAATGTATATGGAGCTAAATGCTGAAAATATGGTCACTAGGTCCATAGATTTGTACTGAGGGGGTGTTCCTTATAACTAACGGCACCGATATCTCCAGCCCTGGGGGAACATAACGGGAAAGTTGACAGTGCGCTGAATTCAGCGCACTGTTGGCTTTCTAGCGGTATATAAAACCACATGTGCATGAGGACCTGAAAGGTCCTCTTTAAGTGTTTTAAGAACACTATTTGGTTAAAGCATCTGAGAGAAGACCAGAGTAAACTAATGAGACAAAAACAGCAGTGCTTTGAAAGAGTTGTGACCGTGTGCCATGTGGTGTGTTTGGGGAGGGAGGGTGCAAGCGGTAAAATAACCCATCTGAAGGCATATTATGGTTGTCCTGGAAGCAAAGAAAAGCTAGACTACAAAACCTGTCCAGAATGAAACCAGTGAAAAGCAAAGAACAATTGTCTTCAAAAAGTCATTTAGGGGGCGTGGTTTGGAGCCGATTAAGATGGCCGCTGATCTGTGAAGCTCTGAAGCCTCACACTCCTTCAGCGGCTCAAAGCAACTACTTGGCGCCGGTGATACTGGGATATTAGAGCACGGAAGGGTCCTCTGCTGCTCAGGACTGCAGGGATATGGCGAAACGAGGGAAGAAAGGCCCCCCGAAGCGGCTCACTGACTTTTTCGCCGCGCCAGCCTCGGCCCAAGATGGCGCCGGCGAATCCTCCCTTCACCCGCTGCAGCGGGCCGCTCCTGCACAGAAAACAACGGCACTCCAGGTGAGCAGCTACCTAAACTCACACCATCACATCTGGAGGCCTCTGGTGACAGACCTGGTTCCCAGGACAATCAGAAAAGGGCATTAGAAGGCCAGCAGCAAGCTCCAAAGAGGGGACTACAACCCCCATCTTCACCCACTTCAGCCCTTGTCAGCCATCCTGAGGTTCCTCCTGCAGAAGCATCCTCCCAGGCAGATAGCATTACTCCCACACAAAGCCCTGTAAAGCAAAAGATGAGATGGGATACCACGTTTTGTTTTGAATCTCGCCCGGCTGCAGAAGATCCCCAATTAGGTGATTCGGATTGTGCTCCGGGCTATCCCTGCAGGTACCCAATCGGCTTCTGAATCCTTCTTGAAGGATATAATGCTAGCATTGCACAGATCTATTCAGAAGGATATCACTAAGGTGATTACGTCCGTATCCTCCACGGTTGATTCTCTTGGCAACAGGATAGACCACGTTGAGAATAAAATGAGTGAATTTGCTGCGGCACACAACACTATAGTGGATGCCCATAATGATCTTGAGGAAGAATTAGCGGCGGTCAAACTTAAACTAGCCGACATGGAAGATAGGAATAGGCGGAACAATGTCAAGTTTCGTGGCATACCAGAGTCAGTCGCTGCTAGGGACCTGACTTCTTATTTGCAACGATTAATGAAAGCAATCCTGCCACAATGCTCTGAAGCGGATCTTATAATAGACAGGGCCCACCGCTTGCCGAAGCCGAAGGGGATGCCTGATCATATTCCCAGAGACACCCTCGCTCGCATACATTTCTACCATGTCAAAGATCGTCTCATGCTTGAGTCAAGGAAAAGACCATCTTTGCCTGAGCCGTTTAAAGAAATCCAACTTTATGCAGGCCTTTCTCAGGCTACCATTGCTGCCAGAAGAGAGCTGGCTCCTGTTACAGCGGCCCTCCGTCAACACAACATTCCCTACAAGTGGGGATTTCCAACTAAAGTCATCGTTATTAGAAATGGAGTGACTTTTACATTTAACACCGGGAGAAACCTGCTACACCAGTGGAACCTGCCACCACCTGCACCTAATGTCCAGAAATCTTCAAGGACCGAGTCCCATAAGTTGGACCCTCCGTGGAAATCTACCACCTCCGCCGAGTGAATAGCTCAATATGGACGTACTGTGAGTCACCTGTGGCGTGTTTTGTATCTCCTATTCTATGGCAAACTTCCCCCCAAGTTTGCGCAGTATTTCATTGCTCGGTTGTGTAACATTATTTTCTCTTCCCTTACTGTTAACTAATTTTATGTTGAATAATGTCGTTAACGAATTGTTTTCCTCTAGGCCTAAGAGATGTCATTTTAGTGTTACTCTCCTACATGACCCTTTCTGCTACCAGTCTATATTGCTAATTCTTGAAAGTATCAATGGGTGTTAAATTACTGTCACTTAATGCGAGGCGACTAAATAGTCCCTTTAAGTGTTCATTGTTGTGGAAAGAGGCTCTCAGATCTGCAGCAGATGTAATTTGCATACAGGAGATGCATTTCTGTGACTCTCATCTGCCAAAGTTTTCTCACAAATTGTTCCCTCATATCTTTTGTTCCAATGCTGCTAAGAAGGTCCTCATAGCGATAAAGCATACAGTGTCATTTCAGTTAATACATGTCAGTTCAGACCCCAAGGGCCGCTATGTAGCTCTCACCTGTTTGCTTGACAACTGCCCCATCACTATTGTAAACGTATACTGTCCTAATGCATCTCAGATTTCCTTTTTAAACTCGGTATTGAAGTGTAGGAAGAGTGCTCAGGGCCAGGTTCTATTTTGCGGTGATTTCAATATTGTACATGACGCTGCTGCTGATTCCACTTATCGTGGCAAGCATCCACCTCAACAATTAGGACCTTGGCTCCGGCAGGCGGAACTTCACTTTGTTTGGCGGTGCTTCCATTCCTCAGAGAAGGACTATACGTACTATTCTGCACGCCACCAATCCTACTCCAAAATAGACATGTTCCTAGTCCTGAGTGATCTGCTTCTTAGAGTACAAAGTTGTGAAATAGGGAATATCACGTGGTCAGACCACGCACCCATCATACTTAGCATCCACTTAGTTGGCACGGTGGCCCCCCCCCGTATCGTGGCGAAACAATACCTATGTCATGTCTCTGAAACCGGTAACCGAGAAATTGACCACTGACATTGCCGAATTCTTTAACATTAACTCCCCCTCGGTAGATGATAAGATTTGCCTCTGGAATTCACATAAGGCATTTGTTAGGGGTCTAATGATTCAGCATGCCTCGCGCTTTAAGCGCAACCGATTGCAAGCGATGAAGGAGCTACTTACTTCTATTGCAACTCTAGAGCAGAAGCATAAAATTGACCCTAATCCTGCCCTATTGAATGCTTTCCGGAAGGCTAAGGATGACTTGAGCGCCCACCTACTAGTGGACTTTGAAAAACACTCTAAACGCGTGAAAGCCTCTTATTACCGGTCGCACAATAAAGCCAGCAAGCTAATGGCACAGAGAGTTAAGGCAGCAAGGATTAAATCTAAAATCCCATTTCTTGTGGCTAAATCGACCACAGCAAAAATCTTCCACCCTCAACAAATTGCTGATGAATTCAGTAAATATTATCAGGACTTGTATAACTTGAGAGATGACGTTGATACCACGCAGCCTTCAAGGATAGATATTAACCGATTCCTATGCTCTTTGCACCTTCCCTCTGTTACCCCTGCACAGCTGCAGTCTTTAAATGTTTCTATTTCCACCCAGGAAGTGGCTAAGGCGATTGATGGCTTAAAACTTAATAAATCTCCAGGTCCAGATGGGTTCTCTGGGGAATACTACAAGCTGTTCAAGCCACTTATTCTTGCTCACCTTACTGAGGTGTTTAATTTAGTAATGGTGACAGGAAAATTTCCCCTTGAGATGCTATCCGCAACGATTGTGACTCTACCCAAACCAGGCAAAGACCCCTCCCGACCCTCTAACTATCGGCCCATATCACTATTAAATGCGGATGTTAAGTTGTTCACGAAGGTACTTGCGAACAGACTCCTCGATGTCATGCCCACACTGATAGGCGGGGATCAGGTTGGATTCACTAAGGGGAGACAGGCCCCAGACAGCACAAGACGTGTGGTATCGCTGGTTGCGGCGGCCCGGGCTCGGCGGACGCCTTCTCTGCTCCTGTCCCTGGATGCGGAGAAGGCGTTTGATAGAGTGCATTGGGGGTATCTTTTTGAGGTTCTCCATAAATTTGTTTTTTCTGGCCCCATAGCTACTGCAATCTCTGCACTCTGCTCTAACCCTTCCGCGCGAGTGCTGGCAAATGGAGTCCTGTCCCGCCCCTTCGCCATTACCAATGGCACGAGACAGGGGTGCCCATTGTCCCCTTTGATATTCTCATTGGTAATGGAGCCTCTGGCTGAAAGGATCAGGACGCATCCGGGTCTGTCTGGTATCAGGTTGGATCGGACAGACCACAGAATTAATTTATTCGCGGATGATGTGATTCTGTCCCTTTCCTACTCTAATAACATGCTCGGTACTGTATCTCAAATTCTGAAAGATTTTGGAGAGTTATCATATTATAAAGTTAATGAATCCAAGCCGCCGACCACTTACACCCACAGGCTTCCCCAGCGGCTTATAATACTAAAGCCCTGTATCGAACTTTTAATATGGATTGCACCTTTCGCAAGACTAAACACATGAGCCTTTGGGAAGAGGACATAGGCAGTAGATTTGAGGCCGGCCACTGGCGGGAAGCGATCAGATGGGCTAAGCGATCCACAGTATGTGCCTCACATTGGGAGCAATATAGCAAACTACTTCTACGCTGGTATTACCCTCCTTTACGCCTAGCTAAGTTCTACCCATCATGTTCACCTCGCTGTTGGAGGGGATGTGAGGAGCACGGCTCTTTATTCCACGTGTTCTGGCACTATCCACTCATTCAGCCTTTTTGGGTTTCTGTGTTTTCCTTGGTTAATAGCCTGTGTGGTGGAGTGGTGGGGTTTACACCTGAACTGGCACTTCTCCTGCTGGGCATCCACTTGATACCGAGTAGACATAGGACAGTTGTATGTCAGGTACTAGGGGCTGCCCGCCTACTTATTGCAAGAAGATGGAAGTCTACTTCATGCCCAACATTGACAGAGTTGATCTCAGTGGTGTCACTGAACTATCAATACAAGCATATTTGTGCACGTAATGGAGGGGGCCTGGATAGATTCAGGACACACTGGGAGTCGTGGGCAGAGGCATTCCCCCCACCGTACACTCATTGACAGACTATACGCCGTGGCCTTCCCTGACACTATGGTATTACATTTTACTTTACTTTTGTAGACTCTTGGGACCACTCTGCTTGGTTACTCCTAGAACACCTATATGTTATCTAATTAAGTAATTGGAAAGTGGATACCTGGTAGCTGATGGGTCTCCCCCTTTGTTTGCAGGGTGGGTTGCCTACTCTGTGGGCTCTGGGATGTGATCCAACTTTATTCGTCCTCTAGGCCCGAACTATGTTTTGTGTTCTATGTTCTTTTGTTGTTTTGCCCTCCGCTTTTCACCTTATCCTCCACTAGCCCGTTCCCCTCCCCCTCCTCATGGCAAAACTCGATTGTCGCTCCATACGGCCTTATCGTGTTAGGTTTATCATATGTTTGGAAAGACTTACATGCTCTTACTATGCATTATTACTATATGTATTTTATTCATGGATGTACTTCACTTGAGTATATTGTATTGTACTGTGATTACGATATGTGTGAGGCCATAACTGTGCCATTGTTCCTTGATGTGTTTACGACTTGTAATGTATTCCTGTTAAAAATTTCAATAAAAAACTATTGAAAAAAAAAAAAAAAAGTCATTTAGATGGTAATGGCAGACTTTATAAGCAAGGACAGAAAGAAGGGTAGGCCCACCTATGGGGCCACTTGCACAATTTTATTTTGAAACAAAACGTAGCGTTGCTAATAACCAATGAGCACTTCCATTATTACATCGGTGGTAGAAGCAAACATTGATATAGAAGCCCTGAGTAGCAGTGAGCATAGCTGGCAATGAATTTACTCACTGCTCCCCAGTCGTCTCCTGCTTCAGGCATTGCTCTGCAGTGGGTCCATTGTGTACAGCGTCAACAGCATAAAGCATGTGTAGCACCCAGAACCCACTCCACTGACCTATATATATCTGATATCCAGCTCCAGAAGCCTATGCAGTGGAGGTAGCACTTGTGGTACTGTATTAATTTAATGTTTGGTCTGGGGTCTGCAATAATTCATTGTCTGATCTGTCGTCAATATTCATTTTGGTGTCTGGTCTGGTGTCTATGTTAATTTTCAGATCTGATATGGGGTATTTATTAATTTGTCGTCTGATCTGTAGTCTGCAAGATTTTGGCATCTGTTCTGGGGTTTGTTTACAAAGGGATCAGATGTCAAATTATTACAGAGGAGTCATGTGGAGCCTTCACTGCACCTGAGTGTGAAAAAGCAGCTTTAAAAGCTAGTTGGAAGTGAGTGTGGGAGCTTGTGACTTTGATTCAGGGCTTTTAGAAGTGAGACATTTGAGTGTATACACTTGCTTAGCTTGACTCTTTGGTAACTTTATTGAATTTTTGTGTGTGTAATAATCCTCATTAGTCAAAATGTGCCCCACAATGAAGTCCAGTGTACTGTAACATCTCTGTCTGTTCGGGTCTCTGCGCCACCCTCCGCTTGCACGCTGCGGCGCAGGAGGTGTGTTCAGTTATGAGTCCTTGCTTTTGGTTGTTGTTGCTCTGTCTGAACACTGCCCTATTCCCTGACCTCTGTAATTGATTTTCCACCACACCTTCACCTTGGTTTCCCTCTGTTCCTCTAATAGCTAATCTTAGCCTTACCTGTGTAATTGACAGCCTTTCTGCCAATCAAGTCTGGGGCGGGTTCTGGACTTCCTATAAACTGGTCATCAGCACACACAGGTTTGCTGGCTATTGTGACTTTGTCCTTGCTATTATACTCTGGGGTCTCTTCACATCCCAGAGTATAATGATTGGAGGCTCAGGGGAGGTGATCAATCATAAAAACCAGTGTTACTTACCTCTCCTGGGCTCCAGGTCAGTCTTTGGGCCTCTTCAAGGACGTCAAGTGGGTCAGGCTGGCGTCATGACACATAATGATGCCGGCGTAACCCACATCTGTGACGTCATTGAAGAGGCCGGATAGTTCATGGGTGGTGAACCTCCAAAATTTCCAGGTCTGCCGAACCCAAACTTTTTGCAATATTTGCACCTAACACTGTAGGGGCCACTGTGGGACATTATACTATGTGAAGGGTCCTCTTTGGGACATTATACTGTGTGGAGGGGCATCTATGAGACTTTATGTCTTGCGAAGGGGTCATTATGGGACATTATACTGTGTGTAGGTCACTATGGTGGGACATTATACTGTGCGGATGGGCCTCTATGGGACATTATACAATATGAAAGAGCCACAAGTCAAAGGTTTTCTATGAGGCCCTCTTTGCTAGTTATGCCCCTGGGCACAATGCTGTGCAAAATGTAAACTGGTTGTACATTTGGAAGTCCAGATCATGAACCTAAATGTGAAAATTGTAGAAATGACAGTGAGAGAGGCTGGTGAGGATCTAGCGGTCATGGTGCACAAAAACACAAAAAATGTAAAGGGGGGTGGAAGGTCCATAAAAATTATTCCAGTGACTTAGGCCATAAGCTGAAAACAATGACCTCAGAGGTGGTATTTTCTGAATTACTACCTGTATCATGGGCCACAACAGAATGACAGTGAGAGATTAGGGAGGTAAACAAGCGGTTAAGGCAGTGCCAAGCCAGGGTTTATGGTTTTGTAGCTCCAAGGACTCTTACCCAGGTTATGCATTTAAGTTAAGTTATTTTAATTTATGGTAATTTATTCTTGATGTTATTTATATGGCATTTTTGTTTAATAAATAAGGCTGCTGTGGCCAATTAAATCCAACCATTGGTCTCTGTCTTTTGTTGGAAGGATGGGGTGCCGTAAGGGGGGCCAAGATGGGGATTTGGGTTGGGCAGTTTAGTAAATAGGTGGAGATAATGGGACCCTGTAATCTGCAATGCCTAGTCAAGGATCCAAGGCACATCAAATAAAACATGTGCCGTATTATTCGGACTATAAGACGCACCGGACCATAAGATGCACCTAAGTTTTAGAGGAGGAAAATAGGAAAAAAAAATTTTGAAGCAAAAAATGTGGTAAAATGATTAATAACATAAATAACATATGGGAGTTGTAGTTTTGCAACAGCTGCAAGTCCACATTGACAGGTAGCCCTGAAGGGGAATTTGCTAATGCTAATCTTAATGTTAATGCTTTTTGCAATATTTGTTTTTGACTCCCCGTCTTCCAAACCCCATATCTTTTTTTTATTTTTCCATTCACAGAGCCATATGAGGGCTTAATGTTTGCGGGACAAATTGTTCATCATAATGGTACCATTTATTATTCTGTACAATGTACTGGGAAGTTGGAAAAAAAATTCAGAATGGGGTGGGATTGTAGAAAAGAGCATTTGTGCGACTTTCTTACGGGCTTATTTTTTACGGTGTTCCCTCTGCAGCCAAAATGACATGTCACCTGTATTCTGTGTTTCGGTACATTTTAACAAAAATCCAAAACTTTGCAAAAAAGTCATCATATTCTAACACCCATAACTTTTTTATATTTCCATGTACGGGGATGCATAGGGAGTCTTTTTTTGTGGGGCCAGGTGTACTTTTTAGTTATAGCATTTTAGGGAATGTCTATTACTTTAATCACTTTTTATTCAAATTTTTATCAAAGGTGAAACAGTGAAAAAAAAACAGCGGTTTAGCACTTTTGATTTTTTTTTTTCCTGCTACGGTGTTTAATATAAGTTTGTAGACTGGGCGTTTTCGGACACAGGGATATCTAATGTGTATGTGTTTCACAGAAGTATTTTAGTTTTATATGTATTCTAGGAAAAGGGGGGTGATTTGAACTTTTTTTTTTTTTTTTTACTATTTTATTAGCCCCCCTCCCTTAGGGGCCTTGAACTTTCTGATAAACTGCAATAGAACTGTATTGGGAGTTTCACCAGCCTCAATAGTAATATTCCTATGACAAGCCTGGGTGCCTCGGCTGACTCAGAGGAACAGGTCGGCTCCTGCGATCTTGTGTAAGTAGGCCATTTTTTGGTCGATGTTCTGGTCTTCCCTTATGTGTTTAAATTGATCTCTCTGTGTATCTTCCCCGTTGTGGATAGTTGACCGCGACGTTTATCTGGGGGTAACTAGGGACGCTTAGTGACGTCATCAGTAGGCGGTGCATGGATACGCTGGCATAGGCGGTCCCTCTGAGCTGCAGTTAGCGTCACTGGAAGCGGTTATCCTGTTGATTGGGCACGCCTCCGTGACGTCAGGATTTATGGGTGTGACTTAGGGTTTATAAACCTGAGTCCTGCTCGGCATAGTTTACAGCCAGACATCAAGGCTCTTATGCTCGTTATGCGATGTTGTAAAGGCATTATGACATTGTAGTTGCCTGTCCTCATACTCTACCAATTTTGCCTCTGAAGAGCTGGCTTTTGTCCAGCAGAAATGCGTCAGGCTAATATGTATGGTTGTGTAATAGGTAGAAAACAAGTGAGAGTGTAATGTAAGCTTTCAAGTTAGTGGTCAGTCAGGGTCCATGGATAGATATCATACCTGTCATAGCCAGTGTATGTATGTTGCTACTGTGGTGTGCTAACAAACATAATATAATCACAACAATAATGCTGTAACGTCTCTGCCTGTTCAGGTCTGCAACACCCTCCGCTCTCACGCTGTGGCAAAGGAGGCGTGTTCAGTTTGATTCCTTGTTTAAGGTTCTTGTTGCTCAGTCTGAACACTGTCCTAGACTATGTAATTGAATTTTAGCCACACCCGTCTCCTGCATCTTGTTTCTTCTGCTCCTCAAATAGTTAATCTTAGCCTTGCCTGTGTGAATGACAGCCTGTCTACCTATCAAGTCTGGTGCGGGTTCTTCCTTCTTATTTATTGTTTTCTTACATTCACTTTGGCACTTGCTATTGCCTCGTGCATACTGGCTATTACTCTTTGCTGTTTTGTTACCTGTATTCTTATTCCTGACCTCTGGCTTTACCTTTGACTATTCTCTTGGATTTTGATTCTGTACTGCATTGCTCAACTGTTACCAACCCCTTGGCTAGCTGACCTCCCTTTCTTGTTATTTGTCCTGTCTGTGTTCTGTGTTGTCACTTATATTAAGAAGGGATTGTCGACCAGTTGCTGGCTGTCACCTAGGACAGATCAGGCAAGTTATCCAGGGACAGTGGGGGGGGGGGGTTCAGCTTTAGGGCTCACTGTCTTGTGCCCCTCTGCAGCAGCACTGGGGAATTGATCAACTGGCCCTGGAATGTTATGTCTCCAGCATCACCTCCATAGCATTGCCAGATATGCTGGTTTAAGGGACGGTCTATGTTCCCTATGTGGTCTAGAATTATTCTCCTTATTTCATGACCTGTCTTGCCCACATAGTTCTTGGGTCAAAAACAGGTAGCCACATAGACAAGACCTGGCATACGTCAGTTGATACAACTGTGGATGTCAAATTCCTGAACGGTTGATACACTCCTAAGAGTGCACAAATGTAGAGTAACTAATTGTGCTCAAATATACTATCAAAGAGAAAAAAAGAGTGCATCCAGTACGTATGAATTGGCACTCTTTGCATGATCCACAACGATCAGGCGTAAGGGGGCACAATTTTCTGCATTTGCCTATGACACCAAAATACCTCTTCCTGGTCCTCTTTATAAGTGAGCTTAAAGTGATGTTATAGAGTTTAGGTAGCATGGATGCTGACTGGATAGAACTGCTGAGTGACATGGTTTTTCGGCAGGATAGTGAGTTAGTGTACAACTTACATCCTGCATGCTGGAGGGCTGAAAGAGTTTTTACCATCTGGTTAGGGGGGGGGGGGGGGGGATCAAAGATTTGGGAACTCCTCCAATCCTGATGGGGCCACAGCATTGCTTTTTCACTGCATTTCCTTTAGTGTTTTTTCTTGCACTGCGGGGATGGCAGGATGTAAAAGTTAGAAAGGGATGCAAAATTGCAAACCCTTTATTCTGGGGATCATTGGGGGTGGCGCATGGGTCAGACCCCCACCAATCATAAAGCAATGATGTGATGATATTGTACTATGAGGGGCCAACAACCCTCGCACCCCAGGTTTTATAGTACCACATACTCCTCTTGTCCCTCATCTACCCCAGCCTACCCAAGGACACGGCAGCCAAATCCCTGTTAAGTTCGTGATTGCAAAGATGCGGCCAAAGAAAGCACTCTCACTTTCACAGGATCATTGTCACCAGCATTTACTGTAAAGTGACAGTGTTATGTCAAACAGTGCAATAAATGATCGGCATATACACAGTAATAAACAATGCATTACATAATATGCAAAATATGACACACAGGAAACATTACAAAACAGGTATATAGGTCAGTCCTTAGCAAGGACCCAACAAAGTCACCCACCAAATGCCATTTTCTGGAAGGTTGTGGACTCTCTCACCACGCAATATGCCAACCCTATATAAGATGGGATAGCAGTTTAAACAGAATTAATGGCAATTCTCAAAACATACTGGGGGTATTTATTAAGATGGGGCTTGTGTACGCCAGTCTTAATCAAGTGCCCTACTGGCACAAGATGAGCCTGAATTACTAAGAGACTCCTGCTTCTTAATACTGTAATTCAGGCACACTACAGTGTGCTAGAATTAAAATCTATACCAGTCAGGAAGAGACATCTAGGTTTCCAGTGTGACACACGCCAGCTTTCTGGCATGAGATATAGTAAATTTGTTGATCTCCACAATGCTCTGCCCACTTTTCTAAAAAGTAGTGTACAAGTTGGAAAATGGAAAAAGTGGTGCTTTTTGGCACTTGTTTGGCAGAAACAGCAGTGTGCCAAAATGTTCCACTTTTTCCAGGCTGGTGAGACTATTTTAGTAAATTTCCCAAATTGTTCTATTTGTGTAAAAAAAAAAAAATTCAATAAAATTAACAAATTTTAGATACAGGGTATATACCAAGAAGTTGGGATGGGAAGATTTAGCTTTTGTAACAGCACTTTGTTCTTTGGTATGATAAGTCATATGATATGTAAAATAGTTTTAAAAAAGTTTACGCGATTATGAAAGAAACTAAATGCAAATGATTACTTAATGACAACAGAAAAGCAGAAGTGGGAAACTGGGAAGTAAAACAAGTACATGTGTGTACAGGTTCTCATATACACGGTGGTTTCAGATACTTGTAATGCAACTAAATATTCTATTCCTTAAAATATCGCTTTTAAGCTTTAAGCTATCAAGATTTACCTCCAGAAAGTGGTTTCCGCAGAAAAAGCACTAATAGGTATGACATATTTGTTCTTGCTTACTCTTTACTGCATATACTGTATATAACTATTGCTTTTGAAACTTTCATATTTTTTCAGGTTATAAAATTTACATTAGCAGGTTTGCATGTATAAGAAACATTAGCAAAACTGAATTTCAGTGTTTTTCTAAAATGTATGAGTGTGGAAACACATATCCTAGTGGAAACAATACATTGTGTCATAGAAAATGGTTTGTATTGATGTATCCTTAGTAACACTGTGTTGCACTTGAATCCAGAATTTAGGAGACTGGAAGTGAGAAGATAAATCAAATACTCCACCTCAGACATAGTGTAGTTAAAAGCATGGGGGCAATGGGTTCACGCCTGAAATACCTGCCGACAAATTATCCTGTTTATGTAATTATGTTGAGACACTTGACTTAAGCAAGAGGTCATACACCTTTAAGAGTTTTCAGCTGGCATCTATTTCAAATGACTCCCCAAAAACAAGCATGCTTAGTTTAATATGCCTGATCCTTTCTTTCTGGACACTATCTGTCAAGGAATAGTTTTGATACCCCCATACACATTAGATAGTCAGTGGATTTGGCTGATAGGAGTTTAATATATATGGATACCTTTAGGGTATGTTTACACATGGCAGAAATCTATTCCATACATCTGTGTTGTGTTATTTTTTCAAATCTCATTTAGAGTCACATAGAGCAAATTTATTAACATCGGTACAAAATAGGCCAACAATCAGAAATCAGCCCCAGTGTTTCTGTGATATATTGTAGCAATGTAAAAAGTTTTTGACATTTTTTAAGATATATTTAGCAGATCACCTTTAGACTAGGACCCCATGTTGTGGAAAAGCTGCTTTTTTTTTTGTTTTTTATAAATACTTATATAAATGAGGCTGTATTTGATATTGATACAAATCTGTGTTTTTCTAGAAGCCAAGGTACAACAATGGGGTCAAGATCATCTAAACCTCCAGGTAAAATGCTCTGTTGTACCTGACCTGCAGAGTGAATGGGATTCTGGCTAATCCCATCCCCACACATTGCAGAAAACAATCCGCTGCAGACATGCTGTGAGTGTCAATTATTGGGTATGTTGGTGACAATAATATGGAATGCAGAATGTCTCAAGAGGCAAACCCGTGGATATTTGAAAAAATTATTGCTGGAGGTGGTCAACTTGAACGTGAATTCTGCATGGTGCCCGGATGAAATTCCCTTGGGAATGGTAGTATACCTGGCCTGGCTGTAAATAATGAGATAGTAAGTGCATATCAAATTTGGGCTATATGAGGGCAGGAGAGGATGGCCTGTAACTATATAATAGTCATACATATATCAAAAAACGGGGAGGGTTGAAATTACTGGTAGGTATTTATGAGGAAGTGGGGGAGAACTAGAAAAAAGAGACAAAAATTAGTGATAAAGAGAAGGCAGAACAGAGAGTTGGGGGAGAATGTTGGACCATAAGGACCAGAAAAGGGGCAGTGGGAGAGACAGGGGGAAAGACCCGGATGTATCTAATAGCAATGGCTACAAGGGAGAATAGGGGAGCGGAACTGTATTGTGAGAGCTGGTAGGCAGGCAATAAAACTGCAGCAAGGTAATAAAAAAGTAAAGAGGAGGTATTAATGATGGGGTAAAGGGGAGAAAGGTGTGGGGAGCGAGCACAGAGACCAGGAGAATACTGGGAGCCATGTAGGTGGGGACTGTGGGCTGAAGTGCCCGTTTTCTCGCTTCTATAAAGAACAGTCACCGTCATCACATCACATAGAGATGACTTCACCACTTAGGGGTGAGACTCCATGGTGATGCGTTCCATGGTGGAACGCATCGGTCCAAAGTGTGTGCTCCAGTGGGATGGATGTGATGCATTCCACTGTGGAATGCATCGGTCCAGAGTGTGAGTTCCAGAGGGAAAGATAAGGGGAACTAAGGCAGATATACCTATGTGGGTGTGGAGTGAGGTTGAGCAAGGAAGTGGTATAAATATAAGATGGTACCTGTGCTATGTGTGGATATATGGGAAGATTGAACTATATATGGGAAAATGAGACTGAAATGGCATGAGTAATGATAAGAGGCACTTATGGTATTATACATATAGGGGAATAAAAATGCAATGGCAAGAGTGATAATACATAGGGGAAAGGCATGACTGAATAATATGCAGTGACCCAGAGCGGCCACTGAAGGTTAATCTAGAGCCCTCCTGCTCCTGTGGCCATGGACTTCCACCTGGGCGCTGCCAACAGCACTTCCCCTATGTTTCTCTGTCATTTTCTGGGTTCTGAAGTATATTGTGTATTACATGTACTAAATGGTTAATACTGCATTTCCTCCTTACGAATTTCACATGTGATATTGTACATTGCTACCTTAAGTTGGTTCCACCAATCACCAGTCTATCTCCACCCCTAGGGAGGAGCTAGTCTCCCCCTGTTGTTCAGTGTGTGGACCTAGAGTCCAAGGAGGACACATCCTGTACTCTGCTGTCAGGCCTGTACAGGCCCCAAAACTACTACTACTGCTCTCATCATCCTTTCTGAGCGTTCTTTCTTCAATCCAGAATCTGCAGGTCCCTTCCAGGTCTCAGTTGAGGTCTTGTTTCCAGTTGTACCTTGGGCCAGGAAGCTGTATCCCGCCAGGGCAACCGTACTGAAGTGCCTGCACTCCACCAAGGGCCTGTCCAGCCAAGTATCTACTCTAGCCCCGCAAGCTGAGGATTATCTCTTTCAGAACCTTCTACCTGCCTTCCAAAGGTTTCCTTCCGCAGACAGAGAGGATTACACTACTTCTTCTGGGCCTCCCTGCAAGCTGGTAGCCTTTAATGAGTCACTCAGCTACCGCACCCCCAAGGACTCTGCGCAAAACCGTAAGTCCATTTTCCCGTGGCGAGCCAAACCACGAAGCCTCACGCTTGTTGTAACCCACAAAGGCTGGAACTCTGGTTTTCTTCTATTTTCAACCTCCTAATAGACTCTCAACTCTGTCGTTGCTATTGGCAACCGTCCAACTACTGCCCCCAACATCTGCCTTAAGGGGAATTATAGACTTGCATTGGTGCATTGGTGAATCACATACTTGAACGTGCCTTGAACTGCATAAGATTTTGCACTACTTGACAAGCACTGTATTGTTGTAAACTGACTTTTGCACTAAGTAAAGACTTTACCTGGTTATCCTAACTCTGTGTGGTCGATGTTCCTGCACACTGCACCTGGGTAACACAGATGCGTGAAAGGGAGTGGAGAGTCAGGGACTACACCGGGACTACCCCTCGAGCCAAGTGACACTACACTACCCGTTGCCCCTGGTTACCACAAATGCATATTGAGAGTATAAAGAGAGAGAAAAGAGGGAAAAAAATGAGGGGAGGAAAGGGGGGAATAGCTGGGAGGGGGGCAGAAAAGGTAACAATCTGGCTATACGTTACCATATGGAGTACAATCCTTTGCCCACCACCGCAGAATTCTTAGGATGAAAAGATGAGTCCTATGGAGAATAAACGGACAGTTAGCACAATCACACCCTGCGGGGTTATATTGGGACGTAGTCATGATTTGAGCTATGAGGATGATTTAGTTGGAAGATCCATTTAATCTCTTTCTGTTTGAGTATATGGGTTCTGTTGCCACCGTGTCTCTGGGGTGGGACCCAATCAATGATCTGGAACTTCAACTGATTGACTCCGTGTTCTTTCTCTTTGAAATGTGCCAGAATTGGGAGATCACGTTCCTCTTGTCTTATGTTAGATTTGTGTTTAGAGATGCGATCTTTAGCACGCATAGTTGTCTCTCCAATGTAGCCTAAGCTACAGAAGCACTTGATAAGATAGACTATGTATTCAGTGTCACACGTGAGGTGGCCATGTATATTATACTGTTTACCGAATCTCAATAAATTTTCACTAGAAGCCAGCAAAACAGCAGTGGCATTTTTGGACGTTTTGGTTGAAATCAAAGATAATAAATTATCACTCAACCTATACAAGAAACCGACAGACAGAAATAGCTTATTACACTTCACTAGCTTTCACCCACCCATTAAATTCTTACCCACATCACAATTTATGAGAGTAAAAAAAAATCGTCTCTGAGGACAACATCTGTGACCAACAACTCAAACAGATGCAAACTAAATTTATGGATAGAGGATATCCTACGAACATTCTTGACATTCAACTGGATAAGGTGAGATACATACCAAACAAAAGACTTACTACAACCCAGACCTAAGCAGATCAGAACTGCTAAACGAGTAGTATGTGTATCCACATGCACGCTTCACAGCCAAAGGATAAGGAACATCATTCATAAACATTGGCATATACTTCAAAAGGGTCACCTTCACACCTTTACAGGTCCACCTCTTATGTCATATAGAAGGGGAAAAACCATCTGCAACAATTTAATAAGAGCAGATATTGAGCCAGATAAAAAAAAAAATCTGTGCAACTCACAGCCAGAACACAGGCACATTCCTTGCCTGAAATGTGCGCGATGTGGAAAACATACAAAAAGGTACATGAATATTATACGGGACATTAGTTTAAATAAGGGGTCATTGGGGGCCTTATGAATATAAGGGCTCATTAGAGGGCTATAGTTATATGAATATACAGTAACTGGTATCACTTATATAAGGGGGTATTAGGGGGCAGTATTTATCTCAGGGGGCATAATATAAGAGGGCAATTGGACAGTATTAAATTAAAGAACACTTGGGCTTTATTACAGGGGTTTTCCAGCTCATTTTTATTGATAATCAGTCCTCAGGATAGAACATCAATAAGATCAGCTTTATTTAATAAGATCAGGGTTATGACACTTGGGACCCCACACTGATCAGCTGTTCAGTCCCCTTCAAACAGCCCATCAGCAAGGGACCTGGGTGTTGGATCTCCACTGATTTTTTTTTTTTTTTTTATTATTGGAAAAGGAGCCAAAGATGTCTGTGTTACAAACTTTACAGAGACAAGTCACAGCTAGAAGAGGTGGTCATGGCAACCCATTCCGATAGAGACAGAAAATGTGAATGATTACAGTCAGGACGTCACCTGTAAGCATGAGTTCACCTAAATTGTCTGCAGAGCCCTGGATGGCCTGGCCACTATTACTTTATTACATTCTGCAAAGTCAAAATTTACATATACAAAGATCTGTGCCTTTAACAATTTGGGACAGACCATTGTGTGTTTTTTTTTTTGGTGTTTTTTTTTTGTTTTTTTACAACTTTTGTGTTAATTAGAACCCCTGTGGATGTATTTTAATGCACACCTGACACACACTGCTTTTTTGTGTAACTTCATGGGAAAGTCTAAAGAAATCAGCCAAGATATCAGGAAGAGAATTGTGGACTTACACAAGTCTGGTTCATCCCTGGGTACAATTTCCAGATACCTGAAGGTGCCTTGTTCATCTGTACAAACAACTATACGCATGTACAAACAAGATGGGAATGTTCAGCCATCATACCCCATAAGAAGGAGACGGTTCTGTGTCCCAGAGATAAACATGCTTTGGTATGAAATGTGCATAGCAACCCAAGAACAAAAGCAAAAGACCTTGTAAAGATGCTGGCTGAAGCTTTTAAGAGTGTATCATTATCCACAGTGAAACGAGTACTGTATCGACATGGGCTGAAAGGCCACTCTGCCCGGAAGAAGCCATTACTCCAAAAGAAACATAAAATAGCCAGTTTAATGTTTGCAAATGCACACAGGAACAAAGATCTTAATTTTTAGAGACATGTCCTGTGGTCTGATGAAACTAAAATTGAACCATAATGGCCATAAAGACCATTGTTACGTTTGGAGGAAAAAGGGAGAAGCTTGCAATCCTAAGAACACCATCCCAACTGTGAAACACGGGGGGTGGCAGCATCATGTTGTGGGGTTGTTTTGCTGCAGGAGGGACTGTGCACTTCACAAAATTGATGGCATCATGAGGAAAGAACATTATGTGGCAATACTGAAGCATCATGTCAAGACATCAGCCAGGAAGTTAAAGCTTGGGCGCAAACGGTCTTCCAAATGTACAATGACCCGAAGCATACTGCCAAACAGGTTACAAAGTGGCTTAAGCATAACAAAGTCAATGTTTTGGAGTGGCCATCACAAAGCCCTGATCTCAATCATATTGAAAATTTATGGCAAAAGCTGAAAAGGCAGGTGCGAGCAAGGCGGCCTACAATCATGGCTCAGTTACACCAGTTCTGTCAGGAGGAATGGGCCCAAATTCCTACCAACTATTGTGAGAAGCTTGTGGAAGGATATCCAAAACGTTTGACCCAAGTTATACAGTTTAAGGGCAATGGTACCAAATACTAATGAAATGTATGTAAGCTTTTGACTTTGCAGAAAGTAATAAAAATGCCTTAAAAATTCTCTCTCATTATTCTGACATTTGGCAAATATAAATATTTTTGGTAATCCTAACTGACCTAAAACAGGAAAGGTTTATTCTGATTTCATGTCAGGTAGTGAGAAAAACATGCATACGTGTCTTTTTATGTAGTGTATGTAAACTTCTGGTTTCAACTGTAGTTTCAGCACTGATTTTCTCAACAGCAAGATTGCAATTTGACACAAAAAAAACATATATTCACCATGATGCTAACAGCCCCTACAACAGAATAGACTCTCTACAAGGCCCCATGCACACAAACATTGTCAATATGCATTGTCAATGACCCATTATAATGGCCCTATACACATGCCTGTGTATTTTCACGGGCCTGTTTATGGACCTTGAGTCCAGGGCAAAACTCAGGACAGCCCCTATGCATGTACAATTTGCAGTCCGGCCTGCAAATATTAAGGATATTAATGGGTCTGTGGAGGCAAAGGTGGCACACGGATATCATCCATGTGCTGTTCAATCACGGACACAGCACATGCACAGAGATCTGATCGCAGACACTTAACAGATTTGATTGTGCCACCTGAGTGAGGGGTTCCATCGCTTTCTCTTTCCCCCAACCTCTGATCGGCTCTCACACTTCAAGATTGCAAGAGCAGTTTGGTTACTAAGAAATTAAAATTGTGAACTGCAAGATGCAGCATTACCACATGGCACCATTTAAAGGGATTGTCCTTTAAATGGATAGGATAGGGTATAAGTGTCCAATCGCTGAGGACCTGGCTGTCAATTCAGCCAGCATTCTTTGTGACACATTGTACTTCATGTTAGTGGGAAACATTGATCAGTATTTTTTTATTTATTTCTAAAAATAAAATAGGAAATTTGATGGGAATTTGAAAAATGTTTTCACAATTTTCAAAATGTGAAATGCTCTGCTTTTCCGACAGACAGTCATACCACTCAAATACATTAATACATATTATTTACCATATCTCTGATATACAGTTGTGCTAAAAAGTTTACATACCCCGGCAGATTTTTTGTTTTTTTTGGCCTTTTTTCAGAGAATATGAATGATAACACAAAAACTTTTTCTCTACTCATGGTTAGTGGTTGGTTGAAGCCATTTATTGTCAAGCTTCTGTGTTTTCTCTTTTTAAATCATAATGACAACCAAAAACATCAAAATGACCCTGTTCAAAAGTTCACATACCCTGGTGATTTTGGCCTGATAACATGTCCAGAAGTTGACACAAAGGGGTTTGAATGGCTACTAAAGGTAACATCCTCACCTGTGACCTGTTTGCTTGTAATCAGTGTGTGTGCATAAGTGCTGAGTTAGTTTCTGGGATCCAGACAGACTGTTGCATCTTTCCTCCAGCCACTGACGTTTCTGGATTGTGAGTCATGGGGAAAGCAAGAGAATTGTCCACGGATCTACGGGAAAAGGTAGTTGAACTGTATAAAACAGGAAAGGGATACAAAAAGATATCCAAGGAATTGATAATGCCAGTCAGCAGTGTTCAAACTGTAATTAACAAATGGAAACTCAGGGGCTCTGTAAAAACCAAACCACGGTCAGGTAGACCAACCGAAATTTCGGCCAAAACTGTCCGGAAAATGGTTCAGGATGCAAAGAAAAACCCACACATAACATCAGCTGGATACAGGACTCTCTGAAAACTATCGGTGTGGCTGTTTCAAGATGCACAATAAGGAGGCACTTGAAGAAAAATGGGCTGCATGGTCGAGTTGCCAGAAGAAAGCCATTACTGTGCAAATGCCACAAAGAATCTCGCTTTCAATACACCAAACAGCACAGAGACAAGCCTCAAAACTTCTGGAACAAGGTAATTTGGAGTGATGAGACAAAAATCGAACTTTTTGGCCACAACAATAAACGTTACATTTGGAGAGGTGTCAACAAGGCCTATGATGAAAGGAACACCATTCCTACTGTAAAGCACGGAGGTGGATCACTGATGATGTGGGGATGTGTGAGCTTCAAAAGCAGAGGAAACTTGGTCAAAGTTGAAGGAAAGATGAATGCACCACGTTATCCGCAAATACTGGAGGCAAATTTGCACTCAGCCAGGAAGCTGCGCATGGGACGTATTTGGACATTCCAATATGACAACGATCCAGAACACAAGGCCAGTCGACTTGTCATTGGCTACAGCAGACGAAAGTGAAGGTTCTGGAGTGGCCATCTCAATCTCCTGACCTCAATATCATTGAGCCACTCTGGGGAGATCTCAAGCGCACAGTACATGCAAGACAGACCAGGAATTTACAGGAACTGGAGACTTTTTGCCAAGAAGAATGGGCAGTTTTTGCCATCTGAGAAAATAAAGAGCCTCATCCACAACTACCATAAAAGACTTCAAGCTGTCATTGATGTTAGAGGGGGCAATACATGGTATTAAGAACTGGGGTATGTGAACTTTTGAACAGGGTCATTTTGATGTTTTTGGTTGTCATTATGATTTAAAAAGAGAAAACACAGAAGTTTGACAATAAATGTCTTCAACCAACCACTAACCATGAGTGGAGAAAAAGTTTTTGTGTTATCATTCATATTCTCTGAAAAAAGGCCAAAAAAACAAAAAATCTGCTGGGGTATGTAAACTTTTTAGCACAACTGTATATTGGCATCATCTTTTAATCATCCTTTATTTTATTTTGGACGTTAGAAAGCTTACAAGTGTAACAGCGATTTTCCAGTTTTACAAGAAAATTTCCCAAACTAATTTTTTAGGGACCACTTCAGTTCTGAAGGGGATTATAAAGGCCTATATATTAGAAACTTAAATAATTCAAAACAGCATTTGGGAAGTTTGTTAACTTTAAGAATTTCACAGGAACTGAAACAATATGGAGGTGAAATTTAGACATCTCGTTTTTTTTTCAATAATGCATTCATTTGGCCCTAAAATTAACACATTCACAAGGGTTTAAAGAAGAAAATGCATCCCATAGTTTGTTATGCAATTTCTCCAAGCACAGAAATACCCCACATGTGGGTGTAAACTTAGGCACACGGCAGCGCACGGAAGGGAAGGAGTGATACTGGGCGTTTGAAAAGCAGATTTTGCTGGAATAGTTTTCAGGTACCATGTCTCATTTGCAGAGCCCCTACAGTACCAATAGAATGGAAACCCTCCAAAAGTGACCCCATTTTGGAAACTACACCCCTCACAGAAATGGTTAAGGGGTATAGTGAGCAATTTGACACCAAAGCCGTTTCACAGATTTTATTAACATTGGGATGTGTAAATGAAAAATAAGTAAAACGTCACTTTAACCCCAAAGTTTTCATTTTCATTAGGGGTTCAAGGAAAAAAGCAACATACAGTTTGTTAAACATTGCTCCTGAACACAGTAACACCCCATATGTGGTTGTAATCTGCTGTATGGGTACATGGAGGAGTTCAGAATGGTAAGAGCGTTATTTGACTTTTGGAGAGCAGATTTTGCTGGGATAGTTTTCAGGTGCCATGTCTCATTTGCAGAGCACCTAAATACAATTCCAATACAATGGAAACCCCCAAAAAGTAACACCGATTTGGAAACTACACCCCTCATACAATTTATCAAGGGGTATAGTGAACATTTTGACCCCACAGCTGTTTCACAGATTTTATTAGCATTAGACCATAAAAGTGAAAAACTATTTTATTTCCAATAAACTATCAATTTAGCCCAAATTTTTTCATCTTTACAAGGGATTAAAGAAGAAAAAACACCACAGTTTGTTACACAATTTGTCCTGAACATGGCAATACCCCATATGTGGTTGTAAACTGCTGCATGGGTACATGGTAGGGCTCAAAATGGAATGATTGCTATTTGGCTTTTGGAGGGCAGATTTTGAGGGAATAGTTTTCAGGTGTTATGTGGCATTTGCAGAGCCCCTAAAGTACCAATACAATAGAAACCTCTCAAAAGTGACCCCATTTTAGAAACTACACCCCTCAAGAAATTTCTCAAGGGGTATTATCTTTTTGAGCAAAAGAGTTCTTCCCGAAAATTGAAATTTAGATATATGCCATTTCAGTGCACAATACATTGTGCCCACTTTGTGTCATAAAAGACATCTGCTCCTAAAAATTTAAGTGGGTTATCCAGGGTTCCAAAAACATTGTATATGTGGGTGCAAACTGCTGTTTGGGCACACAGCATGGCTCAGAAGTGATGGAGCACTGGGCTTTTTAGCTTTTGGAGTATAGATTTAAAGGGACTTTCTGGACGCCATGTTGTTCTTGCAGATCTCTGGAGGTACCAGTAAATTGTAATTCCTCAAGAGGTGATCCCATTTTGAAGGGACAATTTTTTGGGTCTCTGCAAATGTGTCATGTTGTTCAAAAACCAACAATCTAAATTTGTGCTCCATAAACACATAGCGCTCCTTCACATCTCCTTCACTTTATTTCCACATGTATGACACTGTTGTACCCAGGGCCTTTTTAACACATGGATAGTCCCAGTGCAAAGGTTTCATAAGTGGGCCTCCCCCATCACCACCACTTAGAAATACCTGACTTGCACAAATTATAATGCTACTTAGTGGCCCTCACACAGTATGATGCTTCCCTAGTGGCCCCATACAATATAATGTCCCCCCCTCCAGCTACCCCCACAGTTTAATATCCCACTCCAGCTATCCCCACAGCATAATGTCCCCCTCCAACTGCACCCACAGTATAACTTCCCCCTCCAACTGCCCCAGTAAGTCCCCCTCCAACTGTCCCCCAGTTTAATATCCTCCTCCAGCCGCCCCCATAGTTTAATATCCCCCCCAGCTGCCCCACAGTTTAATATCCAGTTGTCCCCTGTTTAATGTCCCCCACAGTTTAAAGTCCCCTTGCAGTTGACCCCACAATAATATGTCCCTCTCCTACCAAACAAAAATTTAAAAAACACTAAGCCTAGTTGCAGACGATCGTGTGTATTTTGCGGTCCACAAACTAGTAATCAGTGTTCCTTTTTGCGGACCATGTGTCATCAGTATGTCTTCAGCATCAGTACCGTATATCCGCAAAAACGGACAGTGTGTCATCAGTGTGTGATCCGAGTTTGCAGATCTGAAAAAAAAAAAACAAAAAAAACCACAGAAGACAGCTAATGATATGTCCCTAGCTTGTCCGCAAATACGGACGGCACACTGATGACACACTGAATACTGTACATCCGTGTGCGGTCCGTAGTTTTTAGTCTCCCATAGGCTTCTATGGGTGAGTCCGTTCAGCAAACATAGAACAGAATAGGACCTGCTCTATATTTTGCGGCACGGAATCCCGGCCCACACACTGATCCGTGGAAATCACGGCCATGTGCATGGGCCCATAGAGATGAATGGGTCAGTGTGCTATCCGGGAAAAACACGGATAGCTCACTGATCCCGCCCACGGTCGTCTGCAAGGGGCTTAATACTCACCTTTCCTCGCTCCCCTGCTATTCTGGTCTGGAATCTTCAAGGAGCTGCAGGCGTGATGTAGGTGATGTCATCACATTGCACCTGCAGCTCCCAGGGGAAGAGAGAGGATAAATGGTGAAGCAGGGAGCGGATGGCTTCCTGCTTCATCATTGTATGCAACATCGACATCCCTAGGATGCCGATCAGCTGAAGTTGGGGCAGCCCAGAACAGCAAATGCAGGTCTGTCCCGCTGTCCAAAGGAGGCCCCCGCTACCATAGGGCTCGATGCAAGTGCAATGTTGGACCTATAGTTAAAGTGCCCTTGTTGTACCCAGGATAACATGCTTAACAAAAACTGTTAAGCAGTTATTATGGACACACAACAGCTTTTGGAATGTTCGTCTCTGTCATAAGCTGGACACAACATATTGCGCACTGAAATTACATATTTATGGAAAAATTTCCATTTTCACCTTTCACCATCAGTTATACTTTCTTGTCTGGAGAATACATTGATGCAACACTTGGGGGTTAAAAATGTTAACTGCACCTCTGGATAAATTCAGGGGTGTAGTTACAAAATTGGGATTCAGGGGATTCCATACTTTACTGGCATTTCAGGGCTCTGCAAAAGTGTCATGATGTTCAAAAACAAAACTTTCTAAATCTGTGCTCCAAAAACCACATGACGCTACTTCCCTTCTGGGCCTGTTTGTCTGCTCAAACAGTAGTTTATACCCAGTTTACGTACACAGCATGTGAAGGAGCGCTATGTGGCTTTAGGAGTGCAGAGTTAAATGTTTGGTATCTGGATGCCATGTCATGTTTGCAGAGCCCCTAAGGTCCCAGTAAAGTGGAACCCTCTAGGGAGTGACCCCATTTTGTAAACTGCACCCCTCAAAGAATTTATCAAGGGGTCTAGTGAACATTAGTTTCTCAGATGTGCATGCACAGCAGATGGGGAAAAGTGAATATGTAAGCTGTGCGGAGTACATTGGGTACATCAATTTCCCTACTATTTTCCTACTAGCTCCTATGATTGGGGAATTCACTATGGGTGTCAATTCTGGTGTCTTTTCCCTCGTAAGCTCTATATCTGGGGTGTACCCTGTACACAATTGCACAGCTTATACATTCCCTTCCTGCCACAGCCAGTTTTGTTCTAATGATTTGGCAATTTTTGGGGTTTTTGTCTTCCCATTGTGCAAACTAAATTTTATGTTTTTTTTTAAATTTTTTGGGTTATTTAGCCATATCAGGGCTGTTTTTTTTGCGGGATGAGCTGTATTTTGTAATGACACAAATTTTGGGGTGCATATAACTTGACTAAATTTTATTAACTCTTTTTTTTGGTGGATTTAAAAAAACAAAACAAAAAAAACAAACTAACAAACCTCAATTCTGGAATTGCATATTACCTTTAAAATTTTTTTCTTTGCAGTGTACGGCATAAGTAACATGTTACCTTTATTCTGTGGGTCAGTATGATTACATTGATACCTAATTTATATTGTATTTTAATGTGTTACTAATTTTGCAAAACAAAAACCCATTTGAGGACACAAATCAATTGTTTTTGCATCGCCTTTTTCTGAGAAGCATAATATTTTTATTTTTAGGTTGGAAGAGTTGGTTGAGGGCTTATTTTTTGCAGGATGATCTTTGCTTTTTATTGGTAATGTTTGGTAGCATTGGTAGCATATTTTGTAAGGGAGATGGCGAAAAACCATTACTTCCAGTGTTTTTATATGTTTTTTTTCCCAATGTTCACTGTGTAGGTTAAATAATGTTTCAGTTTTACTGTACTGGATGTTATGGATCGGAGTTACCAAATATGTATTGTTTTTATTAATTTTCAAATTTTTTTATTTAATTTATTTTATATAGGAAAGGGGCATTTTTTGGGATTTTATATATTTGTTAATTTTTTTAATACACTTTATTTAATTTTTTTTAACTTTTTTTTAAAACATTTTTTGATGTCCCACTAGGGGACCTGAACCAGCGATGCGTTGATCGATAGTTCAGTAGTATATACAATATAACGCAATACATACTTCCTCTCATCTCGGCAGGATCAACCAGGTATTTGGGGTCCGGGCAGCCCAGGTTCAGACCCCGGGTTGCTGAAAATTTGCATCGGCACTGCCTGAAAATTGGGACATATTTGAGTGGCGAAACCCCTTAGATGCATCGAAGGGGTTAATAATAATAATAATAATAATAATAGTCCTTTAATAGTCCCACAGTGGGGAAATTCAGTGTGTTACAGCAGCAAAGATAAGATAAGATAAGCAGATACAAATACAAATACAACATGTACAGGAATGTTCCAAGGTGAGAGGCATTACATTAATAGCAGACAGACAGATAGGACGTAGCAGAGGGGGGGGGGGGGGGGGATTTAACAGGCAGAGAGATATTTCAGTTCTCTGTATGTAATGATCTCCGCTTAGGTCGGTGTTGGTTGTACAGCCTAACCGCGGTGGGGAGGAAAGACTTCCGATAGCGCTCCTTCTCACACCTAGGTTGGAGCAGTCGGTCACTGACAGTACTGCCCAGCGCAATCACAGTCTCATGCATGGGATGGGAGTTATTCTCCCGCATGGAGCTCACCACGGACAGTATCCTTCTGTCACCCACCACCTGCACTGGGTCCAGTGGGCTCCCCAGGACAGAGCTGGCCCTTCTAATCAGCTTGTCAAGTTTATTTCTGTCCCTGGTTGATATACTGCTCCCCCAGCAGGCCACTCCACAGAAGATGGCTGATGCCACTACCGAGTTGAAGAAAGTCCTAAGAAGTGCCCCCCGGATTCCAAAGGCTCTCAGCTTCCTAAGCAGGTAGAGCCTGCTGTGGCCCTTCCTGTACAGGGCCTCCATATGATCTGCCCAGTCCAGCTTATTATTAAGGAGCAAACCCAGGTACTTATAGGTGTTCACAATCTCGATGCCCGTCCCCAGGATGTCCACTGGTTTTGGAGGGCATCTGCCTTTACGGAAGTCCACCACCATCTCCTTGGTCTTCCCCGCGTTAATCTTCAGGTGGTTCTGGTGGCACCAGTCCACAAAAACCGGTTCAGTTCTCTGTACTCCCTGTCATCATCGTCTGTGATGAGGCCTACTATTGCAGAGTCGTCAGAATACTTCTGTAGGTAGCAGCTGGATGAGTTGCACCTAAAATCAGCAGTGTACAGTGTGAAGAGGAAAGGGGCGAGAACCGTACCCTGAGGTGCCCCCGTATTACAGATCACGGTACCTGACACACAGTCTTGGGCTCTCACGTATTGAGGTCGATTTGTGAGGTAGTCTAGGATTCAGTTGGAGAGGTGGTGGTCCACTCCAGCAAGGCCCAGCTTGTCTCTCAGTAACCTGGGCTGTATGGTGTTAAAAGCACTGGAGAAATCAAAGAACATTATTCTCACCGTGTTCCCTGGTTTTTCCAGGTGAGACAGAGCCCTGTGCAGAAGGTGGATGATGGCATCATCTACTCCAATGCCCGGTCGATAAGCAAACTGGAGAGGGTCCATAGCGGGGCTCACTAGAGGGCGAAGATGTGTGAGAACCAATCTCTCTAAGATCTTCATCAAGTGGGATGTCAGTGCTACAGGTCTGTAGTCGTTGAGGTCCATAGGGTGAGGTTTCTTTGGAACTGGTACCACACAAGAAGATTTCCATAATTCAGGGACTATTTCCTGCCTCAGGCTCATATTATACGTATATGTAATTATACCACACAGCTGGTCCCCACAAGTCTTAATTAGCCTTGCACTGATGTCATCTGGCCCTGCAGCTTTCCTCGCCTTGATCTTTTTCATCTCCTTCCTCACCTGGGCCCGTGTGAAGGTCAGACTGTGGTCAGATAAAGACAGATTTCTGGATTTACTGGTCTGTTGGGAAGTAGCCACATGGGGTGAATGGGGTGAAGTCATTGTGGTGAGGGGAGCTGAAGGACATGCTGGGGTGGGAGGAGCTGGTGTGTGATCAAATCTGTTGAAGAATAGGTTTAGTTCATTAAGCCAGTTAACATCTGCCTCAATCTGGCAGACAGACTGTTTATGACCCGAAATTGACTTAAGCCCCTCCCAGACCCCCCCTTATGTCTTTTCTTTCCATTTGCTTTTCCATTTTTTCCTTATAACTGGCTTTTCCTTGCCTGATTAGATGCTTCAGCTCCTTTTGTACTTCCCTCAACCCCTCCTTATCTCTTGTCCTGAATGCCATCTTTTTCTCCTTAAGTAGTGTTTTTATATCAGAGTTAATCCATGGTTTGTTGTTGGAGAAGCACCTCACCACTTTTGTGGGTACTGTGTTGTCCACACAAAAATTAATGTAGTCCATTATGCAGTGTGTGAGTCCTTCTATATCTTCTCCATACGAATCCTGCAAAACTTCCCATGCGGTTGTGTCAAAACAATCCCTCAGAGCCTCATCACTCTCCTCGGACCATATCCTCACTGTGCGGCTGACATCTGGTTCTCTACGTACAAGTGGCTTGTACACAGGTCGGAGATGTACTAGGTTGTGATCCGATCTTCCCAGGGGCGGTAGGGCTGATGAGTTATATGCCTCCCTCACATTGGCAAAGAACAAGTCCAGTGTTTTGTTGTCTCTTGTATGGCAGGTTACATACTGTGTGAAACTGGGCAGTGTGGATGATGGAGAGGCGTGGTTGAAATCACCAGACACAAGGAGGAGGGCCTGGGGGTGTTGTGACTGTAAATGGCTCAGCGTGGCTTGTAGGACCTCGCAGGCAGCGTCAGCTTTCGCAGAGGGGGGGACATATGCAGCTATCACGATCACATGTGATAGTTCCCTTGGTAGATAGAAAGGTCTCATGCTCACAGCTAATAGTTCAATGTCCTTACAGCAAGTTTGCTCCTTAATCACAATGTGCCTAGGATTGCACCATCTATTATTCACAAACATTGCCAGCCCCCCTCCTTTCCTCTTACCACTCTCCCTTGTCCTGTCTGCCCGAAGGAGTTTAAAACCATCCAAGGAGACCAGGGAGTCAGGAGTAACTTCAGTGAGCCAAGTCTCTGTAAGTAGCATCATGCTGCACACCCGAAACTCCTGATGATGCCTGGTGAGCGCTGTCAGTTCATCCATCTTGTTTGCAAGAGATCTCACATTGCCCATAATGATGGAGGGAACAGTTGGTCGGTAACGCCTCTTTTTAATCCTCTGAAGAGTTCCTGCTCTGCAGCCCCTCCCCCCGCTTTTTCTTTCTCCATAGTTCTTGGGGGATGGGTGGGCAAATGGTATGCAGCCCTGTTGTTGTGACTCTAAGCTGCAGTAATTTCTCTCTTGTGTAGACAAAAGAAATGCCTGCAGACACAAGAGTCCCCATTTCAGCAGGACAAAAAGACAGATAAAAACAAAAAAAAAGTATCACAAAGGTCCAATTCCAAGTCTTTGTTTCTTCATTTCTTCATAGTGTAAAGTCCATTAAGTAGAGAGATAAAAAAAACAGAGAAATAAAAATAAGAGAGAGAGAGTCTCAGAGCTGCCTAACAGGCAGCCACTTCAGCGGCGCCATCTTGGAAAAAAAAAACAAAAAAAAAAAAACCCCTGAGCTCAGCTCCGACCAGGGTAATGGAGCAGGGTGTTAGCTGTCAGTTACAGTTAACACCTGCACCGGAGGCCATCCATATAGTGAGCCGGCGGGCAGCACATGGTGTAATAGTACGTCCTTTGTCATTAAGACACCGATGGCCAGAACGTATTATTACGTTCTGTGTCACTAAGGAATTAAAATACTTGCGTTTGACAATACATTAGTATTGCCATAGGTCTCTAGGAGGGCTAAAAATAAAAGTAAAAAAAAAATAAAATATATATATATATATATATATATATATATATATATATATATGACATACAGTGGGGAAAAAAAAAGTATTTAGTCAGCCACCAATTGTGCAAGTTCTCCCACTTAAAAAGATGAGAGAGGCCTGTAATTGACATCATAGGTAGACCTCAACTATGAGAGACAAAATGAGAAAACATATCTAGAAAATCACATTGTCTGATTTTTTAAGAATTTATTTGCAAATTATGGTGGAAAATAAGTATTTGCACAATAACAAAAGTTCATCTCAATACTTTGTTATATATCCTTTGTTGGCAATGACAGAGGTCAAACGTTTTCTCAAAGTCTTCACAAGGTTGGCACACACTGTTGCTGGTATGTTGGCCCATTCCTCCATGCAGATCTCCTCTAGAGCAGTGATGTTTTGGGGCTACTGTCCCTACTGCGAAACATGGAGGAGGCTCTGTTATGTTCTGGGGCTGCTTTGCTGCATCTGGCACAGGATGGCGTGAATCTGTGCAGGGTACAATGTAATCTCAAGCCTATCAAGGGATTCTAGAGAGAAATGTGCTGCCCAGTGTCAGTGTCAGTGTCATTGACAGTTACAGGAATCGTTTGATTGCAGTGATTGCCTCAAAAGGTTGTGCAACAAAATATTAAGGTAAGGGTACCATCATTTCTGTCCAGGCCTGTTTCATGAGTTTTCTTTTTTTAAAAATTCTGTTGAAGCATGGTTGAGAAGCAATGTCTGACTTTCACTTGTTCATTTTCATAGAATTTTTATATATTATTACTTTTGTCAGATTCAAGTTATTTCTGTGACCATTGTGGGTTTTTCTTTCATTAAACGAGGGGTACCAACAATTTTGTCCACGTGTGTAGGGGTGTAGATTTTAGTACAGACAAATAGCCCTAGAAAGGCTACACCCGAGACACACAAGCTCCCCTGGCACAGTCTTCATATGAGTTTTAACTTTGCTATTCCTGACTGTAGAAATATAGATGAGCTGTCACAGTCAGTAAAAATATATTTTGTTTATTTCTGTTATATAAATTAGGTGACATGCACACAACCTTGTGCGTGCCACCAGAACATAATTAAATGGCACGGGCGGCACATGGATGACATCTCTGTGCCGCCCATGCCTCCACTGCCAAATGCCACATGTCAAATGCCACAAGCTCTCAGTGAGCATGGTCCGCAAAATAAACAGGAATAGGACCTGTTATGAGTTTTGCCCCGGACTCACAGCTCCATACACGGGACTGTGAAAATTGACAGTTGTGTGTTTGGGGCCATAAAAATGACTAGGTCTGTGGAAAAACTCAGCTAGCACAATGATAATGCACATGGTCGCGTGCAGGAGGCCTAAATGATGAATACATATAATGATCATCTAATATCACTCACCACCTCCCCGCCACACCCTCTTTCTGTAGGTGTCCCCCAAGGCTCCGTCCTAGGACCCCTCCTGTTCTCAATCTACACCCTAGGCCTTGGCCAACTCATAGAATCCCATGGTTTCCATTACCATTGCTATGCTGACGACACCGAAATATATCTCTCTGGACCAGACACTACCTCCCTGTTGTCTAGAGTCCCAGAATGTCTAGCAGCCGTAGCCTCATTTCTCTCCTCCCGCTTTCTCAAACTCAACATGGAGAAAACGGAATTCATAATCTTCACCCCTCCTTGCATGACCCCCCTACCTGACCCATCTATCAAAATTAATGGAACCACTCTCACCCCAGTTCCACAGGCCCGCTGCCTTGGGATAACCCTAGACTCTGACCTATCCTTCAAGTCGCATATTCAAACCCTCAACACCTCCTGCCGCCTCCAACTCGAACATCCACCGAATCTGCTCTTTCCTCACCCCTGAAACTACAAAGATGCTAGTCCACGCCCTCATAATCTCCCGCCTAGACTACTGTAACACCCTTCTCTATGGCCTCCCAGCTAACACCCTCGCCCCCCTCCAGTCCACTTTAAACTGTGCTGCTCGCCTAATACACCTCTCCCCCCGTTCTTCATCGGCCGCTCCCCTCTGCCAATCCCTTCACTGGCTCCCCGTCTCCCAGCGAATAGAGTTCAAATTACTAACGCTGACATACAAAGCCATCCACAACCTGTCCCCTCCATACATCTCCAACCTAATCTCCGGCTACCTGCCCACACATAACCTCCGATCCTCCAAAGACCTCCTACTCTGCTCCGCTCTTATCCGCTCTTCACACAATCGACTCCAAGACTTCTCCCGGGCATCCCCCATACTCTGGAACTCATTACCAAGACACATAAGACTGTCCCCCACAGTCACAAGCTTCAAGAAGGCCCTGAAGACTCACCTATTCAAGAAAGCCTACAACCTCCAATAACGCTACTGTCACCACACACAACCTGAACAGCCTCTCCCCTCACCTTCTGTCTCTATCCCTCTTCCCTCATAGATTGTAAGCCCTTGCGGGCAGGGCCCTCTATCCCACTGTGCCAGTTAGTCTCTGTTAGCATTATCTGTTTGTATATCTGGTGTACCGTATGTAAATCCGCAAATGTAAAGCACCATGGAATTAATGGTGCTATATAAATAAATAAATAATAATAATAATAATAATAATAATAATAATAATAATATCACTCTCCCTTGGAAGGGAAGTGTATGTTACTGTTGACAAGGGACTCACTGTCTTGTATGCAATCTTTCACAGAACCAACCACATTGATGACAACAACAACAAGGACAATGACGACAACAACTGTCCCTCCAACGTCTCCTTCCCAAACATCAACTTCAACTGCATTTGATCATACAGAACACTGCAGGTATATATTACTTTATCTTCTGTGAAAAAATTGCCATTTTCTAGTTTTTAATTAAAATTTTTTGTCTCCCCATCTTCCACGGGCCATAGATTTTTATTTTTCCAATCAACATACCCAAATAAAGACTTTTAAAAAAAAAAAAAAAATTTTCCTTGTAATGTACAGTATTTGGTGCAGTGGAATGGGGAAAAAAATGCAATTCCGTTTTTTTTTTTTTTTTTATTGCATCCACTGTGAGGTAAAAAATTATGTTACTTTTCTGCTGTGGATCAGTATGATTATTAAAATATCAAATTTATATAGTTTGCATGCTTTACTACTTTTAAAACAAATTAAAAAAGTAAAAAAAAAATTCCCATACTCTGATACAGCTTTTTTTTTTTTTTTTTTTTTTTTTTAATATCTCTGTCAATGGAGTTCTTTTATTTGCAGGACCAGCTGTAGTTTATATTAGGACTATTATGTACATGTGACTTTGTGATTGCTTTAATTTTTTTTTTTTTGGAGGAGGGGGAGAGGTGATCAAAAAGCAGGAATTTGAGGGGTGTGGCTTGATGCCAAACAAGATGGCTGCAGCTTAGCTGAGCTCCATGACTTCACTCTGCTATCGCGGCTCACAGCGGCACCCGGCATCACTCACTGCTGGCATACAGCTCCACACGGTCCCTGTCAAGTTCAGGAAGGCAGGGGAATGGCGAAGAGGGGAAAGAAAGGTCCCCCTAAACGGCTCACAGACTTCTTCCTGGCGCCGATGTCTCTTCTCTCCTCCTACTACAGCAGGCAGTGGATCACCCACGCAAGGAGAGACCAGGCAACTCAGGTGAGCTGCATAGAAGACTCAGTTCCTCACCACTGGGCACCTCTGGGGACAGTAATGACTCCCAAGGGAGTCACAGTAGCAGCGCTGAAGGCCAGCAGCATTCTCTTAAAAGAGGGCTACAACCTCCCTCAGCAGCCATCTTGGAGCCAACTTGTGGCTTCTCCTCCTCCAGAAATATCCCAAATGGGCACTAACATTCCCACATTGAGCCCAGTTAAGCAGAAGATGAGATGGGACACTACTTTTTGTATTGACTCCTGCCCGGGGTCAGCAGCAGAGGAACCCTGACTCTGTGATTTAGATGTGCTACAAGTTATACCTGCAGGTACCCAATCTGCTTCTGAGTCTTTCTTGAAGGATATAATGTTAGCTTTGCATCAATCTATCCAGAAAGATATCACTAAGGCGATCATGTCCGTCTCCTCCACTGTTGACTCTCTTGGCGACAGACTTAACCATGTTGAGAATAAAATGGGCGAATTCGCTTCCACACATAATACCATAGTAGATGCCCACAATGAGCTAGAGGAGGAATTGGCAGCAGTTACACTTAAGCTCACCGACATGGAGAACAGAAAAGATGAAACAATGTTAAGTTCCGTGGCATTCCAGAGTCAGTCGCCCCTAGGGATCTGATTCCTTTCCTGCAACAACTAATTAAAGCAACCCTGCCACATTGCTCTGATGCTGACCTGATTATCGACAGAGCCCACCACCTGCCAAAGCCGAAAGGCATGCCTGATCATATTCCCAGAGATACACTTCTATAATATCAAAGATCGCCTCATATTCAAATCCAGGAAGAGATCTTCTCTTTCTGGATTCGTTCAAGACAATCCAGCTTTTCGCAGACCTCTCCCAGGCCACCAATGCTGCCAGGAAAAAGCTTGCTCCTATTACAGTGATTCTGCATCAACATAATGTTCCCTACAAATGGAGATCCCCTACTAAAATCATTGTCTCCAGGAATGGGGTGACCCACACCTTCAACTCCTTCGACACTCGGAAAAATCTTCTTCTGCAATGGAATCTGCCACCACCCGCACCTGATGTCCAAACACCGTCCGGGAATGAGGCCCATAAGCTGAACCCTTTGTGGAAACCTAATACCTAAGCCAGGTGAAAAAACCCTTATTGGACGCACTGTCAGTTTCTGTGGTGCGTTATGTGCTTAAACTTTCTGGCGAACTTCCCCCAAGTTTGCACAGTAGTACACTGCCCGCTCATGTCCGACTATCCTTCCTATTGTTGAATAGTTCTTTCTTTAACGCTGTTCATAACCAGTTCTTTCCTTCTAGGCCTAATAGCTCTACCCTGGGCATCACTCCTGATCTTTAAGTTTCTCTATTGCCAAAATGTGTTATTGATTCTTGACCGTATTTATGGATGTTAAGATTCTATCTTTTAATGTAAGGGGCCTGAATAATCCCTTTAAGCGCTCATTGTTATGGAGAGAGGCTCTCAGATCTGCCACTGATGTACTCTGCCTACAGGAAACGCATTTCTGTGATCCTCGCCCACCAAAGTTCTCTCACAAATTGTTCCCTCATATTTTCTGTTCAAATTGCAGTTAAAAATACTGTGTCCTTTCAATTACTTCTTGTCCTCCCAGACCCTAAGGGCCGCTATATCGCTCTTATATGCCTGATAAACAATTGCCCTTTTACTATTTTGAATTTGTACTGCCCTAACTCCTCTCAAGTATCTTTTCTGAACTCGGTATTGAGTAAGGTTAAGAAGCATTCCCAGGGCCAATTTGTAATATGCGGCGACTTTATTATTACGCACGATGCTGCTGTTGACTCTACTCATTTTGGCAAGCATACGCCCCAGCATTTAGGACCCTGGCTCAGGCAGGAGGTGCTTCATGATGTGTGGCGCTATTTTCATGCCTCCAAGCGAGATTTTACGTATTACTCTGCCAGGCATCGCTCCTATTCCTGACTAGATATGTTTTTGGCCCCAACCAATATGCTCTTGAAAGTACAATGTTGTGAGATAGGAAATATTACGTGGTCCGACCACGCGCCTATTGTTCTCACAATCCACTCTGGTGCCACAACTGCCCCTCCTGTGTCTTGGCGTAACAACACATACAGTGCCTTGCGAAAGTATTCGGCCCCCTTGAACTTTTCAACCTTTTGCCACATTTCAGGCTTCAAACATAAGGATATAAAATTTTAATTTTTTGGTGAAGAATCAACAACAAGTGGGACACAATCGTGAAGTGGACAAAATTTATTGGATATTTTAAACTTTTGTAAAAAATAAAAAACTGAAAAGTGGGGCGTGCCAAATTATTCGGCCCCCCTTAAGTTAATACTTTGTAGCGCCACCTTTTGCTGCGATTACAGCTGCAAGTCGCTTGGGGTATGTCTCTATCAGTTTTGCACATCGAGAGACTGAAATTCTTGCCCATTCTTCCTTGGAAAACAGCTGGAGCTCAGTGAGGTTGGATGGAGAGCGTTTGTGAACAGCAGTTTTCAGCTCTTTCCACAGATTCTCGATTGGATTCAGGTCTGGACTTTGACTTGGCCATTCTAACACCTGGATACATTTATTTGTGAACCATTCCATTGTAGATTTTGCTTTATGTTTGGGATCATTGTCTTGTTGGAAGATAAATCTCCGTCCCAGTCTCAGGTCTTTTGCAGACTCCAACAGGTTTTCTTCCAGAATGGTCCTGTATTTGGCTCCATCCATCTTCCCATCAATTTTAACCATCTTCCCTGTCCCTGCTGAAGAAAAGCAGGCCCAAACCATGATGCTGCCACCACCATGTTTGACAGTGGGGATGGTGTGTTCAGGGTGATGAGCTGTGTTGCTTTTACGCCAAACATATCGTTTTGCATTGTGGCCAAAAAGTTCGATTTTGGTTTCATCTGACCAGAGCACCTTCTTCCACATGTTTGGTGTGTTTCCCAGGAAGCTTGTGGCAAACTTTAAACAAGACTTTTTATGGATATCTTTGAGAAATGGCTTTCTTCTTGTCACTCTTCCATAAAGGCCAGATTTGTGCAGTGTACGACTTTTTGTTGTCCTATGGACAGACTCTCCCACCTAAGCAATAGATCTCTGCAGTTCATCCAGAGTGATCATGGGCCTCTTGGCTGCATCTCTGATCAGTCTTCTCCTTGTTTGATATGAAAGTTTAGAGGGACGGCTGGGTCTTGGTAGATTTGTAGTGGTCTGATACTCCTTCCATTTCAATATGATCGCTTGCACAGTGCTCCTTGGGATGTTTAAAGTTTGGGAAATCTTTTTGTATCCAAATCCGGCTTTAAACTTCTCCACAACAGTATCACGGACCTGCCTGGTGTGTTCCTTGGTCTTCATGATGCTCTCTGCGCTTTAAACAGAACCCTGGGACTGTCACAGAGCAGGTGCATTTATACGGAGACTTGATTACACAAAGGTGGATTATATTTATCATCATCAGTCATTTAGGACAACATTGGATCATTCAGAGATCCTCACTGAACTTCTGGAGTGAGTTTGCTGCACTGAAAGTAAAGGGGCCGAATAATATTGCACGCCCCACTTTTCAGTTTTTTATTTTTTACAAAAGTTTAAAATAACCAATAAATTTCGTTCCACTTCACAATTGTGTCCCACTTGTTGTTGATTCTTCACCAAAAAATTCTAATTTTTATATCCTTATGTTTGAAGCCTGAAATGTGGCAAAAGGTTGAAAAGTTCAAGGGGGTCGAATACTTTCGCAAGGCACTGTATGTTATGTCCTTGAAATCAGTGACCGAAAAATTGACTACTGATATCACCAAATTTTATGATATCAACACCCCCTCAGTAGTTGATAAGTTTTGTCTTTGGAATGCTCACAAAGCCTTCGTCAAAGTTTTATTAATACAGCATGCCTCACGGTTTAAGAGTAAAAGATAGCAAATAATGAAGGATCAACTTGATTCCATTGCGACCTTAGAGCAGCGACACAAAGCCACGTCTGATCCCTCCCTATTCAATGCCCTGAAAAAGGCTAGAGACGATTTAAGGGTGGGTTCACACCTGCGCTTGGTGTCCGTCCGTCGCCAATCCAGTGAAAATCTCGGCGAACTGGATTGGCGTCGGATACAGACCGGTCAGCGGCGCATTGGTTAAAAACCCATTCATTTGAATGGGTTTTTAAAGCAGTGCGCGGGTGTGCGCTTACACCCTCTGCGCTGCCAATCCTTTTTTTTTCCGTCGGAAACAAAGTCGGACATGCAGGACTTCGTGTCCGACGAAAAAAAAAAGGATTGGCAGCGCAGAGGGTGTAAGCGCACACCCGCAGACTGCTTTAAAAACCCATTCAAATGAATGGGTTTTTAACCAATGCGCCGCTGACCGGTCTGTATCCGACGCCAATCCAGTTCGCCGAGATTTTCACTGGATTGGCGACGGACGGACACCAAGCGCAGGTGTGAACCCACCCTAAGTTCTCATCTATTAGTGGACTTTGAAAGGCACTCCAAAAGACTAAAAGCCTCTTATTATCGGTCATACAATAAAGCTAGTAAATTGATGGCACAGCGTGTCAAGGCGGCCCTAATTAAGTCTAAAATTCTGTTTATCCTTTCCCAAGCGGCCAATGTGTAAGATGGGGAAACAGCCCTCATGTTATGAATGTAACTGTGTCTGTAGTTTATTTTTTTTATAAACTGACATTTGTTTGTTTGACCATAAGAGGCCACTGTTACCTCAGAAATAGAAGAGACTGTAATTCTGTAATTCCCTGGAGTAGTGACGTGGAGAGGTTCTGCAGAGGTGGGTCAAGATGCAGCAGAGTATGTCTGGCAGCCATCTTTGCTGGGTGTGCTTCTGAGTTTTTTAGAAGAAGGGCTGAAGTGAGAGGAAAAACATTCTTAAAGGATTAGAGACATAACAAGAGTGTGCTGAAGCAGAGACTGTTCCAGGGTTTGTTCAGACAGCATCCTAAGTTGAAGATTGCTATCAAGGACTGGCTGAGAAGTGGCCCTGTCAGTGAGATTGCATGTTTTCTGTATTAGCCCTGCTTTCAGCGGTTCCAGAGAGAAGCTAAAAGGTACCCAACAAATCTGAATCCAGTAAGAGAAGTAATCGTGCACGCACCGCATTACATTTTTGGCGCAAATTGCTTGGGTCTGAATAAGGGCCTGTAGTTAGACTAGTTAGGCATCCTCATATTCACAGGCCACACTACTGGTGAATTATATACCTATTCGGTAGTAAGGACTCAGAGAATTCTATTGAGTTGTAACTCCCAGAGAGGAGCTTCTGAGGAAGTCTAGAAGCGACATTTTATACATTGTCATATTTCTTTGGCTTGCAAGCTGACTTACTATTATATTTATTCAGTTATACTTTGTTTGTGGGGAATAGTGGTATTTTGATAAGTTTGTAAGCTCTTGTGTTATACCGCCGGTGCCTCTATCACACTCATTGAATTATTCCTGTGACTAGGGTGATAAAAAGGTAACAAGCGGCTGGTTAGTTGCAGCCTGCAGATAGGTAAAACCTTGGAGTTTATTTGGAGCTGCACATAAGAAGGCACCGCGCTGTACAACACCAAGGCCTCAGCTTACTGGCTGAGTATATGTAAATAGTTGAGAGTGTTTTTCTGGTAAATAGGTGTTACTACACAAAGTAAAATCTTGTATTTTTACTAAATTGATTTGGAGTCGCTTCCTTTGTTCGTGACTTCGCTGTATCCTGGGGAGCCCACCCCAGTACACGGCTTACAAATGCAAAGGTATACCATCCACAGCAATATTGCTGAGGAGTTTAGCAAATACTACCAGGACCTTTATAATTTGAAGGACGACCCAGACACCGCTCAGCCTTCTATTCCAGATATTAATCACTTCCTAAACTCCCTGCAACTTCCTTCCGTTTCTCAAAGCCAGCTCTAATCTCTAAATGCCTCTATATCCATCCAAGAGGTAGCTAAGCCCATTGATGGCCTGAAGCTTAACAAATCCCCTGGCCCAGACGGGTTTTCAGGGGAATATTACAAATTGTTTAAACCACTTATCCTTACTCATCTTACAGAGGTCTTCAATTTAGCCATGTTAACTGGTAAATTTCCCCAAGAAATGTTATCTGCTACGATATTGACGATACCTAAACCAGGGAAAGATCCCTCTCTCCCTTCTAACTGCTGGCCCATATCCTTATTGAACGCTGATGTCAAGCTATTTGCCAAGGTTATTGCAAATAGACTTCTTGACATCATGCCTACCCTGATAGGATCGACCAGGTGGGATTCACCAAGGGGAGGCAGGCTCCAGACGGTAAAAAGCGTGTGGCCACGCTGGTAGCAGCGGCCCGGCGGGCGCCTTCCCTGCTCCTGTCCCTGGATGCGGAGAAGGCATTAGATAGGGTAAATTGTGGATATCTTTTTGAGGTCTTACGCAAATTTGGTTTCCTAGGCCCCATTGCAACTGCTGGTGAATGGAGTGCTGTCCTTTCCCTTTTCAATCTCGAATGGTACGAGATAGGGGTGCCCATTGTCCCCTTTAATATTTTCCCTAGTGGTGGAGCCCTTAGCTAAAAAAAATTAGATCACACCATGATATCACTGGTGTCAGGTTGGGGCAAACGAATCACAGAATTAATCTGTTAACAGACGATGTGATATTGTTCCTCTCTTATACTGACTCCACGCTACAGGCGGTATCCCAGACCTTGTCTGATTTTGGTGCATTATCGTACTATCAGGTCAACGAATCCAAATCCCAGATCTTGGGGGATTAGCCTGACACCAACCAATATTCGCCATATTAAAGACTCTTCACCCTATCAGTGGTGCCCGCAGTCGATGCCCTATCTGGGAATTCAGCTGACATCGAATCCAAAAGACCTAGCTAAGGTCAACTTTCCCGGGTCTGCTGACTTCCCTACAGAAGGAGCATTTGAGCATAGTTGGATAGGGAGAATAGTGCTATACAAAATGTTGATTCTTCCTAGAATACTTTACTATTTGAGGACACTGGTGATCCCGATACCCAGGAGTGTTTTCCAAGATTTCCAAAGGCAGATGATGGCTTTTGTATGGAATGGCTGTAAGCCTATGGTGGCCCTGCACACGCTCTTCAAGGATAGGGACAATGGAGGTATGGGAATACCAAATTTGTATCACTACCACTTGGCAACCGCCTTGGGCCAGCTTAAATTCTGGTTTACACCAAACCATGATAAACTATGGCCGGCTATGGAGGCTCAAATAGCTTAGGTTAAGAGCTGGGAGGGTTTCCTGTTAGCGCTAGGACCCTCCATGCGTTTACCCCCCTGTTTCAGACAGTACTATCCCTAGGGTCTCCCTGAACTTGCCTCTTACTACGCTCCCACACATGGTCCCACTTCTGTCCTTAGATGTTTGGAGCGGCTGTGGGATTAGGAATATATCTGACCTGTGTAGTGACAGCAGCATTGTACCCTTCTCCATGTTGGAGGAGAATTATAGTCTACCTACTCATGAGAAGTTTACTTATACCAGGTTGGTTTCATACCTGTCGGAGTCTCCCTCAACCCTGGTTCAGGTGCTGCAGCCGGCTGCTGACCTGTTGCACTTGCTAACTTCTTCAGCTGCATATCATACTAAAACTTTGTACTGTTCCTTAAACTTAGATTGTACTGGGCGGTGGCTTTGAGGCCGGCTGGTGGCAGGAGGCGATCAGGTGGACAAAGAAGTCCACGGTGTGTGCTTCACATTGGGAGCAGTATAGTAAGTTGCTCCTGCACTGGTACTACCCTTTCCTTCGCTTAGCTAAGTTTTTTACCACGTGTCCTTCTGACTGTTGGAGAGGGTGTGTGGGAGTTGGCTCTTTATTTCATATTTTTTGGCATTACTCACTCATTTAACCCTTCTGGATATCATTTTTTTCCTTAATTAATAAACTATGTGGTGGGGGTTGGTTTTTACACCTGAGATGGCACTGCTCCTGTTGGGCATCCACACTTTACCATTTAGGCATAGAACTGTCATATGCCAGGTACTTGGGGCTGCTCGCCTATTTATTGCGCGCAGATGGAAATCTACCTCCTGCCCGGCATTGCCAGAATTGATTTCTATGGTCTCCTTGAATTGCCAATTCGAACAAATTTATGCCTGTAGGGGTGGCAATCCGCATAAGTTCCGGGATAACTGGGAGATTTGGTTAACATCGTTCCCCTCTCTAAATGCTTATTGATATTCACTTCTTACTATACCTCGACTTTCTGATGCACACCCTCTTTGGTCATCTATTGGGCTTACTGTATATATACAGGTGCATCTCAATAAATTAGAATATCTTGAAACTTTTATTTCTTTCAGTAATTAAATTAAAAAAGTGACCTCCTATATTTTCTAGATTCTTTACACACAGAGTGTTCTATTTCTGTAAATGTTGATTATGGATTACAGCTAATGAAAACCCAAATCTAAGAAAATTAGAATATTGTAAAAAAGTTCAGTATTGTAAATTCAGTGTGTCACCTGCCAAGGTTTCCTAAGCCTTTAAATGGTCCCTCAGTCTGGTTCAGTAGGACACACAATCATGGAAGACGCTGATTATGAATTGTATTACTGAATTACTGAAATAAATGAAGGCTTCTAAAATATTCTAATTTATTGAGATGCACCTGTATATTGTTGTTTATCACTGGTATCGGGAAAATCTGTGCACTCACCCGAGTGGCAGACCAATCAGTCCTATTAGATGTCATAGAGTGGCCCGACTCTCCTATGTTCTTTAGGCCTATTTATTTGTCTGTTGGCTCTTTCCTGTTTTACCTTACCCGCTTGTTGCGAACTCTTCCCTTCCCTCATGGCCTCAACTTGAAGACTGCATTTATTCTACAGTTGTGCGAAAAAGTTTACATACCCCGGCAGATTTTTGTTTTTTTTGGCCTTTTTTCAGAGAATATGAATCTTTTGAAATCATAATGACAACCAAAAACATCAAAATGACCCTGTTCAAAAGTTTACATACCCTGGTGATTTTGGCCTGATAACATGCCCAGAAGTTGACACAAAGGAGTTTGAATGGCTACTAAAGGTAACATCCTCACCTGTGACCTGTTTGCTTGTAATCAGTGTGTGTCAGAGGCGTAGCTAGCGGGGGGGACAGAGGGGGCGGCTGCCCCGGGCCCACTGAATTTTTGGGGGCCCACCCCGGGGCCGCCATTAATACATCCTTTATTTCTAACTAGATCGGTGTCTGCAGATTAAAACAGAACCTGAAACTTAACAGTATTGTAAACCGCAAGCCAGTACAGGCTTGCGGTTTACAAGAAGCCGAGACCACAGATGATGTCTGCTTCTCAGCACGGGCGGCACGATGACGTCACAACATTGCGCCACCTGCGCTCAGACACAGACGTCCTGTGCGTGGACAGGGAGGAAGTGCCGGTGGCTCCATTCATCACCATCGCAGGTGAGTATGACTTTTTTTTTTTTTTTTTTTTTAGCTTAGTTGTGGGTATATTAATAGTATAAGGGGTGGATAGGAGGGGGAAATATAACTATAAGGGAGGATTCATTAGGGGGCATTATCATTATGACGATGGGGGGTCATTTATATAAGGGTTATTAGGAGGTATTATTAATACAAGGGGGAGGTTATTTATATAAGGGGCCATTAGGGGGCATCATTTATATTAGGAGGCATTACGAACATAAGGGGGTGGTCATTAATATAAGGAGCCATTAGAGGTACAGTATTTATGTCAGGGTGAATCAGGGGCATAATATGAGAGACAATTAATTTAATTAAGGTGGCACTTGGGTTTTAATAAGACTTAAGGCCCCACATAGTGGGCTGCAGAAAAAACAGTGCTGCAGGAAAAACCGCAGCGGTAACATTGTGGTTTTTCTCGCAGCACTTTTCACAGAAGGTCCGCAGAGGTTTCCCCTGTGGCCTTTCTGATTTCAATACACCTATATGGAAACCGCCAGTGTTTCTGTAGGTATAATTGAAATGCTTCAATTTCCAAAACCGCAACGGTTTTGGAAATCACAGTACATCTGCTGCACATATTTTTCCGCAATGTGTGGATGGGATTTGCTAGATGCAAAATGCCGTTTTTTTTTCTGTGGGTTTTCGCCACATGTGGCCCCCATCCCCACTTTGCAGTAAAATATGCGCAACTGAATTCAGCGCACTGCCGGCTTTCCCAGTATGTGCCCTGGGGCTGGAGATATCGGGGGTCTTAGTTTCATGGTTTACTGTCAGAAGGGCGTTCCTGATAGTCTAGCTGCGCTGTGAGGAACGCCCTCCCTGATAGGTCTCGTTCATAGACTTGTACTGGGGGGGGCGTTCCTCACAGCTCAGCGTCATCGCTGGGCTATAAGGAACTCCCCTTCTTTGTACTCGCCCATAGCGCTGTACTGTCAGAGAGGGCGTTCCTCACAGCGTAGCTAGACTGTCAGGAACGCCTTTCTGACAGTAAACCGTGAAACTAAGACCGCCGATATCTCCAGCCCCGGGGCACATACTGGGAAAGCCAGCAGTGCGCTGAATTCAGCGTGCTGTCGGCTTTCTATCGGTATGTAAAACAGCATATACATGAGGACGTGAAAGGTCCTCTTTAAGGAGTTTTCCAGCTCATTTTTATTGATGGTCTATCCTCAGAATAAAACATCAATAAGAGATAAGTGATTCCCCACTGATCAGCTGTATGAAGGGGCTATGGCGCCTGTTTATATCACACGCTGTCTGTTTATAGTGACCGTGTGATGTAATTCCAGCCTTGTCACATGGATGTGTATAGGACGAGGCTGTAGTTACATTACATGGCCGCTATGAAAAGAATGACACTATGTAAACAGAGAAGGGGTCACGGCGCTTACACAGGTACCATGGTTCATTCAAACAGCTGATCCTGGGGGTCCGGGATATTGGAACCCCAATAATTTATTTTCCCTTTTTTTTTCCTTTTTAATTAGGAAACATCTGGGGCATTATTAATAAGGGGCACTATTTAAAGGGGTGCACAGGGAAGTTATTAACTTAAAGATACACTTGGGGGTATTATTCATTATAGGGGGTTATATTATATGTTTTATAATTGGGGTAGCAGCAGGATGGGGGCTTTGTGCAGGTGAGTACAATATGGGTCAGGTGCCTGGAAAAGTGAGGAGCCAAAGATGTCTGTGTTGCAAACTTTACAGAGAGTGGAAGAAGTGGTCATGGTCGTCCAGATAAAGAGACGGAGAATGTGAACGATTAGTCAGAGATGTCACCGGTAAATCACTAAATTCTACTGCCCTCTATTCACCTAAATCGTCTGCAGAGCCCTGTGTAGAGCTGCTATATACCACTATACGCTCACCGTATACTGATAGTATCGGTATACGAACAAGTCCAAGTTGGGGGCCCACTTGGACATGTTCACTCCCCCTCTCCTGAAACCCTAGCTACGCCTCTGGCGTGTGTGCATAAAAACTGAGTAAGTTTCTGGGATCCAGACAGACTGTTGCATCTTTCCTCCAGCCACTGACGTTTCTGGATTGTGAGTCATGGGGAAAGCAAGAGAATTGTCCACGGATCTACGGGAAAAGGTAGTTGAACTGTATAAAACAGGAAAGGGATACAAAAAGATATCCAAGGAATTGATAATGCCGGTCAGCAGTGTTCAAACTGTGATTAACAAATGGAAACTCAGGGGCTCTGTAAAAAACAAACGACGGTCAGGTAGACCAACCAAAATTTTGTCCACAGCTGCCCGGAAAATTGTTCGGGATGCAAAGAAAAACCCACACATAACATCAGCTGAAATACAGGACTCTCTGAAAACTATTGGTGTAGATGTTTCAAGATGCACAATAAGGAGGCACTTGAAGAAAAATGGGCTGCATGGTCGAGTTGCCAGAAGAAAGCCATTACTGCGCAAATGCCACAAAGAATCTCGCCTTCAATACGCCAAACAGCACAGAGACAAACCTCAAAACTTCTGCAACAAGGTAATTTGGAGTGATGAGACAAAAATCGAATTTTTTGGCCACAACCATAAACTTTACATTTGGAGAGGTGTCAACAAGGCCTATGATGAATGGAACACCATTCCTACTGTAAAGCACGGAGGTGGATCACTGATGATGTGGGGATGTGTGAGCTTCAAAGGCGCAGGAAACTTGGTCAAAGTTGAAGGTAAGATGAATGCACCACGTTATCAGCAAATACTGGAGGCAAATTTGCACTCATCAGCCAGGAAGCTGCACATGGGACGTACTTGGATGTTCCAACATGACAACGATCCAAAACACAAGGCCAAGTCGACCTGTCATTGGCTACAGCAGAAGAAAGTGAAGGTTCTGGAGTGGCCATCTCAGTCTCCTGACCTCAATATCATTGAGCCACTCTCGGGAGATCTCAAGCGTGCAGTACATGCAAGACAGCCCAGGAATTTACAGGAACTGGAGACTTTTTGCCAAGAAGAATGGACAGTTTTACCATCTGAGAAAATAAAGAGCCTCATCCACAACTACCACAAAAGACTTCAAGCTGTCATTGATATTAGAGGGGGAAATACACGGTATTAAGAACTGGGGTATGTGAACTTTTGAACAGGGTCATTTTGATGTTTTTGGTTGTCATTATGATTTAAAAAGAGAAAACACAGAAGTTTGACAATAAATGGTTTCAACCAACCACTAACCATGAGTGGAGAAAAAGTTTTTGTGTTATCATTCATATTCTCTGAAAAAAGGCCAAAAAAACAAAAAATCTTCCGGGGTATGTAAACTTTTTAGCACAACTGTATTTATTTTGCAACTGTAGAATACCTCTAGAATTAAATGTTACTGGAGCGCATTTTAAGGTGTATTCTTCTAAACACTTTGTCCTTCACAATCATTTTGTACTCTGTATACATGTAGATTGTGTTGCCATGACTGTACCCTATGTTTTTTGCTTTACCTTGTATTGTACTTACGAAAAAATTTAATAAAAACTAATGACATAAAAAAAAAGCAGGAATTTGCACATTGTGATTTTTTTTTTTCTTCTATTGAGATGTTCACCATTCTAGATAAATAGTTTTATATTTTAATAGTTTGGGCATTTTCAGAAGGGGCAATGCCAATTACATTTATTTTTATTTTTTATGTATGTGTATATGTGAAATGGGAAAACATTCCTTTCTGAATTTTTAATGCTTTTGAGGTTTTTCTATGTTTTTAAAAATCTTTAAACATTTTTTACATTTATTTTAAAGAGGACCTTTCATGTCCTCATGCTCATGTGGTTTTATATACCGCTAGAAAGCTGAATTCCCGGTATGTGCCCCGGGGTGGAGATATCGGTGCTGTTAGTTTAGTTTACTCACTCCGTCCACACACAATGATTGACAGTGAGTGTCCTGCCATTATTTACACAATTTTTTTTTAAATAAAAAAAATAAATCCTGGTCCTAATCCTATAAAACTACATATGAGAGGGCTCAGCTTCTTTCCCTCTACCAAGTGCTGCTTTTGGGGCAAGAAACACTGGTTCAATTGAAGTAGGCTGCTGCAATTACTTACTATCTTTGGGTGATGGCTTATTGTTCCTTAGTGATAACATGGCACGTATCTGTACATACTGTTTGTTACCAGCAGAGTGTGCTATGCAATTGAAAGTAAACCTACATATTTCCTATACAAGTGCTGGTGCCTAAAATAAATTTCCTCCACGAAATTTTTTTTTTTCCATCAAAAAAGTTTTATTAACCCATTCCCGCCGGTGACATTTTTTGATTTTCATTTTTGACTGCCCATCTTTCAAACCCCATAACTTTTTTATTTTTCCGTTCTCAAAGCCTTATTAGGACTTAATGTTTGCGGGACAAATAGTTCTTCATGATGCTACCATATATTATTCTGTACAATGTACTGGGAAGCTTGAAAAAAATTCAGAATGGGGTGGATTTGAAGAAAAAGTGCATTTGTGCGACTTTCTTACAGGCTTCGTTTTTACGGCGTTCACTCTGCAGCCAAAATGATATGTCACCTGTATTCTATGTTTCGGTACGCTTTTCGGGATACCAAATTTAAATGGTTTTATTTACATTTTAACCCCTTAACAAAAATCTAAAACTTCATGGGAAGCAGATGGTGGACCCACTGTGTTCCCTAACTGGTTTACTTCCAAAGGCGTTATATAAGTAGCTTCCCCGGTCTTCACACTGTGTGGTCACCCTGTGTGATCTTCGCTGCTGGGAGGCTACCAGGCCACTATTTCTCGATGAGGTCCCAGTGTAGGTGGCAGGTGACCAGGGGAACAGGTAAAGGATGAGTACAGGCTGACGATCAGGTCAGCAGATAAGCAAGGTCATAAACAAGTCAAAGAGTCAGGGCAGGCAGCTCAGGTTCACAAGTTGAGAACAGGCAAAGTTCATACACGGGTAGGCAGCAGAACAGGCTTAAAGAACAATAGTCAACGTTAACCATTTCCCAACATCCGCCATAACAGTACGGCGGATGCCGGGTATTTAAATATGGCGGCTGTGATAGGTGCTGGGTGTCTGCTGAATTATACAGCAGACACCCGGCGCTAATACCTGCGATCAGTGCCCGCTCTGATCGCGGGCATTAACCACCTGGCACCTTGGTCAAAGATGAACGAGGCGCCATTTTGCCGGGGATCGCTGGTCTCATTGGCATGACAACCGGGAGCCTACTGAAGGCTCCCGGGCTTGCCTGCCATTCATTGCTTTATGCAGCCTGCCATACAAATGTCGATATATATTTTGCAATGCATTAATATTGTAATGCATTGCATTATTGATCAGACCCCCTGGGGTTCAAGACTCCTAGGGGGTCTAATAAATACAAAAAAAAAAAGTAAAACAAAATATAAAAAATATTCAAATCACCCACTTTTCCCTAGAACACATATAAAAGTATTCAAATTCTGTGAAACACATAAACATTAGGTAACCCTGTGTCCGAAAATGCCTGATCTACAAAACTGTACAATACTTTTCCTGTACGGTGAATGCTGGAGCGGGGAAAAAAAAAAATCAAAAGTAGCGAACCGACGTTTTTTCACTGTTTTGCCTCTGATATAAATTTGAATAAAAAGTGATCATAGCAATAGACATTCCTCCAAATGGTATAACTAAAAAGTACACCTGTCTTCGCAAAAAAGACGCTCCATCCTAAAATCTAAAAAAGTTATGAGTGTCAGAATATGGCGACTTTAAGAAAAAAAAATTTTTTGCAAAGTTTTGGATTTTTGTTAAGGGGTTAAAATGTAAATAAAACCATTTAAATTTGGTATCCCCGGAATTGTACCAAAACATAGAATACAGACATTTCATTTTGGCTGCAGAGTGAATGCCATAAAAAGGAAGCCAGAAAGAAAGTCACACAAATGTACTTTTTCTTCAAATCCACCCCATTCTGAATTTTTTTCCAGCTTGTCAGTACATTGTACAGAATAATAAATGGTAGCATCATGAAGAACAATTTGTCCCGCAAACATTAAGCCCTCATATGGCTCTGTGAACGGGAAAAATGTCACCGGCAGGAAGGGGTTAATGGCTTCTCTCCTGTACTGTTGCAGGCATACTCCTACTAGATGGCCTGTTGGTCCTTGCTTTCTCTCATTGGCTATGCTTCTTCCATTTGCCACTCAGCCCACATAAGGAACACACTGTTCTCACCAATGATGGTTCCTTTGATCTCTTCCTCTCCTGCTCTTCTGCTGTATCCATCTACCACAGTGTGATCCTCAGGCCTCCCTTTCACTCAGACCTACAATGGTCTACTTTGGGCCTTGATTCTCACTGGACCGTGACATGTTTTCCTGGTTCATTAAGGTTCATATTTTCTTTAGGCCCCATATTCATGTCTTGATGTCACTAGGCCTAAGGTCAGGCCTGGGGCCTGGTCACTTGCACACCCACACCAAGTGCTACTTTTAGGTGCCCCTATTCAATAACTATCCCAGAACCCTTCTACCTATGAGTGAAAGTGGCCAGCACTGGTTCTTCTCTATCTGCATAAAAAGCAGTGTATTACACTGAACCTGTGCTGTAACATCACCATATACTGGCTGGCATGAGTAACTGTGCCGCAAACATTTTAATATAACTACAAAGCTGACACTTATGCAGGAGGGCTGGATGGCAATATAGGTGACAGGGGAAGGGAAGCACTGGAGCAGCAGCAACCTCTTAAGATGGGCAACTAAGACCTGAGTCTTTATTACAAGTACATGAATACTTCATGAAGACAACCACTTGCTTATTGGGGACCCCACTCTGAGTCAGAACCACTTGCAACCAGCATCTCTGTCTTGTGGACCTGACCATGTATAACAGGGTACACATCTGGTCAGACATGGTTTGCCCTGCCACCTCCATCTTTTAATAGGTTGTTAGAGCCCAGAGAAGCTGTACTTTTATTCTATTTAAAAATGTGGTTATTTTCATGCACCTATGAAACATTTTCTGTATGGAAGGTTGTATCTTAAAGGTGTCTTCTGGTGTACGTGGACCAGGCGAACTGTTTGAACAGCCACTGATTGACTGTTCTTGATTGACCTTTGGTCCTGTGCGAGACAAAGGACAGGAACACTGAGGACCTAATGGTAGACTCTCTGCTGGATCTGCGCCTGAATAGAGTATGAGTATATAGGGGGAGATTTACCAATCCCTATACACCAGAAAATGGGTGTGGAGGAATGATATTGTGGTGCATATTAACCCTTTCATGCCTCTGTCAATTTTTGTTTTTGCATTTCCATTTTTCCCTCTCTCAATTCCAAGAGCCATCATTTTTTCATTTTTCAGTTCACAGAGTCACATCGTGGCTTATTGTTTGCGGGACAAATTGTACTTTGTAATGGCACCATTCAATATCCTGTACAATGTACGGGGAAGCTGGAAAAAAAATTCTGAATGAGGTGGAATTGGAAAAAAATGCATTTGCTTCAATTTCTTATGAGTTTAATTTTTACGGCATTCACTGTGTGGTAAAAATGACGTTATCTGTATTCTGCGGGTCAGTATGATCACGGCAGTACCAAGTTTATATAGTATTTGTAATGTTTTGATACCTTTTGAAAAAAATGTAAACTTTTCAAAATAAAGAAAATTTTTTGTGCTGCCATGTCCTGACACCTGTAACTTTTTTATATTTATGTGTATGGTGCTGGGTAAGGCGCCTTTTTATGCAGCACATGATGGCATTTTTAATTATACCATTTAGGGGAAGTTCTGATGGTTTGATCTCTTTTTATTCCATTTTTTATAGGAGGAAAAGTGTTGAGTAAAATCGCCATTTAGCCATTTTGATTTTTTCCCCCGCTACGCTGTTCACTGTATGGGATAAATATTTTTATATTTTAATAGTTCTGGCATTTTGGAGCATGGGGACACCTAAAGTGTTAATGTTTATTATTGTTTATTTATTTTTATATGTGATCAAGTGAAAGGGGAGTGATTTGAACTTTTATATTTTTTGTGTTTTTTATACTTTTTTTTTTTTTTTTTTTACTTTTATGATCAGACCCTTTAGGGACCTTGAACCCTAGGGTGTCTGATCACTCATACTATTCACTGCAATACTAATATATTGCAGTGAATAGTAAAATACATTGCCACTGGTAGCGTGTAATAGAAGTGATATAATGACAATCCTGGGAGCCTTCAATAGGCTCCCGGCTGTCATGCCAACTGATCACTGCCCTCCAATGATGATCCGGAGGGCGGCGATCATTCAAAGATGCCCATGGCAGCTCTGCACTTTAGATGCTGCGGTCGTGTTTGACCACAGCATCTAAAGTGTTAACAGCTGCGATCCATGTCGGCACCGATTGCAGCTGTTAGCAGCGGGTCCTGGCTGTATTATACAATAGAGAGAGCTGTTGGGTCCTTTATTAAGACTGGTGTATGATATGCCTGTCTTAATACATGTGCCCCATAATGTTTGTTATTTTCAGCCTCTGTACGAATTTAAAAAAAGAATTGTAACACCCCTGAGTCAATAGGGAGAACATTCAAACTCCTTGCAGATGTTGTCCTTGGCTGGATTTGAACCTAGGAATCCATTGTATTGTACAGAAATCATCCTAATATGAGAGATATTTAAAAAAAAAAAAAATGTAATTCCATGTAAATTTGGAGGCGCATGGAGGTCCAGTAAAGAATCGTATAATTTTATGGACACTGCATTATGTATTTCTATTATAATATGAATCTATAGAGAGACATAACTACAGAAGTTCAGTAGTGATTAAAGGGAGTCTACCACCTCCGCCAAGCATATTAGACTATTTCAACCACATTACAGTGATAAACATACCTTTGTGTGAATGGAGAAAAAAATGACTTTATAAGTCTTATGCAAATGAGGCAGTTAGTGCACCAACTTTTAATTGTTCTTGCCTCAATCCATATGTGCACATTCGTCTATTGAATATTGTAATGAGACAAATAACTCATTTTTTCTTTCTCATTGCAGTTGTGTTGTTGAATTGCTTTTAGCATTTTTTGGAGGAGTATTTGTTGCATTTCTCATATGTGCCACTGTTTTCTGCGTTGTTAAGATTAAAGATAAAGGTATGTAAAAAAAAATGTTATTTACTTATTATTGTTCTTGTATGCAATTTTCTTAAAAGTATAAAAAAGTAATATAGATAATGGCCAACAGATACTATATGAGTATTCTGGGACTGAAACATTGATTTGGCCACCAATGTTTGATCAGTGGGGTTCTAACCTTTGCCGTCTGCTTATCTGAACAAGTGCTGTGGCCCCTTGAAAGCTTATCCAGACAATACATCCCCATTCATCACTGAATATAAAATGGATTTATAGGATAGAAAGATCGGTAGGGGTAGGCCATTAATGTTTGATCGGTGGGGGTGTGATCCCATCGACCATCTGAATGGTGAGTACTGAGGCCCCTTTTATGTTTATCCAGGCAACACATGCACATTCATCATTCAACCTCAAATGGGTGTTATAGATCATAAACAATGGTTTGTGTAGACCATACTTGTTGACTCTACCAACCATTGGAATAATGTGAGTGCCATGGCCCTTTCAGTGTTTATACCGTCATTTTAACTGCATTTATGATTTCTTCATCCTTTGAATGATGGTCAGTTGAAGAAATCAGTAATGTTTCAATGTCTAGATGTAGTGTTCATGGAGGATGTCAAAGTACATTTTTAGTTTGGGCACCCATACATGTACTAATGCTGAGAAAATTGCCTGTGTGGTCTGTCTCTACAATATCAGAGGCATGTCTAAGTACATAATGGGCCACAACAAACCTGGGAGGCAGTGTTACAGATCTGCACAAAACAGATTGCAGTAGTGTACTAACATAAGTTAATGTCCTTCTCACTAGATTTGGACTAGAACTGTAACTTGAAGCTTCTGGGCCCCAGTTGGAGGTTGTAACAAACCCTAATATATGTACCATGTGACATTTAGCATAGTGCTGTCTTCAAATGTGGCAGACAACTCTTGGGGCCCCTTCAGGTCCTAGATGCAACTTGTTTTTTTGTTTTTTTTTTTATTTTTTAATACTGCTGCTAGTGAGGCCGTAAACATAACAAATCATTACTTACCTCTCCCAAGTAGCAGTTCCATTCATCTGTGTACAGGTCCCTCTGCCGATGTCACCAGTGACAGGGTGGCACAAACAGCCCGAGGGTGAATGGAGCTGCCACCGCTGGGTTTGGATGGTCAAGGAGAGCTAAGTACAGTAGTAGCAGTATTATATCATAAAAAAAAATGAAATAGATAACCCCTTTATGTAAAGTGCAATTATGTAAATTGAAAATGCATATGTACACTTGTTAGCAGAGAAAAATATCACTCTAATCCATTATATTTGGGTAGGAATTCAAAATACCCATTCTGATTTAACCCCTTCCCACTCTGCGCAGTACTATTATGTCACGCAGTACTATTATGTCACGCGGAGCGTGTAGTTAACACTCAGCGACATAATAGTACGGCGCTGTAATGCCATGGGCACAGGACTAGCCACTGGAGTCAGAATATACTCCAACTGCAGTGGATTAACAACCTTGGATGCTGTGATCAATAGCATTACAGCATCCATGGGTCAATGGGCAAGATTGCCCCCCCGCCACCCCTGGGATATTCGCAATAAGATATCGGGGTCCAAGGGGTTGCCATGGCAGACATGAGGCCGAGTAATGGCCTCCTGACTACCTATGCCCTATACACATAGTGAGCCTACGTGTGATGTGCTGCAGTACTATGTATTGCAGTACACTGCACTGTGGGACAGGTAAAAAGTAAAAAAAAAGAATAATAGTTAAAAAATAAAGCATAATAAAAAGTTTAAAAATCCACCTTTTAATTAAAAAACACAACGTAAACAAAAAAACATAAACAAACATGTTAGGTATCCCCATGTGCAAATAAGTCCCCACTATCCAAAAATAGTGTTATTTATTTTGTACTGTGAACGCCTTCAAAAAAAAATATACTGCGATGCACAAATTAATGTATTTTGGTCACCTCGCTTTCCCCAAAATGAAAAGTGATTGAAAAGTCATACATACCAAACATTGTTACCAATAAAAAAGTACAACCTGCCCAAATAGAGAGCCCTTACATCTCAGTCAACAAAACAGTATAAAAGTTATAGGTGTCAGAATTCGGTGACGCAATTTTCAAAAAGTAACGCTTTATTTGTAAAAGCGGTAAAACATAAAAAGCAAAATAAACATAAAAGCAAAATGCAAGAAATTATGATAGAATGTTTATTTTGGATGATCATTTGCTGTTTTAACTGGCTTTATGACTGGGCAGTTTAGTTGGTTATGTTGATCTGATATGATTGTTTGTACTTTTGATCCCACCATCAAAAGATTGGAGGCATCACAGCTGCTTTTAACTCATGTGTATGGCCAATTTCACTCTTTATCCATACTTTTTTTTTTAAATTTTCTTCAAATTATCAATACAGTACTATACAATACATCTTATGAATAAATGCATTTTATTGATTTTTCAGCTAAAAGAAAGACTGGCGTTTCAGGACAGATAAGTAAAGAACAAGAATCATCCAATGGTATTGGCAGTCGTCACTTGGTAGGCACTAAATTACAATGTTAGACAGGGTTCGCATGAACATATAAAAATGTTTCTGAGCTTCAGACTTAACATATAGTGGGGAAAAAAAGTATTTAGTCAGCCACCAACTGTGCAAGTTCTCCCACTTAAAAAGATGATAGAGGCCTGTAATTGTCATCATAGGTAGACCTCAACTATGAGAGACAAAATGAGAAAACATATCTAGAAAATCACATTGTCTGATTTTTTAAGAATTTATTTGCAAATTATGGTGGAAAATAAGTATTTGGTCACCTACAAACAAGCAAGATTTCTGGCTCTCACAGACCTGTAACTTCTTCTTTAAGAGGCTCCTCTGTCCTCCACTCATTACCTGTAGTAATGGCACCTGTTTGAAATTGTTATCAGTATAAAAGACACCTGTCCATAACCTCAGACAGTCACACTCCAAACTCCACTATGGTGAAGACCAAAGAGCTTTGGAAGGACACCAGAAACAAAATTGTAGACCTGCACCAGGCAGGGAAGACTGAATCTGCAATAGGCAAGCAGCTTGGTGTGAAGAAATCAACTGTGGGAGCAATAATTAGAAAATGGAAGACATACAAGACCACTGATAATCTCCCTTTATCAGGGGCTCCATGCAAGATCTCACCCCCGTGGGGTCAAAATGATCACAAGAACGGTGAGCAAAAATCCCAGAACCACACGGAGGTACCTAGTGAATGACCTGCAGAAAGCTGGGACTAACGTAATAAAGGCTACCATCAGTAACACACTACGCCGCCAGGGACTCAGATCCTGCAGTGCCAGATGTGTCCCCCTGCTTAAGCCAGTACATATCCGGGCCTGTCTGAAGTTTGCTAGAGAGCATTTGGATGTTCCAGAAGAGTATTGGGAGAATGTCATATAGTCAGATGAAACCAAAGTAGAACTGTTTGGTAGAAACACAACTCGTCATGTTTGGAGGAGAGTGAATGCTGAGTTGCATCCAAAGAACACCATACCTACTGTGAAGCATGGGGGTGGCAACATCATGCTTTGGGGCTGTTTCTCTGCAAAGGGACCTTGATGACTGATCCATGTACATGAAAGAATGAATGGGGCCATGTATCATGAGGTTTTGAGTGCAAACCTCCTTACATCAGCAAGGGCATTGAATATGAAACGTTGCTGGGTCTTTCAGCATGACAATGATCCCAAGCACACTGCCAGGACAACAAAGGATCGGCTTCGTACAAGCATTTCAAGGTCCTGGAGTGGCCTAGCCAGTCTCCAGATCTCAACCCCATAGAAAACCTTTGGAGGGAGTTGAAAGTCTGTGTTGCCCAGCGACAGCCCAAAACATCACTGCTCTAGAGGAAATCTGCATGAAGGAATGGGCCAACATACCAGCAACAGTGTGTGCCAACCTTGTGAAGACTTACAGAAAACGTTTGACCTCTGTCATTGCCAACAAAGGATATATAACAAAGTATTGAGATGAACTTTTGTTTTGACCAAATACTTATTTTCCACCATAATTTGCAATTAAATTCTTTAAAAATCAGACAATGTGATTTTCTAGATAAGTTTTCTCATTTTGTCTCTCATAGTTGAGGTCTACCTATGATGACAATTACAGGCCTCTCTCATCTTTTTAAGTGGGAGAACTAGCACAATTGGTGGCTGAGTAAATACTTTTTTTCCCCACTGTATGAACGATTTTCATTTTATATGTAGTCCTGATGTGCAGAGTTGATGTCCAAGAGGCCAATATTCTTCAGATCCGTGTTGTCTGCATTACAGACAAAAATAGAGCAAGCATCAAGTTTTTCCAACGGATTGTGGGTTCATGTGAAAGATTTGGGCGTGAATTACAGCATGCACAACTATGGGTCGGTGTACTATCTGTGTACACACAGACCAAAAATACACCAGTTTGAATTAAGTCTTATGGAAGTAATAATCTTCTAATAATAATAATAATAATAATAATAATGCACATGGATTTAAAGGGAGTCTAATGTTGTACCGTGTTAGCCATTGAAAGTAGTGGAAGAGTGAAGAAATCAGGCGATACCTTTTAGAGACTGAGTATATTTATAAGTAAGCTTTCAAGAGTCTAGCTCTCTTCTTCAGAAAATGGTGTTATACAAGAACTGAAAATTCACTGATTATTTATACTCTATACACATGTTCTTCAAAGGATTTTAGAGTCCTTAAAAAAACCAAAAACAGAATGCAATCTAAGTGGAGAAGTTATTTACAACCGGTCAAAAAACAATCTGGAAAGTTGTGGTGCATGACAGAGGGATCTGTTATCTGTTTGCTATCAGAAGTCCAAATTGCAGTTTTAAATTTTTGCATAAACTTGTACTCCTATTGTTTCCTCTCCTCCTGCGTCTTAAAATGTCCCATTAAAACCACAACCTGCAAATCTTCAGTAGAGTGGTTTTCTCCGGAGAAATGTGCGGCCACTGGGAGATCTGTTCTGCTGTTATTAATATTGGATCTATGTGAGTTCATTCGCTGACTAAGTCTCTGCCCTGTTTCCCCCACATAGAGGCCTGTGGTGGGACATTGCACACACATTATGAGGTACACCACATTGGAAGACTTGCAGGAAAATGTCCCCCTAATTCTGTGCACCTGTTGTGACTGTGGGACAGGTACACTGTCAGCGGTGTGGATGTGCTTGCAGGTCATGCACCTTTTATGTAGGCAAGGTGAGGTACCATTTTCAGTTGGGGCCTTCAGGGCACTCTGGACAATAATATGCCTCAGGTTTGGTGGTTGTCGAAAGGAAAGGAGAGGGGGGACTGGAAATATGTCCTTGAGTCTGTTGTCCCTATGTAGCACAGGCTGGAGCTCCTTGGCAATCCTTCGTAGGATTTCCAGCTGTGGGTTGTAGGTGACAACTAGGGGCACTCGGGCTTCTTTCTGGGTCTCTTTATATGTGAGCAGACTGTCTCTGTTAATGGCTGCTGCTTTGTTTAATTGGTTGTCCATCACTTTTGGTTTGTATCCCAATCAGAGAAATTTCATCCTCAGATCCAGGAGGTGCTTGTCCAGGTCTGCTTTGTCGGAGCAAATACGATTGTATCGTATAGCCTGGCTGTAAATAATAGATTGTCTTGTGTGCTCGGGGTGGAAGCTGTCGTTTCTCAGGTAGGCCGTTCTGTCTGTGGGTTTGTGGTATATTGATGTGAGTAGCCGTTGGTCTTTGATGTATATTGTGGTATCCAGAAAGTGAATTTCGCTCCCTGAATAGCTAAGTTTAAGGTTGATGGTAGGGTGAAAGTCATTGAAGTCATTATGGAATTGAAGTAGGGCCTCCTCACCTGCAGTCCAGATGACAAGGATATCATCGATATAACGAAGGTAAATCATAGGTTTGGTGGTGCATGTTGATAAATATGTTCCTTCCAGTTCTGCCATAAAGAGATTTGCATACTGGGGTGCACATCTGGTCCCCATTGAAGTTCCCATTCGCTGTAGCTATAGATCCTCTCCAAAGGTAAAATGGTTGTGGCTAAGGATGAATTGTATGAGCTGCGTTACTGGTTCTGTTGGGAGGTTTTGTTTTGCCAGGTGTATCCGACATGCTGCAACTCCATCCCTGTGGGGAATGTTGGTATACAGGGATTCCACATCCATGGTGGCTAAGATGGTACCCTCAGGTAGTGGGCCCAGGGCATTCAGTTTGTTAAGAAGGTCAGTGGTGTCCTGGATATAGCTTGGAGTATCCCTGACAAGGGGTTTTAGGAGATTTTCCACCCAACCTGAGATGTTTTCTGTCAGTGTCCCAATGGCAGAAATGATAGGCCTCCCAGGGTTGCCATCTTTGTGTATCTTTAGGAGCATATAGAAGCAGCCCGGCTTGGGATCTTGTGGGATAAGGGAGTCTGTCACCAGGAATGGGTATATTGAACTAAACATACAGTACAGTAAAATACCTTAGGGTCAGCTGAATCTAACATTGTTTTTCTTTTCTAAATTCAATCCTCCATTGTAAAGTAATCTCTATAAAACCTATTATGCAAATTAACAGCCTGGAGTACCAGGGGTGTCTCTGGCGGTCCATACTCCTCATGCTCCCTTCATACTGTAGTATGCCAACAAGGTTGCTAGTTCTACAACAACATCTCGAAAGGCAAGACTCTCATTAGTTGTTAAAGTTGAGTAATTGAATTTTTGTTTTTCGAGAGTTAAGGCCACCTGAAAAGTATAAAACATTAAATATAATTAATATGTAGCAAAATATATTATATGAATGAAACTGTCACATCCCTTTGCTAAAGTGAAATATGCAAAGTAACTAACCTTTATACTGAAGAAAACTTTTGTTCATGTGCAATCTAAAGGTGGCAAGCCTTTAAAAGGTTGTGTTCACATGGAGGAATTTGCCGCGGATTTGGGCGCGGATTCCGCCCCAGAATCCGGAGCAGATTCTTCCCGAATCCGCCTCCCATTGTTTTCAATTTTTCAATGGGAGGCAGAGATCGCAGCAGGACGCGGAGAAAGGAAGCGTCCTGCTCAATCTTGGCATGGATTCCACCCGTGGTGTCCACGGCTCGAGACTCCCCTCCTGATTAGGCCCATTCATCCGGGCCTAATCAGGAGTGGGATGCCGCGACGGAATGCTGATGCACTGCATCGTCATCCCATCGCGGCAGGCCATGGCCAAAATTCTGGCGGCAGAAAATGAAGATCATTTTCCGCCGTGTGAACACAGCCTAACTCCTTCCTCCTGCAGGCATTTTTCAATTTTCATTTTTAACTCCCCACATTCCAAACCTTGTAACTTTTTTATGTTTCCATTCACAGAGCCATATGAGTGCTTTTTGTTAGAAGGACAAATTCTAATTTGTAATAGTACCATTTAATATTCTGTACAATGTACTCGGAAGCTGGAAAAATATCAGAATGGGGTAGAATTGGAGAAAAACTGTGATTGTGTGAATTTCTTTGTTTCTTTTTGTTTTTACGGTATTCACTGTGCAACCAAAGTTACATGTCACCTGTATTCTATGGGTCCAAATCCAGGGATACCAAATTTATATAAATTTTTTTATGTTTTAACCTCTTCAAAAAAAAAATCCAAAACCTTTCAAAAAGTCGCCATATTTTGATGCCCATCATTTTTTTAATATTTACATGTACTGGGATGCATAAGGCATATTTTTTTTTTGTGGGGCCAGATGTACTTTTCATTTATACCATATTGAGGAATATCTGATGTTTTGATAGCTTTTTATTTGATTTTATGTTCACTGTATGGGAAAAATATTTTTATACTTTTGTAGACCAGGCATTTTCGGAAGCGGGGATGTATAATTTGTTTATGTTTGCTTAAAATCTAGGGATAATCTTTGTTTGATTTGTTTTGAATTTTTTTTTTTTAACTATTTTTATTAGCCCCCACTAGGGGGCCTCGAACCTGCAATCTTTTGATTGCATGTCCTATAGACTGCAATACAACTTCATTAGGTTCCTGGCCACCATATGGACAGGACAGCAGGAGCTGTCCTGCAACGAAAAAGATACAGAGATCCAGTGGGATCCTGCCCTGGAGGGCTATTTTTGATTTTGGGGGGCCTCAAAGAAAGTAATGCCAGCAATCAGAGTGAAATTTGATAGCAGGCATTAGCTTTTGATCCCCATTGTGCAATACAGAGGAGACCCGGCGACTGCCATCTTTAAAGACCCAGCATCCGCTGTACTACAGTGGATGTTGGGAAAGGGTTAAAAAGGACCTTTCACCACCTCAAACAAGTTTAGCTCTTTGCATCAATTAATAAGTATTGCTCTACTGATTCTGGCACAGTTGGAGCATAGTTTTTCTAGTCCCCACTGTTCTCAAGCAATCAATGCTGTTAGATTTTGTACATCATATGCTATTTAGATTCTGTACTGTCATGAAGGCGGAGTCAGGCAGGAGCAGACAAGAGGTGTGATTCTGAGTTCTGTCCACACTCGGGTAGTGAGTCATGGGAGGGTGCACATTGTATGAGGGGCTGACCATCTCCCCACTTGATTCAGCAAACAGAAAAAGTTGAACTGTACACCTATAAAGGTTATGCTTCTTAGTAGTTTAATTGTATAATGAATAAAATGTTTTGGTTTGAACACCTTTCGGTAGGCTGTAGAAATATACAGAAATCAATAAGATCAGTGGATACAATGTTCCATTATAAATGCATATAAACAACAATAGAAAAACAGTATATGATAACTAATAACAATCACAAATCCATCTATGCACGTATAATGTTATAAGACTATCACCTATTGTGGCTGTCCCCCAACAATAACCTAGTAATAATGCACCAATAGTTGAAAAATGCCTACCAAGTGAAAAACAGTTAGACATTTGCGAATGACAATCCATAATTGATGAATGCATGGATTGTTGGGTTTAGGCACGATTTTTCTGTGGTGTCAAGTACTTGCTGGCACATCGGAGGACTAACATCCAAATGAGGACAAACAAAAATCCTGTATTTATAATGGAACATTGTATCCACTGATCTTGTTGATCTCTGTATATTTCTACAGCCTGACGAAGGGTGCCCAACCCAAAACGTTGTAATCATTATACAATTAAACTATTAAGAAGCATAACCTTTATTGGAGTGCAATTCAACTTATTCTGTGTACTCATTCTGAGCTCTGACACTGGCTGCCTCTGATTGGAGCTCTGAATGACACCCCCCTGCCTGACACTGCCCTTCTGACATTACAGAGTCTAAATAGCACATCAGGCACCAAAGCTAACTGCTCTTGTTGTTTAGGAACGGTGAGAAAATTCCAACTGTGCTGGAATCATGGAGCAGCGCCTATTAGAAGATGCTAAGAACTGGAATTGGTGAAGTTGGTGAAAGGTCCTCTTTAAGTTAAAGTATGACTCATTCAATCATGACTCAGAAGAAACCCATCTGTAGATATTGCAATTTTTGAGTTTTTGCCCTCTGTTAGTAGAGTAGGATTTTGGTTGGCTGTATGAGAAATGCCATTTAAAGAGTCTCTCTAGGATACTGATTCTAAAGAAGAGCTACTATCTTTAATTTTCAGGGTTCATTGGCTTAAAGTATCCTATTTTGTTTTTCTTTGTCTGCAAGTAGAACCAGTGATGGAAAGAGGGGAAACATTATTTGATAGATCTTTTTGCAGTTGACACTTTATAAATCAAAATATCCCATTGGTAACAGGGAAGCTTATCTGCCATTTGGCTGAAGGTGTCCTTATATTCTGAATCATTGGCCAAATCTGCTGATTTCGGTAAGACCAGCAGACCATCTGAAGGGGAGGGTTGAGAGGAATATCTGTTCAACAATAGCTATCTTAAATGCATGGTCACGTTAAGATCAAATGTAGTGTCTGATCTAATTGAAAGGCCCTTGGGGAGATCAGGAGGAATAGTGGACAGCCAAAAGTCATCCAAAATGTACAGCCACTTTAATAACATTAATGTATGGTACTTGGTTCTCGGCTTTAAACCTGTACCATTGTAAATGTACTGTGCATGGTTAAAGTTCCCATAATATTGCAGAAGCAAGTCTGGTGCCTGTCTGTTTTCTCCTTTTCACATTACATGGCACTCAGGGAGAGCTGCGTAGTGAATATAGGAAATTATTTCCTTGGTCTGGAGGTAGCAGAAGAATTGTAGTGTGAAACTTACAGGACTCCAAGTCCAGGGCCCTTTACCAGTGTTAAGCCCAAATATATTATATTATAACCTATTGGAAAATGCACATATTTATATATTTATGGATCTTGTATCTGAGGGATTAAAACAGATGGAGAGTGTATCACAACCATCTGTAAAAAATGTATTTAGTACTGAATATGAGGCGCTGGTTAATTTAGAAAAGAGGTGGTAACATTGAGATTATGAACTGTAGTGATTATAAGTGTATGTGTAAGAGAATATTACTTGACACCATATGTTACAAGATTATATCCAGCAACCCTACAAATAAGTCCCAGTCCTAAATGTGCTCCATTTTGTTTGAGGCTAGTTGTCTGGAACGGACTGATGATAATTTTAATGATGATTTTAGTGATGATTTAAATATTTTCTACCCTAAACATCCAACTCTGGTGTGCTTCTATTGCTTACCAGGTGGGCATCGTCAATAGCCCTATGATTAAGATATTTCTGCAATGGCCTGATCTTATGGACATCGTCAGATTTTGTGGCGACACTTAATGTGAAGCACTTCAGTTTACAATTTACAACTGAAGTCAGAGACAGGTCTCTAACTGTCTTAGACCTTTGCATCACTATCACGCCTGAAAGTTCATTGCATATGGTGGCTCACTGTAAGGAGATGGCCACTAATAGCTTCTTTCAATGGGAGAGTTGCCATCTTTACCACACCAAGCGTGGTATCCAACGGAGCAATTTCTGTGAATCTGACCTAACTGTACCTCCACCAATGATTTTGTGGAGCTGGTGGATAGATTTAGGGTGAGTGGCTTCCCTAAAGGAGTGATACAGTGGGCTTACCTTGCAGCAAAATAGACAACCGGTAGGATCTTTGAGTCCCCAAACTTAAAGAAAAGGGAAAGAGATTTATTAGGTTGATAGGGACATTTGTACATTGATTGGAACAGTTATGTTGAAGTAATGGACATATTGAAGAAATATTGGCATATTCTGACTAGAGATACAGCTATCACTAACCATACCACACCTCATCCATTCATTACATATCGGAAGGGGAAAAACATAAAGTGGCATGGAGTTACTTTGAACCATTGGTTGTGATGGGCACGTGACTGAGGTGTGTGATCCCTGGCACAAATGGTCATACACACCATGTGACTTAATTTTGGTCAGCAAGACATTTAAATATCAGGAGTATAAAGTTTAAGACGTCAGGTGTTGTATACCTGATTATGTGGCCTTGCCCACTGAATTATCTGGGACAGACCATCAGGCAGTTTCCGAACTATATTAGGGAGTATGTGATGGATGTCCTAAGTGACATTTTCTATTGGACCTTCCAGTCTATATATGTCATCATGTCTCCATTTTATCCAGATTTACCCAGTTATAAGTCGTTTGAATGGACCAGTTTTGCCTGATGGTGGCAGATCCATGGATTTATATCCATCCCCATTTATATGCACCCCTATTTCTTTTATAGCATGTGTATGTAATTTTGCTCTTTAAAGCGTAACTAAACTTTCTGACAACTTTTGATTTTCTGGCAGTATTTGTGTCCTTAATACATTTTGTAATATACTTTATTAACTCAGTGAAATCCTGCATCTCTTTATTCTTTCCCTTACTTCTGTATTGAGCGCTGTTTCTGCATCTCACTCAGTAACTGTGTATGGAGTATGGGGCTGTGTAAAATGTAGAAAAAATGAGGGGAGGTTCATTTCAAACTGTTATATATCCAGGGGTTTTAAAATAGCTTTCAGATCGGGTAAGGGGGGAGGGGGCAGAACGCAGCTTTGGATTGCATGATCCAGGGGTCGTGAAGTGGCAGGAACCCCCAGGTCCAACATCAGCGCTCTCTGGACCTGGTAAATCAGTTACAAATCCCTGGACAACCCCTTTAGCTGTCATTCACCCCCTTTATCTTCCCTAGCATAGCAGTTATTGACATTCACCCCTCTACTCCATTTGACCACTAGGGAAGATTAAATTAAATAATCTGAAATATGTTTTTAATAACTTTTCTTGCTGAGATCTGTAGTGGGTGTTATAGTCAGACATATCGTATTTTCTGAAAACTGAGGTACTTAATGTAAAAACAAGTACAATAAACATAAACTAACGCAGTAACCAACTAGGAAGAGAGGACCCTGCCAGTGAAGACTTACAATCTATATTAATAGAAATGGTGTACCTGTTTTATGGTTAACTTTTCTTCTTTTATTTCAGGAAGCTACAGATGAAAATGTGTCATATGCAACCTTACGGTTTGTCAAAACATAGCCATTTCTACGGTAAACAAACACTAAGATGACGGAAACCATATAAGTTCCATTGAAGTGACCACAAGCTGGCTTCACAGTTTACCTTAGTAGCTGCTCAAAAGTTTGCCTTGTCCTAAGTATTACCTGATGTCCTGGAATGAAAGAATAAAGGGAGCTCCAACATACCTGACTAACTTCTGGCTACATGCCATTGATAAAGACTGTGACCCCAGCACAGCTAATATATACATTTCTCCAGGTATACAGTACAGTAGTGTTGATTCCCAAAGACATGAAGTTCTGCACCAAAGAGATTGTCTATTAATACACACATAGCCTTTCTGAGCCTCAGCCCTGCTGACCATGGTAGACATCTTGTATTCCCTGTGAAGCCCAAATTCTCTTTTACTTAGTCATAAAAAGCAGAAAGTCAAACTGCAGTCTGAACCTACAACTACTTCAAAGATGAAGGAGATATTCTTCTAGCTTTCTAATAACCAGCTTTTGATACATTTATTAAAGAAATGGTCCAGGCCTGGCAGGTCTTTCTAAATTATAATCTGTACCATATGCTTAGGTCCCCTTATAGATCACTAAAAAATGAGGAATCCTGGAATCTACTCCCACACCTGTACTGAAGCCTTGCCTTCATCAGTTTTATCTGTACAGTTTTATCTTGTGCCAACAACAGGAATTTATTGACAATAAGGTGAATAGACTTCCCTTGCTTTTTGGTAAGAATTCATCTCTTTCATATGAAAAGGATTCTGCAAGAAAATGAAGGTTTCCATCACATCTATACATGTTACCCTATTTTCAGATTTTCTTGTAAACCACTAGAAAGAAGTATGCTATACCTTTTTTTTTTCTTAATATACAGTAAGTTCTGTATAACAATCTTAGATGAAATGCTACTTTTTTGCCAGTTAACAAAGTTCTGCCATGTGCCTAGTAAACTAGGAATTTACAGGAAATTCTCTAATACTGTAGACCAAATAAAATGGTATTTCCACTCTCTCTCATCTCTAATTTTACATGACTAGCTATCTTGGGCAGTACTATTGAAATTAATGGGACAGAGGTGCATGCTACCTGACCACCATGTCATCCAGACTGGGGTGCAAAGCAGAGGTCCCAGCAGTTCAACCTCTACCAGTCTGCAGCTTTTCCTAATCAACAAGGCAAAGCTAAGTGAAAACCAAACACAGATTCAGAGGCAGGGCAGTTGTATAGCAACTGTCCATACAAAGTAATAACTAAAACATCCAAACAAGGTAACATGAAGCACTAGGAAGACTCCAAATGTTCATAACACTTCCATGTCTACTTATCCGATCAGCTTTTTAATGCAGTGCATGAATGTAAATCTATACAGAGCCCTTCACTAAAGGAACTGATACAGTTAACCTCAGCTATCTACTTCTCACTACTTTTTACTTCACCAAGAGGCTAATGTGTTGTGTTGTGGAAAAAACATAAAAAAAGAACATAACACAGAAGGAGTCTTCATTGAACATTATGATTATTGGCTTTGTCAATTTGTATAATGAGTGTTGAGTGCTATAACAAGGTATTCCTCAGACTGTATTACCATCATCATGGCATGTGTAATATATTATGTACTTTGTATTTTATTTGAATATTTTTTAATGCTATAGACAACTTTTCATGGAATTTTTTTTATTGTTCAGTTGTTTTATAAAAGCAAAATAAAAGAGACACTCGAGATAAAACTAACGTTTCCCACATGCATCATTGCTAAATGGCATGTGTGGGTCTCCTGCCTTTTCTTTCTTCTGTTGCTACGATCTCTATATATCAGACTGTTGCCTAAAAACAATATGAATTGGGCTCTTATGCTTTTCTACTTGTGTCTATGAGAGCTATGTGTCATCCATAACAGGTTTCAGCAGTTCATATATGGTGAAACTTAATTGAACTGTACCACACAAGTATTACACAGGGGAGGACAAAACCTCATATTACATTTATTGATGATGATTAGACAGATTCTGGTCACACAGTTATAATGAAGACAATGACATTACACTCTCCCTGACTGAAGTTCAGAGTTTGATATACAGTCAGGTAGTGGTGCAGACACTGAAAGTTGTGTTTCTACTGAGGAAGTCTTCTTTAAACAAGCTTCATTATTAAAAATGTCCTAACACTTTGCAGCTCTAGAATCTGTGTAACTCTTTCACATAGCTGGCTGCGCTGCTTGTGACATACGAGCAGCACACTGCTCCTGAGTGTGTGCTCTTGCTGCTCTGTCCCTTCCTTCTTTCAGTGTTAGAGATAGCCAAAGGAGAAGTAAGTTGTACACAGCAGATCAGAGAGTGAAGAAGAGGAAAGCTTCCGAGTCTTTAAGGAGGGCAGACCACACATGTTAAACTATATCATAGTGTATATAGGGAAAATGCACAGAGAAAGGGAGGGACGAGAAAACATACAGGCTGTATATCAGCATAAAGAAAACAGAATACACTCAGAAGGGGAACTCTTACACTCGTCAACATCAGCAGCTGTCACTAGAAGAGATAAGAGACCTAACAATGGCCTCCATGTATGCCATGCACTGATGACTTTGGTGGAGCTAGGCAGTCTGTCAGAATGATACACTGCTTTACAGTAGTATTGGAATATACAGTCATATGAAAAAGTTTGGGCACCCCTATTAATCTTAATCATTTTTAGTTCTAAATATTTGGGTGTTTGCAACAGCCATTTCAATTTGATATATCTAATAACTGATGGACACAGTAATATTTCAGGATTGAAATGAGGTTTATTGTACTAACAGAAAATGTGCAATATGCATTAAACCAAAATTTGACCGGTGCAAAAGTATGGGCACCTCAACAGAAAAGTGACATTAATATTTAGTAGATCCTCCTTTTGCAAAAATAACAGCCTCTAGTCGCTTCCTGTAGCTTTTAATCAGTTCCTGGATCCTGGATGAAGGTATTTTTGACCATTCCTCTTTACAAAACAATTCCAGTTCAGTTAAGTTTGATGGTCGCCGAGCATGGACAGCCCGCTTCAAATTATCCCACAGATGTTCAATGATATTCAGGTCTGGGGACTGGGATGGCCATTCCAGAACATTGTAATTGTTCCTCTGCATGAATGCCTGAGTAGATTTGGAGCTGTGTTTTGGATCATTGTCTTGCTGAAATATCCATCCCCGGCGTAACTTCAAATTCGTCACTGATTCTTGTACATTATTCTCAAGAATCTGCTGATACTGAGTTGAATCCATGCGACCCTCAACTTTAACAAGATTCCCGGTGCCAGCATTGGCCACACAGCCCCAAAGCATGATGGAACCTCCACCAAAAGTGGGTAGCAAGTGTTTTTCTTGGAATGCTGTGTTTTTTTGATGCCGTGCATAACGCCTTTTTGTATGACCAAACAACTCAATCTTTGTTTCATCAGTCCACAGGACCTTCTTCCAAAATGAAGCTGGCTTGTCCAAATGTGTTTTTGCATACCTCAGGCGACTCTGTTTGTGGCGTGCTTTCAGAAACGGCTTCTTTCGCATCACTCTCCCATACAGCTTCTCCTTGTGCAAAGTGTGCTGTATTGTTGACCGATGCACAGTGACACCATCTGCAGTAAGATGATGCTGCAGCTCTTTGGAGGTGGTCTGTGGATTGTCCTTGACTGTTCTCACCATTCTTCTTCTCTGCCTTTCTGATATTTTTCTTGGCCTGCCACTTCTGGGCTTAACAAGAACTGTCCCTGTGGTCTTCCATTTCCTTACTATGTTCCTCACAGTGGAAACTGACAGGTTAAATCTCTGAGACAACTTTTTGTATCCTTCCCCTGAACAACTATGTTGAACAATCTTTGTTTTCAGATCATTTGAGAGTTGTTTTGAGGAGCCCATGATGCCACTCTTCAGAGGAGATTCAAATAGGAAAACAACTTGCAATTGGCCACCTTAAATACCTTTTCTCATGATTGGATACACCTGGCTATGAAGTTCAAAGCTCAGTGAGGTTACAAAACCAATTTTGTGCTTCAGTAAGTCAGTAAAAAGTAGGAGTATTCAAATCAATAAAATGATAAGGGTACCCAAATTTTTGCACCGGTCAAATTTTGGTTTAATGCATATTGCACATTTTCTGTTAGTACAATAAACCTCATTTCAATCCTGAAATATTACTGTGTCCATCAGTTATTAGATATATCAAATTAAAATGGCAGTTGCAAACACCCAAATATTTAGAACTAAAAATGATTAAGATTAATAGGGGTGCCCAAACTTTTTCATATGACTGTACATTAGTATTGCAGGGAAGATGATGCAATTGAAGTGCGGAGATGCATCTTCATGAGAGTAGGCTGTAGTTGTGTTTTTGATATGGTCTAGCTTCAGCAACCCTGATTCACACAAATGGTCCCTTTACAATCTGCTAAACGTATACAGGGAAGAAGGTATGTGATCCATGGAATACATTGGTCCTCCATAGGAAAATCTGATCTTTTGCTCTTTAAAGCGGCGCTCAACTAGGAAAAAGGGTCCTGAGCAAGGTGCTGTGATCTGCATGTAAAAGTAAGAAGGTGTGAGTGCAAGATTTGTACAGGCCCCTGCTTCTCCTGACACAAACAGAGATTGAGGACAATGACCGCAGGGAGAAGTGCTGATATATTAACATCTGTCCACAGCTGATGGCATTCTCTCTTTGTCTGCCGCGCTGCTTTCCGAGGCTGTAGGTGCTGTGCTACTAAGATTAATTAAAATAATTAAATATACAAAAACACCACTGTGATGATTCTGCTTAAATATGGCTATAACTCAGAGATGTATTTTGATCTCTGGGTATATTATCTCCCTTCTTGCCTGCATTTGTTCATAATGTGCGCAGCTATAAGCCTAGGTGTATATTGGCAGTAGTAGCAACCTGGAGCAATAGGGCTCTGTATCCATCCCAGCAGGGCTCCATTGTATTCCTACACAGCTCTGAGTGATCAAAGAAACATGCATTGTGCAGGGAGATCAGACCTGGCTGATAACATTGTATCATTCCACTTGGTCTCAGCTCAATACAAAAGAATCTGGACTTGAGTGCATTATTCAATCAGACTTGCTGCCGCCGGTGACCTCATTCTGGGAGATGGCATAAAGGGTACAAAAGATGAGGTAAGAGGCAATGGGAAGAGATTGTGCTGAGACTACAAGAGTTTACTGAGAGACTGTGCTGAGACTACAAGAGTTTACTGAGAGACTGTGATGAGAGCATGCAGGCTGGAATATACTGTGATGCCACATGCTAGGAGTTAATGTCACATGCCAAGAAGCCTCCACTGGGTGATTCACACATGACAGAGCATGTGTGAGTGTTGGACTATAGAGCCACATCAAGGAGATGCGTGGTAAAGTAATTATTTCACCTTTATTCCCTTTTATTTTAAGTACTGTATATTGTAACTAGTGCCACATGCTAGGAGTTAATGCCACATGCCAAGAAGCCTCCACTGGGTGATTCACACATGACAGAGCATGTGTGAGTGTTGTAACTATAGAGCCACATCAAGGAGATGCATGGTAAAGTAATTATTTCACCTTTATTCCCTTTTATTTTAAGTACTGTATATTGTAATACTGTAATACTGTATATTGTAATACAATATACAGTACTTAAAATAAAAGTGAATAAAGGTGAAATAATTACTTTACCACGCTTCTCCTTGATGTGGCTCTATAGTTACAACACTCACTCATGCTTTGTCATGTGTGAATCACCCAGTGGAGGCTTCTTGGCATGTGGCATTAACTCCTAGCATGTGGCACTAGTAACTAGTTAATGCTTGCATATATCTGCATATCTGTTCTGAACTGTATGTGTTAGATGTTAATACCGACCCATTTAGGGGTTAATGAATATATAAAATTTAGAAAGCTTGTCTTGTATTTATCTTGTGGACCCGGCACTCACTGGCGGTGAGTGTGGTTTATATGAAAGAAGACTCAGGTGTGAGCCAACGCGGTGTTGGCGCACTGAGGATCTTTCACATTGGTGGCAGCGTAGTGGAATCTTAGGATAAACAGCGTGCGTTGGGGACCTTTATCCCTCAAACGCTGGGGATTGTAGTAATCCTATGAGACAAGCTCGGTATTAAAGCAAGCATTAAGATACAGTGAAAGTTTGATACAGTGCTGTTCCCCTCCCTTACTCTTTGTATTCTATCCTATCTTTTATTTGGCAAATACCAGTGGATGGCTAGTGGGCTCAGAAGCAGATCTCCAGAACTGCTGAACCAGGCTTTTGGAGATCCTGAGGGTATGGCTGAAATGGAGGCAGCCACAGCCATGCAGAGAATCGAGCAGAGTCCTGATTTTGGGGCTAGGCCAGGAAGTGCGGCAAGCAGCCCGGTCCCCAGGATTACTTCACCAGGAGGGACCAGTAGCCCCAGCCTTGCTATGGGAATGGCTTCATACTGGCAAACGGCCCTGCAGCAAGTAGGCACCAGTGACCTTAACACATACCTGCAGGTGTTGTACTGTTTTCAGGAAGCTGTAGAACAAGAATGGCAGGCAGCAGAACGGCAGGCTGATCGTGAGGCAGCAGAACGAGAACGGCAGGCTGATCGTGAGGCAGCAGAGCAACAGGCAGAGAGAGAGAGGAAGGCTGCTGAACTACAGGCTGCTGAGCAACAGGCCGAGAGGGAGTTTCAGCTTGATCTCAAAAGGATGGAGCTCTCCCAGCAAGCGCAAACTCCAACAACCCTGCCTGCACAGACCCTCAAGTTGGAAGGAGAGGCAAGGCTGGAGTTCACCACAGCCGTCTGTCAGGTCGGGTGAGACAAACTATGCCCCGGGTGGTCCTTCCCCTGTCCCAAGAACTCTGGGCACCCTAGTGACCTTCCCCAAACCCCAAGGGGAGGTGCGGCGGGGCCATGCCTGTAACCAGACAGGACATTTCAAGGAGGAGTGCCCCAACCGCCCTGAGAACTTCCCTGCTTCCCAAGCCACAGCAGGTGGCCCATCTGTGTATCTGGACTGGGGTGCGGGAAAAGGAATGCGGACTGTGGGACTATTGACTGATTTTCCTGCTAATGTACTGTTGGGAACTGATTTAGGACCTATGATGTCCCAATATGGGGTGGGGAGCACCCCAATTTACTGTGATAAACTGTCTATGATTAATGCTGATAATGTGTCTGTCATATCTGCAGAGAGGGCCCGTAACCCCCTCTCTGAGATACTTCCCATGGCAGGCAATGTAAATGCTAATGAGTTGCCTTCAGCTGAGAGCAGGGAAGATGCCAATGAGCTTCCTGCAACCCAGCTCAGCAAAAATGTTATTGATGCTCTGTTCACTCCCGTGCTAGGAGCCAGTGAAACTTTGTCTGTAGACACACCCACATCTGCGGGGGCGTCTCCCTCCCAGCTTGTTAATATGTCTACTGCAGATCTCATTGAGGCCCGGTGTGAATTAACAATTGCTAATGAAGGTACTGTCAATGTAATTGCCAATGCTTGTTGTGAAAGTGTACAGGGTAGCTCTTCTGAGTCACTGGAAGCGACTTCTACTATTTCGCCCAGTGCATCCGATGAGCACCCAACTACTGACCATGTGCCAGGTGGTCAGGTAGGCTATGGGGATCTCATGGCCGATCCAGGTGAGGGACGGACTGCTGGTAGTGCGGTGTTAGCCCGCAGCAGGGTGTTACAACGGTGGAGGGCGTTCCGACCCTTGAACCGTTGCCTACACCACCTGGAGTCGGTGCTGAGACCGCTATGACTAGCCTCACCCCCTTGAAGCCGGAGGAGTCCGGCCGGTATGAGACATACACGTCTCTTCTGTCCAGTTCTATTCCAGGAGTGCCCATGGCCCAAGTGCAGATGGCATGGGGTACTGGAGGTGTGATCCAAGAAGAGGGTATGTCCAATGTATTACCTGTCAATGTATTGTGGGGGGATGTTTTGGGGAAGCATGATCTCAGTCATTTGCCCAAGGTATCACCATCACCCACCCAAGTACAGGAGAGACAGGATGTAGGCTTGGAAGCAAAGGGGGAGGTGCAGAATCCCCTAGAACTCTCCCAACTAGCGGCTAGTGTGAGAGAGACCCTGAGAGACCGCCGGGATGGGGTCTCTGAACTGGTATCCCAAAGACCTGGGGTCATGAGTGTAAAGCTACGGGATGCCCACACTCAGAAAGCAGACCCAGAACAGGCAGGAGGTAGCCAAGTGTACGTGGATCAGGGCCTGAGCCTTAGAAGTGTCCCTAGTCAGACTAGAGAGCCAGAAGGGTTCGGCAGCTATGTAACATGCACCTCTCTTTTGTCTCACTCCAGCCAAGAGTTCAGAGATGCTGTCCAAGCTGACCCTAGTCTGGCCATATTGAAGGCGCGTGGCGCTCAACCACCCTCGGAGTCTGACAAGGCCCGAGTCTGCTGGGACCCCGGGGGAAGGTGAGGGAGCCTTGGTGCCAGAGCCTGAGAAGCTGGAGGCGGAGGTGCTTTCAGAAGAGGGGCGTAGGCCCCTACTTCCTGCAAGCCCCATCTAAAGGGGGAGGTGTGATGATTCTGCTTAAATATGGCTATAACTCAGAGATGTATTTTGATCTCTGGGTATATTATCTCCCTTCTTACCTGCATTTGTTCATAATGTGCGCAGCTATAAGCCTAGGTGTATATTGGCAGTAGTAGCAACCTGGAACAATAGGGCTTTGTATCCATCCCAGCAGGGCTACATTGTATTCCTACACAGCTCTGAGTGATCAAAGAAACATGCATTGTGCAGGGAGATCAGACCTGGCTGATAACATTGTATCATTCCACTTGGTCTCAGCTCAATACAAAAGAATCTGGACTTGAGTGCATTATTCAATCAGACTTGCTGCCGCCGGTGACCTCATTCTGGGAGGTGGCATAAAGGGTACAAAAGATGAGGTAAGAGGCAATGGGAAGAGATTGTGCTGAGACTACAAGAGTTTACTGAGAGACTTTGATGAGAGCATGCAGGCTGGAATATACTGTGATGCCACATGCTAGGAGTTAATGCCACATGCCAAGAAGCCTCCACTGGGTGATTCACACATGACAGAGCATGTGTGAGTGTTGGACTATAGAGCCACATCAAGGAGATGCGTGGTAAAGTAATTATTTCACCTTTATTCCCTTTTATTTTAAGTACTGTATATTGTAACTAGTAACTGTTAATGCTTGCATATATCTGCATATCTGTTCTGAACTGTATGTGTTAGATGTTAATACCGACCCATTTAGGGGTTAATGAATATATAAAATTTAGAAAGCTTGTCTTGTATTTATCTTGTGGACCCGGCACTCACTGGCAGTGAGTATGGTTTTTATGAAAGAAGACTCAGGTGTGAGCCAACGCGGGTTTGGCGCACTGAGGATCTTTCACAACCACTAATATCTGTTAAGGGTTAAACAATGATTCAATGGTGAAAAAAGGGAGTTGTCATGTTGCTAGGTATACAGAGGAGTGCAATGCAATCACAAATTGCCTCACTGCAGTATTTTGTTACAATGTAACAGTCGTAGCAACACCACTCCCCTATATTGATTGAACATATAAACTCCAGTTAACTCTGTAAAGTCTAGAAGGATTAGTTAATTAATTTCATTACAGATTCTATGTTCTATGTGGTCATATGGGCCGGTAGCATGGCAGTGTTATCATAGCGTCCCAGATGGCAGTCAGCTGTTTATACTACCCCCACAGCAGAGTATATGCTCCAATTTTTCCAGATTCCATTATATTCTTGTCCACATGGATCCCTCTTTTCAGGGATCAACTTTGCTGGGATTGTGCACTATAGGGCAGTGGTTCTCAAGGCACGGTACACATACCCCTGGGTATTTGTATGTGTAAAGTTTGTGGGGTTGGTCACTCACGAACTACAATTATACTCTGGGGTTTCTTCACAAAAACATCAGGGAACTGGTCAGTTAGTATTATTGTAATCAAATGTACTGTACTGCCTGTCAGCAGCATTAAAATCAATGGGGCAATACTGCCTGTCAGCAGCATTAAAATCAATGGGGCAATACTGCCTGTCAGCAGCATTAAAATCAATTGGGATGTACTGCCTAAAAAATGCCAGCATGCTACTTTAAGAAAGGAAGCTTTGTAAGAAGAGCTTTAACCTTTATAACAAAATATTATTCAATCATCTGCAGTTATACTAGACCTGCGAAAATCTGACCACTACCAATCATCCTGAACCTAACACCACTCCCATGTACCCGAAAAATACTCTCAACCTGAATAAAGGGCAGACACCACGTGACTTGAATGAAAAGGACTGCAGCCTTTTATTAACAGAATAACAACTACATTTATACATAATATATTTATATATAAGAACTGTATAAATAACTATATAAATAAAACCAATACCACGTAGCAAATAGGAAGGGATCTTTGAAGGTCCTCTTAAATTTAAACTGCAACATCATACCCGATTTGAAGGCACATCCAGTTGAATTTTGCCTGAATTGTCCTCCCGCTGAGACCTCAGCCCAGTAGTGATAAATTCTGAATAAAGCACTGTACACCTGTATAACCGTGGAGAGCGTTTCATACCTCCGATGGGCCCCCTATTCCCATTAAACAATCTAAAAGAAAAAGAGATACTAACTAGATGGATGAATCTCTGAAGATTTGTTTAATTTCGGGGTTCGGACCAAAGATTTGTTTCGAGTTGAATATAGTGGGTAGGGAAAGTATTCAGACCCCTTTAAATTTTTCACTTTGTTTCATTGCAGCCATTTGCTAAAAGCAAAAAAGTTCATTTTATTTCTCATTAATGTACACTCAGCACCCCATCTTGACAGAAAACCCCCCAGAAATGTAGATATTTTTTAAATTTATTAAAAAAGAAAAACTGAAATATCATATGGTCATAAGTATTCAGACCCTTTGCTCAGTATTGAGTAGAAGCACCCTTTTGAGCTAGTACAGCCATGAGTCTTCTTGGGAATGATGCAACAAGTTTTTCACATCTGGATTTGGGGGTCCTCTGCCATTCTTCCTTGCAGATCCTCTCCAGTTCCGTCACGTTGGATGGTGAACGTTGGTGGACAGCCATTTTCAGATATCTCCAGAGATGCTCAATTGGGTTGAGGTCTTGGGCTCTGGCTGGGCCAGTCAAGAATGGTCACAGAGTTGTTCCGAAGCCTCTCCTTTGTTATTTTAGCTGTGTGCTTAGGGTCATTGTCTTGTTGGAAGGTGAACCTTCGGCCCAGTCTGAGGTTTTCTTCCAGGATATCTCTGTACTTGGCTGCATTCATCTTTCCTTCAATTGCAACCAGTCGTCCTGTCCCTGCAGCTGAAAAACACCCCCATAGCATGATGCTGCCATCACCATGTTTCACTGTTGGGATTGTATTGGGCAGGTATTGAGCAGTGCCTGGTTTTCTCCACACATAATTAACACCAAAAAGTTCAATCTTCGTCTCATTAGACCAGAGAATCTTATTTCTCATAGTCTGGGAGTCCTTCGTGTGTTTCTTGGCAAACTCTATGCAGGCTTTCATATGTCTTGCACTGAGGAGAGGCTTCCTTTGGGCCACTCTGCCATAAAGCCCCGACTGGTGGAGGGCTGCAGTGATAGTTGACTTTATGGAACTTTCTCCCATCTCCCTACTCCATCTCTGGAGCTCAGCCACAGTGATCTTTGGGTTCTTCTTTACCTCTCTCACCAAGGCTCTTCTCCCACGATTGCTCAGTTTGGCTGGACGGCCAGGTCTAGGAAGAGTTCTGGTCATCCCAAACTTCTTCCATTTAAGGATTATGGAGGCCACTGTGCTCTTAGGAACCTTGAGTGCTGCAGAAATTATTTTTTAACCTTGTCCAGATCTGTGCCTTGCCACAATTCTGTCTCTGAGCTCCTTGGGCAGTTCCTTTGACCTCATGATTCTCATTTGCTCTGACATGCACTGTGAGCTGTGAGGTCTTATATAGACAGGTGTGTGCCTTTCCTAATCAAGTCCAATCAGTTTAATTAAACATATCTGGACTCCAATGAAGGAGTAGAACCATCTCAAGGGAAATCAGAAGGAAATGGACAGCATGTGAGTTAAACATAAGTGTCACAGCAAAGGGTCTGAATACTTATGACCATGTGATATTTCAGTTTTTCTTTTTTAGTAAATTTGCAAAAATATCTACATTTCTGTTTTTTTTTCTGTCAAGATGGGGTGCTGAGTGTACATTAATGAGAAATCAAATGAACTTTTTTGCTTTTAGCAAATGGCTGCAATGAAACAAAGAGTGAAAAATGTAAAGGGGTCTGAATACTTTCCGTACCCACAGCAAGTTCGGTATGAACCACAGCTTAAATTGTAGTAATTTAAAGTCAGGGATGGTGGATAGAATGCTGTTCTATGTGGAAAAACATTCACCAATCTTCTGAGTGGTAAAGAGGCAGGTGCCTCTTCGCCAATCGGATAAGCCCCACCCATCTGACCACTCAGCTAAAAATCCCTCAATTCTTAGTCCCCACAGTTAATCAATTCTTTAACCCTTCAGAATCCTTAATCCTGGCTGGACCCTCCCAGGTCATGTGGCCCTCCCGTGTTATACACCTCTGTACGACCTTTGCTTTTCGTGCAGTAACAAAAAATTGCAGTTTATATAAAACATTTGCACATATCCAGTCATATTTTCAGCTTGTGGATTTACTGATGTTGCCTAGTTACAACTCCCAGTAGGCCCTTACAACTGGAAGCTGACAGATGATGCTGGGAGTTTTTGTTTTGCAACAGGTTTGAGATATTTTTTTTCTCCACAGACAGCATATGACACTGTCCATGTTTGATCCATTTTTCACATCAGTGAAAGTTGGATCATCCATCTTTTTAATCAAATTACCAAATTTTTTAATATCTTTTCGGTGATATTCAGAGACCCATACACTGTATTCCCTTACGTCCTACAGCAGCACAATATGGGGTATTTCTCCCCCTGTGTGTTGTTTAGGACAGGTGGAACTTTTACTTAGCACAAAAATGTGCTCACTAACCTGGCCTATAAGAGGGCACGAGAGACCTCCCTTACCTGTGTTTTTTTCTGTCCTGTGTGGGACAGGTGGAGGAGGTCTTTTGTGACCTCTCTAGAGTTGAGGGTTTTTTTTCTTACCTTGAGGTGGTCGTTTCCGTCTGTTGCCGACCTGCGTTCCTTCTTCTCAGCGCTTCTGTCGGTAATTCTTCGGCCGGCGGTAGGCTTCGGCCTACCCGGAGGGTACGTCGGACTTTGCGACGGCCGGAACCCTTCTCTGTGTCTGGGTTCCCGTGCGGACGGATTTCGCCGGACTCCTTCGCGCCTACTTGCGGTTCTCGGAAAAAGTGCGGTAAGTTTGGAAATTTAAAATTTAAAGGCAAAATATAGAATTGATTTTTGCTGCTTGTTGTTTGAGCCTCTGACTTAGGCTTTTGCTCCTCTATGTTTCATTACGGCATTTGACCCGTTTTGGTGCTATAAATCTCAGGAAGGTAAGTAATATTTATTTATTCTTGTTCATATATTATATGAATGGTCGATTGATATCGCTGGCCTTGCTGCATGATTTCCTATGAATTTTTTCATTGTGGATTAGTTTTGTGTTTGGCTCCGCCTCCACTTATGGTTGCCTTTAAAATGTCCCATAGTCCATTTGGGTTGGGCTGTGATTTTCTGGCTCTCCTATTGCTAAGGAGTAGGATTCTCCTCTGTGATTCAGAGATTACCCTATTTGACTATTGCGTGTGCTGTTGCTACATTTTTTGCGACGACCGACCTCCTTAAGGTACCCCTCTCTTTCTGGTTCTGGTTGCGGTTTGTAATATTGGTATTGTTATTGTCTGTGATTTTTTGTGGTCTTTTTAGATGTCTTCTTCTGCTTCCGGCTCTGGTGATGGAGATTTTAGGAGGAAGAAATCCTCCAAGTGTAAACATTTAACCTGTTTAGATTGTAAGACTCCCTTGCCTGACGGCTATGAATTCACCCGCTGTCGCCAGTGTCGTGGCCCCCCTTCTGAGGAGCCATCCATACGTGAGGTTGTGACATGGGTGAAAAAATACATGGAGGACTCTCTCAAAGAGATCCGGAATTCTATCTCCCAGATCGCCAAGAGACCACGTCTTGAAAAACATCCTCTCTTGCGGGTCTTGGACGAAGATTTTCAGGCTGTGGATGAAACTTTGTCTTCTGATGACTCCGCTGAAGATACCACCAGACCTCTCTTCCCACTCGAGAAAGTCAATAGGCTGCTGAAGTCCATCCGGTCTAAAGACCGTGATGTTGATGGGGAAGCCTCCACGTCCACCTATAGAGGGCCTAGGGTCTTCCAAGTGGACGAGACATTAAGAAAGTTAATGTCTTCAGAGTGGAAATTTCCGGAGAAACCCTTTATAACTACTGGTAGGTTTAAGGCCTTGTTCCCCATCACAGAGTCTCAACTGGATCAGTGGGGTCCTCCCCCTAAGGTGGATATAGCGGTAGCCAAGCTATCTCGCCACACTCTAGTACCATCTGAGGATGGAGCAAATCTGCAGGATCCTATGGACAGACACATGGAGAGTACTCTCAAGAAGGCCTACTCAGCGGCCTCTGCTCAGACCTCTGTCGCTGTTGCGTCATGTGAAGTTTCAGCCAAACTACAGGCTGATTTGCTCCAGCTTGAGAGGGACATCGATTCCGGTGTCTCCAGAGACGAGTTACTTTCCTTCTTAACTTTGACTTCTTTGGCGGCAGAATTCCTAGCTGAGGCCTCCCATTATCAATAAAGGCTGGCGTCAAAGTCCTTGGCGCTTTCCACGGCGGCGAGGAGACCCTTATGGTTAAAACCTTGGAGAGCTGATTTTATCTCCAAGTATAACCTTTGTGCCTTACCATTTGAGCCAGGAAGAGTCTTTGGCAGTAGCCTGGATGAAATTTTAGAAGGCATGGCTGATAAAAAAAGGCAAGACTTTGCCTCAGTCTTTTAGGGGCAGATTTGGCCCTGGCCGCGGCAGAGGTTTTTCACCTCGACGTGGTCAGCAGTCCCGGAGGGGCTCTAGGTATTATTCTAGAGGCTCTGGACGGAGATTTCCCAAAACCGAAGATAGAAGGAAGCCCAGTTTCTGACATGAGAAGCTGTCTTCCTGTGGCCGAAATTCCTGTCGGGGGTCGTCTCTCCCTTTTTCTCAGCGCTTGGCGGGAAAAAATTCAGGACCCTTGGGTCTTACAGTTAATTCAGCGAGGTTATGCAATCGAATTTCTCTGTCCTCCCCGAGATCGGTTCGTTTTAACTCGCCGTCTTCCCTCGTCTCAGCAAGGTATTTTGGAACGCTCCATTCAAGAGTATATCCGCAAAGGAGCTCTAGAAGAAGTTCCTTCTCTAGAAGAAGGTTTGGGGGTTTATTCCCCCGTTTTTCTAGTTCCAAAGCCAGCAGGCAGATGGAGGATGATTATAGATCTGAGGTATCTAAACCGTTTCATCAGAAAAAAACGGTTCCGCATGGAAACCATAAGCTCAGTTTCTTCTTTTCTTCTCCAGGGCGACGTTTTTGTCACCCTAGATCTGAAGGACGCTTATTTGCACGTGCCAATTTACCCTCCGCACAGGAAGTTCCTAAGTATTGCAGTTATAGTTTCCGGCCACAGGAAGCATTATCAGTTCTTGGCCCTCCCTTTCGGGATCTCCTCGGCTCCCCACACCTTTACCAAGGTGGTAGCTCCCATAGTAGCCGCCCTCAGGCTTCAGGGACTCTTTGTGGTCCCTTATTTAGACGACTGGCTGATAAAAGCCCAGTCAGTGTCTGTTCTGCTCCAGCATTTACAGATTGCCATATCCCTGCTTCAAAGCCTGGGATGGCTCATAAATTGGGAGAAGTCAGAGGTCGTCCCCTCAACCAAAAGGAAGTTTCTTGGTTACTTCCTAGATTCAGACCGGCTGGAAATCTCCTTGGCGACTGCAAGGAAAGAGAAATTAATTACAGCGGTTCGGCAACTTTTCAGGAGGCCGAGAGCGTCCATCAGAACTTTGATGAAAATCCTAGGTCTGATGTCATCTTCCATCATGGCGGTTCCTTGGGCCTTATGGCATCTACGTCCTCTTCAGATGGAAATCCTAGGAATTTGGGATCGCTCTCTGTCCGGTCTCAACAGGAGGATTCGACTCTCCCCTAGGACCCGTCTTTCTCTCAGATGGTGGTTGCACCTCAAGGACGGAAGGTCCACGGTCCAACCCCGTTGGACCCTGTTGACTACAGATGCATCCCTTACGGGATGGGGAGCCCATCTGGACGGAAACTCCATAAAGGGAGTCTGGAGCGCTCCAGAAGGAAGGACGTCGTCCAACTGGAAGGAGCTCAGAGCTGTGTACCGTGCCTTACTCCATTTCTCTCCTCTTCTCAAGGGAAGAGCAGTCAGGATTCGCTCGGACAACATGACGACGGTATTATATGTGAACAGACAGGGAGGCACCAGATCATCATCCCTCCTCAGGGAGGCAGATCTGATTTTTTTTCCTTGGCAGAGAAAAATCTGACCCATCTATCCGCGGTTCACATCAAGGGCTCCCTGAACTCAGTAGCGGATCGGTTGAGTCGGGGGTCGTGCCGTATCAGGAGAATGGTCACTCAATCCAGAAGTGTTTCATCACATTACCCTGAAATACGGTCTACCGGAGATAGACCTCATGGCAACCCGACTCAGTGCCAAGGTGGAGACGTTCTGTTCCCTGTACCAGGAGGACAATCCCTTGGCAGTGGATGCCCTGTCCATCCCTTGGAGGTCCAGGCTGTCATACATTTTCCCTCCAATTCCTATGATACCCAGAGTATTGATGAAAATAAGACAGGACCAAGCCTCTGTAATAGCCATCATTCCATTCTGGCCAAAAAGAGCTTGGTTTTTCCAGCTCATGGGGATGAGTCAAGGGATATATTGGAGGCTTCCCCCCACCCAGAACCTGGTTTCCCAAGGATCACTGAAGTGCCAGGATCTGAGGAGATTCAACCTGACAGCCTGGAGGTTGACCAGTCCCTACGAATGTATAGAGGACTGTCAGAAGCCGTCCTGAAGACGCTTTCCTGTGCTAGAGCTGAATTCACCAAAAGGAATTACCAGAGGACGGCTAAGATTTTTTTGGAGTGGTGCTCCAAAAGAGGCGTTGATAGTTCTAATCCTTTGACTTCTGATGTTTTGGATTTTGTTCAGGATCACTTGGACAGGGGCCTTGCCCCTGCTACTTTAAAGGTACAGGTATCGGCTTTATCCGCCCACTTAAACAGACGGTTGTCCCAGGATTCCCTGGTTGCAAGATTCCTTAAAGGAGCGGCGAGGCTGAAACCTGCGGTATCTCCTCCTATTCCCCAATGGGACCTTGCGACGGTCCTTTCAGGCCTTTGTGGTCCTCCTTTTGAACCTCTGGAAGATACGGAGCTAAAATTTTTAGCCTTTAAAACTACTTTTTTGTTAGCCATCACATCTGCCAAAAGGGTAGGAGAGCTACAGGCGCTCTCCTCCAAAGAACCTTATATTGTATTTTTTTCGGATAGGGTCCACCTTAGGTTTTTGCCTGGCTTTATCCCTAAGGTTCCTTCACGTAATAACTATAATCAATTGATTTCTTTGCCTGTTTTCCTTCCGGATCCATCCTCAGAAGAGGAGTTAAAACTTCATACTTTGGATGTGGTGAGGTGTCTGCGAATTTACTTATCCCGGACACAATCTTTCAGGAGAGCTGAAAATCTCCTAATCAATATGTATGGTAAAGACAGAGGCCTTAAAGCTTCCAAACCCTCCTTGTCCAGATGGATTAAGGAGGCAATCAAAATTTCTTTCATTGCTCAAGGGTTGCTTCCTCCAGTTTTTTGTACAGCCCATTCGACCAGGGCTGTGTCGACTTCTTGGGCTGAGAATCAATCCAGCTTCCACTGGATCAAATTTGTGCGGCTGCTTCTTGGTCATCCCAGCTGACTTTCGTCAAACACTATCGTTTGGATGTCCGCAGTTCCGAGGCGACTGCCTTTGGCCAGACAGTTCTTGAGGTTGTAAGGCGAGGAAACCCTCCCTAGGGGAATTACTTGCTATATCCCCATATTGTGCTGCTGTAGGACGTAAGGGAATCGTTGATTATATTGTTAATCTGTTTTCCCTTAGTCCTAACAGCAGCACAAGGCTTCCCTCCCTAAAATCTTGTTTCTTTTACTTTATAATTTACACAGGTGAGGGAGGTCTCTCGTGCCCTCTTATAGGGCAGGTTAGTGAGCACATTTTTGTGCTAATTAAAAGTTCCACCTGTCCTAAACAACACACAGGGGGAGAAATACCCCATATTGTGCTGCTGTTAGGACTAAGGGAAAACAGATTAACAATATAATCAACGAATGGGTGTGATTGGTCCACAAAATGGAACAAAATACAGCATGTCTCTATTTTTCTATTCTAGAATGGAAATACATTTGACTGGTAAGAATAAATCATGTATGACAAATAAAAAAATTATTGTATTTTTCAAACGATAACTCAAGTGTGAAAAAACGTCTTACTAAAGGGGACATAATATACAAAAAAGCATCAAAGAAAAAGGCCACACTTACCGTATACCAGATGATACATGGCTGTGCGGGATGGTAGCAGGCCCCGATTGCAATATATGATAGAAAGTAAACAGGTGCAAAATGCTAATAAAACTCACACACCTACAATCCATGAGGTAGGTAGATGCCAGCACTTCAAATGCACAAAGATAAAACTTATACATGGTAATGTCATATGATAATGTGAGGTACATAGCAGCAGAGAAGAGCCTATTGGTCACACTCCACGCTATTAGATCAGGTGGGCTGCCCAGCACCTTAATACCTGCACCCCAACAGTAGCAGCACCCTGCAAAAATAAAGGGCCCGGCCGCATCATGCAAAAAAGATTTAAGTAACCAAGAGGCATTAGTCAATATTTTAAATATATCACAAAAGGAGGCCACACTTACCCAATACTAGACGCTACATGGCAGTGCGGGATTCTGGCAGGCCCCAAATACAAGATATGGTAGAAAAAATACAAGTGCAACATGCTAATGGAACATCCACTCTCACACCTACAATCCATGAGGGGGGTGGAAGCCAGCACTTCTAATGTACACAAATGAAACTTTTACAAGGCAATGTCACATGATAGTGCGAGGTGCACAGCGCCAAAGAGCATCCTGCACAACTATGTATCATCTGGTATTGGGTAAGTGTGGCCTTTTTCTGTGATACTTTAAGACACATTTGACTATAATCCATTGAAAATATGCAGGAAGAAAAAATAATAAAAATTAGCTTTTAATAATAGCAAATATTAAAATAGCACCATAGTACACATCACATACCACACTTGTAGTAAATCATGGAGGAGGAGAGCACAAGTGCAGCACAAGGGTTAGCCTGAGGAGCTATTGAATTCCCCTAAATGGACCCACAGAGACCCTAACTAGCCGAATAAGAAGCCTTCCTCATATTTCAGTGAATCAGCTATTTTTTTATATGTCATATATGATTTATTCTTAACAGTCAAATTTCTAAAAAGTGTTTCCTTTCTAGAATGTGTACTTAAGTTTAAAAAAAAATTGACATGTTGTATTTTGGTCCATTCTGTGGATCAATCATGCTCATTACAGTGTATGGGTCTCTGAATATCACAGAAAAGATATTAAAAAGTTTGGCAATTTGATTCAAAAAGATGGTTGATCCATCTTTCACTGATGTGAAAAATGCATCAAACATGGCCTGAACACATCCATAAAATCATGGGACAACTTGATATTGCGAAAGGAAACACTGTGTGAGAGCTCTAAGGAGCATTATACTGTTTGGGGGGGAAGGGCACTCGTGTATAATTCCCCATTAGTGCTTCCACACAATGCAGTGGTTCTGAGTGTCTTCCACAAAGTATAATGTTCCTTGGTGTCCCCCAGAAAGACCCTGATAGTGATCGGGAGGAACACTCATCTTCCGACCACTGCCCTTTAAACAGTAATACATTACACTGTTGTATGTTGTACTATATACTGGTATGTGGTACTATCTATTATATATGGTATTATAAGAATGGTAATCTTCCTTGCTGCCTGCATAGGAGCATAGCCACATGACTCCTATGCAGGCAGCAAGGACAATTACGGATCCCTTCTGCTGCTATTGTAATGTGTTACATTGTGTGAGCCACAAAGCTCTGTCATTGATCGGGAAAAACTCTTTATCAGTGCTTCTCCCGATCATTAAGCAAGCAGTTCGTGAGGTCTAGCACTGCCCCCCAACTTCAGAATTTTTAGCAGGGTTTTTAGTCTGAAAAATACGGTAACTCACTTTCACATACATAAATAAAAGTAAATATTGGCTTTTGTGTTTAACTGACCAGAGAGGAAATGCTGGTTTCTTTTTTAGTAGTAGCATTCAGTTCTCTAATAAGATTCAGATAGGATATAGGATACTGTGTGACAGTTATTCTCTTCTATAGGTATAAATCGTTGCCCCAAAGATATGTCTAATCAAACAACAATGGCTCAAAGCTTCACCATTACCTACATTGCAGTGGAGGCAGTGATTGGGGTTCTTGCTATCTTTGGAAATACCCTTGTGGTCTGGGCAGTGAAGGTGAATCCTTCTCTTCAAGATACAACATTTTACTTTATTGTCTCTCTGGCAGTGACTGACCTAGCAGTTGGAGTGTTTGTTACACCTTTAGCCATTGTCCTGGAACTGGAGTACAACTATATTTTCATGCATGTTTGTTCCTGTGTTGCATGATCATCATATTCACCAATGCATCTACTTTGTCTTTACTTTCTATAGCAGTTGATAGATATGTAAGAGTCAAGTTACCAAACAGGTAAGAGTAAACTTTTAAATATTTCCATATTATATTTAATAATTTTAATTGAATGTTTTAATTCATTATTTTCATTGAATATGATGAATGCTGAAAGTTTTCATGCCCAAAGAAATTATCTGATTCTTGACATTCACATCAGAAGCTGCTCAATAGTTTCAGGTGGTGCACATTGATGGGTTGATCCACCCATAACTGCATCTTCTAGGGGAAAAATTCACACTTTGATGTGTACAATATACTAAAGAATATAGTATAGTCAGTAATACTTCACTATGCATGAGGCGTCATTCACAGATCTCCTCTGTATAGATGAGATTCATACAAATACTGTATATTATTTTAATGTACTTCCTAAATTCATAGTTACTAATATTTGACATTTGCCTTTAAAAAAAATAATACAGCAGCTAAAAATTCAGATTTCTAAGAAAATTTGAATTCTTCCAAATCCTCCCTTGCATTCCAAATTTTATCAGGCCTAAGATATAGTATAGTCCAGAGAAATCTAGGGAATTATATGCTGTTTATAGCTCTCTCATTGTGTTAAATTGTAACTCAAGCAATACTTTTGCTTACAGAGGTTTGCCCACCATAGAAATTGATGGCTTAACACTAGGATGTGACATCACATATTGATTGGTGGGGTCTTGCAATATGATATCACCTTCTATGATAGGTAAACCCCTTTAACCCGTTCCTGCATCATGCTGTACATTTACAGCATAGTGGTAGGGACTTAATACACCATGTTGTGCAGCATGTGCGATGGTGCCATCAGCAGCTGTTGTTAGATGTAATGTACAGCTGACAATGTACTACAGTGCTCCAGATCAGAGATAACTGAGATCCCAAGCACTTAATCCCTTAGATGTCATGGTCAATACCAACCATGAAGTTTACAAGGTTCCTATGAATACTCTCTGCCTAACTGTGCTTGGGGTGCTGATGTATATATCTCATGAAGTAAATGCCATAAATAAGTCAGAAATGCTGGTTTTTGTCGCCTCGCCTGGCCCCCTGACAACTAATAATGTCCACGAGTGGTCCCCAGACAAGTAATAATGTCCCTCAGTCACCCCCGGACAAGTCATAATGTCCCCCAGTGGCCCCCAGACAACTAATAATGCCCCCAGTGGTCCCCTGACAACTAATAATGTCTCCCAGGCAAGTAATAATGTCCCCAGGGGCCCCCAGGCAAGTAATAATGTCCCCCAGTGGCTCCCAGATAAGTAATAATGTTACCCCCTTGGCCCCCAGGCAAATAATAATGTCTCCCAGTGGCACTCAGACAAGTAATAATGTCCCCCAGAGCCCCCCAGACATGCATTAATGTCCCCCAGTAGCCCCCAGACAAGTAATAATATCTCCCAGGGGCCCCCAGACAAGTAATAATGTCCCCAGGGGCCCACAGACAAGTAATAATGTTACCCCCTTGGCCCCCAGACAAGTAATAATGTCCCCCAGAGCCCCCCAGTCATGCATTAATGTCCCCCAGTAGCCCCCAGACAAGTAATAATATACCCCAGGGGCCCCCAGAAAAGTAATAATGTTCCCCAGTGGCCCCCCAGACAAGTGATAATGCGTCCTAGTGGCCACCAGACAAGTGATTATATGTCCCAGTTGCCACCAGACAAATAATAATGTCCCCCAGTGGCCCCAGGCAAAAATATTGTCCCACAGTGGCCCCCAGACAAATAATAATGACCTCCGGTGGCCCCCTGACAATAATGTCCCAAATCGGCTACTCTTTAGGACAGTGATGGCGAACCTATGACACGTGTGTGTCAATGGTGACACTCCAAGACATTTTAGGTGACACACATTGTCTGAATCAAGTGGCAGCCGCAGGGGCGCCACAGGTCGCCTCATGGAAAAAACTGGGGGGCGGCTTTTTTTTTTTTTTAATCGGCAGCTATTTATTGTGTTATTGCAATAAGCAGCTGCCGATAATTTTTACTAACCTGTCTATGCTCTTGTCCTGGCCTCCCTCCTTTGCCTCCTTCACAATTCTGAAGAATGCTGTGACGCTACGTACAGCATCCCAACGTTCTTCAGCGTCGGCTACAGTGCAGGGTGGCCAGGACTGAAGCGTGGACAGGTGAGTAAAAATTATGGACTGCTACTCTGTGAGGTGGTGGGGGGAAAAAAGGAGGTTATATACTGTGGATGGGCTTTAAAAAAAGGGTCATACACTGTGTGTGGGGAGTATAAAAGGGGGTCATAAACTGTGTGGTGGTGGGGCCATAAATAGGAGGATCATATGCTGTGTGGGGGTGGGTTAAAAACGAGCCCATATACTGTGTGAGGGCCATAAAAAGGGGTCAGATACTGTGTGGGGGCCAAAAAAAGTTGTGACACGGCTCCTGAGTTAAGCTAGGTTTTTTTTTACGAATTTTAACACACCGAGCTCAAAAGGTTAGCCATCACTGCTATAGGACTTGAAGAACAACAGAAAACAAATGTTAATGAATAGAAAAAAAAAACAGACTTGCAATGGTGAACTCTTCAAAGTCATGGAGTTTTTTTTTTAAATGAAACATAAAAAAAATCCTAAGGCTATAAATGCTGCAGAAAAAAACGCAGCAAAAACGCACTGCATTTTTTCCACAGCATTTTTTATTGAGTTTTCTGTTGCATTTTTCTTTGCATTTTTTCTTTTTTTATAAAATCTTTAGGAAAAATATTTGTGATTCTGCAGCTAAGATTAACATGTAGCTTTTCCACAACTTTTTTCCCCACAATGTGTAGATGAGATTAACCAATATCTCATTCACTTTGCTTGTCCTGTAAAATGCGATACAGCAGCAGCCAATAACACTGCATTTCCGCAACGTGAGGCCCTACCTTAAAGAAGGCCTAAAACTAAGGCCCCACATTATGTTTTACACGTACAAGCAAAGTGAATGAGATTTCAGTTCATCTCATTCACACATTGTAGGAAAAACAGCTGAAGAAAAGCTACATGTTAATTTTAGCTGTGGAATCGCAAGCGTTTCCCTATGAATTTAATATTTTTTACAGAGTTTTTTTTTAGCTGTGTTTCAATATGTGGGGCCTTAGTCTATGGCTGGAATTGCACATGCAATTTATGTTGCAGTTTTATGAGCCAAAGGTTGAAGTGGATGCAAAAAGAAGGGAAAGTAAAAAGCATAAACAAAACCTAAGGAGCCAAGTCACGAGAAACTTCCACTGAAGGTGAATTTTAAATGTTTTATGCATTATGTTTCAGCTACAGAATGGTGATCACCAAAAGGAGGATTTATTTGTGTATTTGTTTCTGTTGGACTCTATCTGCAATTGGAGCAATGGTCCCAATGTTTGGATGGAACAACAGAACCCACCGTGGAGAAGACAACAGGAATGTCCTGATATGTAATTTCCCCAGTGTCATGAGTATGGGCTATCTTGTGTACTTTTGGGTTTTTGGTTGGGTTCTATTTCCTTTGTTCACAATGATGGCTTTGCATGTGGAGATTTTTTATATTGTGAGAACGCATTTAAGACAATGTGTTTCCAACCTCCACATAAGTAAGTCAAATTATGGCAAGGAGCATAAAATTACAATTTCACTTGTCTTTGTTATGGTTGTCTTTGCACTGTGTTGGTTACCTTTATCAATTATGAACTGTGTCACCTATTTTTACCCTAATGTTGTACAAACTGATGCATTCCAACCTGCTCTGTATCTGAGCATTGTGTTGTCACATCTCAATTCGGTCATAAATCCTATCATTTATAGTCTTAGAATTAAAAAATTTAAATACACATTCATTAATATTATTAAAAGACATGTCATGTGCAGAGATGAAATTATTGAAGCCTCTAGCACAGAAAACACACTTGAAAAATAACATATCTGTTATTTCTCTTATTAAAAAACACTCGAAAAGCTATTATTAAAGCTTAATATAGAGTCTCTTGAATATAGCTTGAGTATACCTGTTTTAGTTAATGTGCCACATATAGGTTGTCTGCCTTTTTGGTTCCTATTAATTCCCCCCTGCTTTGGTTCCCTGATGCAGCCTGCACTTCCCATGACACCTTAAAGAGGTTTGGGAAATTTGAACCCACTTATTTGATCTGGTCGATGATGATGGACCTGGGGGTACTGGCCTCATCACGACCCCTGGGTCACTCTGACCCCTCCTCCTTCCCTGATCTCGCAGGTAATTTACCTGTGCTATGGTGGCTGGCTCAGAGCTCATGAATTTACTCACAACTTTTCTTTAAAGCATCAGTCTGGCGAATGTTTTATGTCTTAGCCTTGTAGTACAGTGCATACAAATGTGTGAACTTTGTACTCACTCACAAAACGTATTGTTCACTTTATTTAGCCTCTAAATGGTGACCGATACATAGACATACATAGAAATCATGTAAAAAAATGTGACGGCACTCCATTTTTTTTCTCTGCAAAAAGTGTTTATTCACATGTTTATTCACAACGTTAACATTTCGGGAATTTGTCCCTTCATCAGACATTAGTCCAGATAAGGGTAGGCTAGTCAGGTGATGTCATATGGTGATATGGAAAGAACCAATGGTGGGTGATGAGAATTGTATGCACGGTATACTGTGCATGCAATTCTCACCACCCACCATTGGTACAATTCTCACCACCCACCATTGGTTCTTTCCATACCATCATATGACATCACCTGAGTAGCCTACCAGTATCTGGACCAATGCCTGAAACGTTAACGTTGTGAATAAACACGTGAATAAACCCTTTTTGCAGAGAAAAAAAATGAAGTGCCGTCACATTTGTTTACATGGTTTCCACTTGGGAGTTGGTCAGTTCCCTAGTGATCGTGCACCCAAATTTATTTTAAGTCTATCGGAGTCGAGTGCCACTATTTCCCACAAATACATAGAAATCAGTGACTTTTGTTGAGCATGTGAATGGACAGGCCAGTCTGCTGATCACATGATCAGCAGTGTCAGCAATGCACTTGGTATTATATTGGTATATCCTATACTACAGGGCTAACATATAAAAAAGTTGTATAAGTGACGTTTTAATACATGTTTCTATGTAGTTATTGTAGTAGATATTTATTGTATTCTTGTATTTTCAGCTTTTAATAAAATTGAACTTTTATCCTTCTCTCCTGTCTTTTCTTCTTTGTCTAATTTTTCCCATGAAGACAACCCCAGTCTATAAGCAATAGATGGGATCCCACCCTGCTTATGAACATCCTCTATGACCCACTGCAGAGATCTGCGAAAGCAGCTACTTCTCTGGTCGACTTAAAGTGTACCCCAAATTATAAAACAACTTCTGATAAATTACTAGTTCAGGTGAATATAAGAAACTTTGTAATATATCTTATTTAAGAAATATGTCTAGTTTTCCATTTATCTGACTGAATTACTTTTTACATATTAGTCTATGTAGAGGGGAGGTGGAGAGGGTGCTGCTGGAAAACACAATTGCTACTGCCACACTCTGCTACTCTGTGAGTGAGGTAGATCTTTTAGCATTGCTATGCTTCTAGATAACAGGCTACTGAATGAATGAGGCTTTAAATCAATTAACAATCTTCTCCTCCCCCTCCCTTCTCCATATAGTTCTGTGTATGAGCTGGATAGGGCTAGACTATCAGGCAAACAAACAGGTTGATAAGGAGATAAGAAGAGCAGTTTAATAAGTAGAGAAACCAACATATTTCCTTTTTAAGATATATTACCAAGTTTCTTGTATTTATATGTACTATTCATTCCTGAAAAGTTTTTTTTTATTATTGGAGGTATGCTTTAAGCCATCTGTGCATTACATGGATGGCTATTTCTGTAAATGGCCACCACATTATATCCCTTGCAGTAGTCACCAGAGGGAAAATGACTGGCTTGCCACAACTTTCCTTAGAAAAATCAGCTATTTGCCAGCATGGCTTCATTTTTTATAAAAAATCACTTTAAGTACTGTGTATTGTTATGATATTGACTATTTACATTTTTTATTTTGACATTACTATTTTTTACACATCAATAATAATAATAAGTTTTTATTGCTCAAAATATAATCCTAGTGCTCAATATGAGTGTTACTTATTATACTGTGGTGTAGAATCGAACACTTCCAAACTTCCGTTCTGACCTTTATTCACTGAGTGGATGAGATTTGGTAAAATTTCATCCACTCTCTTGCTACAGAAAGAAAATCTGCATTATATATGTCCATGTGGACATATTGGACATACCCTAAAAGGAGAACTGTCATTTCACAAAGAAATGGCAGAAGCACTGAGATGAAGACTGTGCCCCTCTTTCTCTGATTGACACTGTTCTGCTCTCCATTCTGTAAATCGTGAGATCTGCTTTCCAAGAAAATCCAATCAAAACCAAAGGAAGAAAGCTGTTAGCAGTTCTTTCCATTCTTTTGAGCGTTCAGTGAGAGTCTCAACACCCAGATTCCTACTAGTAGAGATGGGTGAACTGCTTCGTCATGAACCAGATTCAACCCGAACATTGCAAATGAACAAGCGGTGATTCGAAAATGACCACCGCCACTTGTTTGATCAGGAAATTCAGAAGAGATAAGTGTGTCTAAATCACTGTGTGATGTTCTAGCATCATCTGACATTAGCTGTCAGTTTCTCAGGCGATAGACAGTGATGGGTGGGCAACTTACAGTACTGATGTCATATATAGTATATAAGATGCTGCAAGAGTCACCAGAAACTAACTGCAGTAATGATGGAACTAGCATAGGGACTGTGATTCATCTCACTGTATGATACAGAGCAGAGTTCTAAAAAGTTTGGAAACAATAGTAATTAAATAAAATTTAGGCAATTACACAAGCAGATTAGTGATAGAAATCAATAGATAGGAGTGAGAGCATAGCTGCTGCTCCTGTTTGAGTTTGAGACTGCTGCATTCCTGTTCTAATACAGAATTACAGACAGGACAGTTAATCCAATACTCTAATTTTGTCAAGTCTATTGTGCAATAGAGTAGTTTAATCTGTATACACAGTCTTTAAACATACCTTTACTGACAAAACAATCCTATCAGTAAAAAATCTTTTTTGGGCAACAGTTTAAATTTTTCATTAAATACATAGCTACTGCTGTTCTAAGAGCAAAGTGCTGATTCCACCTGCGCAAATCTGAAAAAAATTCCGTTACTTAAAAGGTTTCTTGTTGATCACCCAATATATAGTTTAGCCTGCGCTAACCTGAAAAAAAAATGTTTATGTTTTTTATTTTCTACTCTGCTGATCACCAAATACACAATGTAACAGAGTGTTGTTAATCTTAAAAAAATAATCAAATAATCTTTTTTTTTTTTGCTGCATATATGGTGGAGAAAAAAGTATTTAGTCAGCCACCAATTGTGTAAGTTCTCCCACTTAAAAAGATGAGAGAGGCCTGTAATTGTCATCATAGGTAGACCTAAACTATGAGAGACAAAATGAGAAAACATATCTAGAAAACCACATTGTCTGATCTTTTAAGAATTTATTTGCAAATTATGGTGGAAAATAAGTATTTGGTCACCTACAAACAAGCAAGACTTCTGGCTCTCACAACTTTTTCTTTAAGAGGCTCCTCTGCCCTCCATTCATTACCTGTAGTAATGGCACCTGTTTGAAATTATCAGTATAAAAGACACCTGCACCAGGCAGGGAAGACTGAATCTGCCATAGGCAAGCAGCTTGGTGTGAAGAAATCAACTGTGGGAGCAATAATTAGAAAATGGAAGACATACAAGACCACTGATAATCTCCCTCGATCAGGGGCTCCACGCAAGATCTCACCCCGTGGGGTCAAAATGATCACAAGAACGGTGAGCAAAAATCCCAGAACCACACGGGGGGACCTAGTGAATGACCTGCAGAAAGCTGGGACTAACGTAACAAAGGCTACCGTTAATAACTCACTAAGTTTGCTAGAGAGCATTTGGATGTTCCAGAAGAGTATTGGGAGAATGTCATATGGTCAGATGAAACCAAACTAGAACTGTCTGGTAGAAACACAACTCATCGTGTTTGGAGGAGAGTGAATGCTGAGTTGCATCCAAAGAACACCATACCTACTGTGAAGCATGGGGGTGGCAACATCATGCTTTTGGGGCTGTTTCTCTGCAAAGGGACTAGGACGACTGATCCGTGTACATGAAAGAATGAATGGGGCCATGTATCGTGAGATTTTGAGTGCAAACCTCCTTCCATCAGCAAGGGCATTGAATATGAAACGTTGCTGGGTCTTTCAGCATGACAATGATCCCAAGCACACCGCCAGGGCAACGAAGGAGTGGCTTTGTAAGAAGCATTTCAAAGGTCCTGGAGTGGCCTAGCCAGTCTCCAGATCTCAACCCCATAGAAAACCTTTGGAGGGAGTTGAAAGTCCGTGTTGCCCAGCGACAGCCCCAAAACATCACTGCTCTAGAGGAGATCTGCATGGAGGAATGGGCCAACATATGTCATTATGTCATTATATCATTTTGTCTCTCATAGTTGAGGTCTACCTATGATGTCAATTACAGGCCTCTCTCATCTTTTTAAGTGGGAGAACTTGCACAATTGGTGGCTGACTAAATACTGTTTTTCCCCACTGTAGGTCAGGCTCACCTGCATGTAGTGCCTTTTTCCCCGTGAAAATTTGTGCTTCTGTTGCCGAGATATGAATTTATTTCACAATATACAAATCAGCAGTCTGGAGCACCAAAGGATGCTGGGATTTTTGCTTACCGTTCTTGTGATCATTTTGATCCCATGGGGTTAGATCTTGCGTGGAGCCCCTGATCGAGGGAAATTATCAGTGGTCTTGTATGTCTTCCATTTTCTAATTATTGCTCCCACAGTTGATTTCTTCACACCAAGCTGCTTGCCTATTGCAGATTCAGTCTTCCCAGCCTGGTGCAGGTCTACAATTTCGTTTCTGGTGTCCTTCCACAGCTCTTTGGTCTTCACCATAGTGGAGTTTGGAGTGTGACTGTTTGAGGTTGTGGAAAGGTGTCTTTTATACTGATAACAATTTCAAACAGGTGCCATTACTACAGGTAATGAGTGGAGGACAGAGGAAGAAGAAGTTACAGGTCTGTGAGAGCCAGAAATCTTGCTTGTTTGTAGGTGACCAAATACTTATTTTCCACCATAATTTGCAAATAAATTCTTTAAAAATCAGACAATGTGATTTTCTAGATATGTTTTCTCATTTTGTCTCTCATAGTTGAGGTCTACCTATGATGTCAATTAAAGGCCTCTCTCATCTTTTTAAGTGGGAGAACTTGCACAATTGGTGGCTGACTAAATACTTTTTTTCCCCACTGTAGGTCAGGCTCACCTGCATGTAGTGCCTTTTTCCCTGTGAAAATTTGTGCTTCTGTTGCCGAGATATGAATTTATTTCACAATATACAAATCAGCAGTCTGGAGCACCAAAGGATGCTGGGATTTTTGCTCACCGTTCTTGTGATCATTTTGATCCCATGGAGTTAGATCTTGCGTGGAGCCCCTGATCGAGGGAAATTATCAGTGGTCTTGTATGTCTTCCATTTTCTAATTATTGCTCCCACAGTTGATTTCTTCACACCAAGCTGCTTGCCTATTGCAGATTCAGTCTTCCCAGCCTGGTGCAGGTCTACAATTTCGTTTCTGGTGTCCTTCCACAGCTCTTTGGTCTTCACCATAGTGGAGTTTGGAGTGTGACTGTTTGAGGTTGTGGACAGGTGTCTTTTATACTGATAACAATTTCAAACAGGTGCCATTACTACAGGTAATGAGTGGAGGACAGAGGAAGAAGAAGTTACAGGTCTGTGAGAGCCAGAAATCTTGCTTGTTTGTAGGTGACCAAATACTTATTTTCCACCATAATTTGCAAATAAATTCTTTAAAAATCAGACAATGTGATTTTCTAGATATGTTTTCTCATTTTGTCTCTCATAGTTGAGGTCTACCTATGATGTCAATTACAGGCCTCTCTCATCTTTTTAAGTGGGAGAACTTGCACAATTGGTGGCTGACTAAATACTTTTTTTCCCCACTGTAGGTCAGGCTCACCTGCATGTAGTGCCTTTTTCCCCGTGAAAATTTGTGCTTCTGTTGCCGAGATATGAATTTATTTCACAATATACAAATCAGCAGTCTGGAGCACCAAAGGATGCTGGGATTTTTGCTCACCGTTCTTGTGATCATTTTGATCCCATGGGGTTAGATCTTGCGTGGAGCCCCTGATCGAGGGAAATTATCAGTGGTCTTGTATGTCTTCCATTTTCTAATTATTGCTCCCACAGTTGATTTCTTCACACCAAGCTGCTTGCCTATTGCAGATTCAGTCTTCCCAGCCTGGTGCAGGTCTACAATTTCGTTTCTGGTGTCCTTCCACAGCTCTTTGGTCTTCACCATAGTGGAGTTTGGAGTGTGACTGTTTGAGGTTGTGGAAAGGTGTCTTTTATACTGATAACAATTTCAAACAGGTGCCATTACTACAGGTAATGAGTGGAGGACAGAGGAAGAAGAAGTTACAGGTCTGTGAGAGCCAGAAATCTTGCTTGTTTGTAGGTGACCAAATACTTATTTTCCACCATAATTTGCAAATAAATTCTTTAAAAATCAGACAATGTGATTTTCTAGATATGTTTTCTCATTTTGTCTCTCATAGTTGAGGTCTACCTATGATGTCAATTACAGGCCTCTCTCATCTTTTTAAGTGGGAGAACTTGCACAATTGGCGGCTGACTAAATACTTTTTTTCCCCACTGTATCTGTATTGCTGGTTTAAAATGCTTTACTCTGGTGACGGACTCCCTTTAATGTAGCTCTGGGTTATTAGGCTACAACTTGGATGAGAAATGTATTTACACAGTTACTTTCCAGTCTATAAAATGCAAAACTATGGTCATAGGCATATGCTACAAATGCTGCACCAACTACTCTGCCAAAATTTGGTGTAAAGGGGTTGTTTGAAGTTGGACAAAGAGTAGTTGTTGACCATTTTACTTTACTTTATCTAAGGCTATGTTCACACCTGTGTCTGTTTCGGTGTCAGCATATGATTTCCTGCATGCACGGCTTTTTTGTCGGCCATTTTCAGCTTAAAAATAATGGACACCCGACAGACCCCATTATAGTCAATGGGGTCCATCAGCCTCTGTATGTGAGTGCTATTTTAGTGGCCCGCTAGTCCATTGTTCTGGTCCGTCCACGAACCAAAACAACGGACAGCTGACGTAAGTGTGAACCTAGTGGAGGAGGTAGATGAACGAGGAGGGAACAATGGCAGTGATGGACAGCCCATAGAGGAGTACATAGGAAAAATTACGGAATACTGCATAGAAAATTAGCTCCTCTTAAAAATTCATACTCACAGACAAATGAACAGACATGCATATGTTCAGAATATACTGTTGAAGATCAGATGATAACTGATTCTGTCTCTGGTTTTACACAGACTACATGTACAATAGAGGAAGTGGCTGTGCTGCTTTTGCTAGAGGACTATTGCGATAATGCAACTGATCACATGAAGCTGGAATGATAGTGACAGGAGGCAGCTGTGGAGTCATATTCAATCCGATACAGCCCTGACAAATTTAGATCTGCACTATCAATGAACACAGCTCCATTACATCACTCAATTCTTACATTCTAGCTTGCTTAAAAAAAACACTGTATTTAGATATCCGACCACAGGTCCTGTTAGACCAAAAATGTTTATTTCTCTTAAAAATTGAACCTGTGGGATTAAGGCTCGGTTCACATCTGTGTTCGGGTTTCCATTCGGGAAGTCCGCTTGGGAACCCCCCGAACGGAAACCTATACGCATAAAAAGTGGTTTACCTGGGAAACCACACGGAGGTGTTTTTGAAAGGTGGTTTTGAAAGCCAGAAACTTAAGATCCACCTCCTCCAATGGTTCAAATGGCAGAGACCAAGAAGAACTGTGGATAGATCTCAGTGTGGAATGGGAGCTGCAACCACTGGCCTAAGTCTCATAGCACCCTTAAGAAATCTGGAAATTAAGGGGTTCTGAAATAATCATCTGCCTAAGAAGGCGGATAGGGCTGAAACCTGTACCTTAAGTGTGGCAGGGGAAAGGCCCTTATCCAAGTCGTCCTGAAGAAAATTTAGAATCACTCCCGTAAAAGGATTCAAACTATTCTCATAGCACCCTTAAGAAATCTGAAAATTAAGGGGTTCTGAGATAATCATCTGCCTAAGAAGGCGGATAGGGCTGAAACCTGTACCTTAAGTGTGGCAGGGGAAAGGCCCTTATCCAAGCCATCCTGAAGAAATTTTAGAATCACTCCCATAGAAGGATTCAAACTATTCACTTCCTGTTGGAGCACCACTCCTTGAAGACATTACCTATCCTTAGGTAGCTCTTGCGCAGGAAAGAGTCTTCAATACGGCTTCTGACAGTTCTCTAGATTTCCATAGAGACTGGCCAACCTCCAGGCTGTCAGGTTGAGATCCTGGCACTTCTGAGTGCCCTGAGAAATCAGGTTCTGGATTAGGGGAAGCCTCCAATAGATCCTTCGACTCATTAGCATGAGTTTGGAAAACCAAGCTCTTTTTGACGAGAATAGCAGAATGGCTATCACAGAGGCTTGGTCCTGTCTGACTTTCATCATGGAAAGTGGAGGGAAGATGTACGCCAGACTGAACCTCCAAGGGATGGACAGGGCATCTACTGCCAAGGGATAGTCCTCCTGATACAGTGAGCAGAACGTCTCTATGATTCCATACCCCTAGTACTTCCGACTGGAGGGGACACATATGCCATAAAGTCCAAGAGACTGCATCAGCTGAGGCTGACATGAGGCTTAGGACTCTCATAGTTGTTCTGATGAACACCAGATGTGTCTTGAGAAGATACTGAACCGCTCTGATTATCTTTTCTCTCCTTGTCAGAGGTAAAGAAATTTCTAGGTGGACTGAGTCCAGGATGAACCTCAGAAACTTCTTCCATGTGGAAGGAATCACCTCTGACTTCTCCCTGTTTATTAGCCAGCCTAGATGCTGCAAAAAAGACACAGTTGTCTGCAGGTGCTGGAGCAGGATGGTTTCTGACTGGGCTTTTATTAGCCAAATATGGCACTATGAACAGACCTTGAAGTCTGAGCGCAATTGCTACTGGAGCCACCACCTTGGTAAAGGTGTGGGGAGCCGAGGAAATGCCAAAGGGCAGAGCCACAAACTCGAAATGCCTCCTGTGGCTGGCAACTGAAACAGCAATTCTCAGATACGTTCTTTTGAGGAGGATAGCTGGAACATGTAAGTACGCATCCTTTAGATCGAGAGTGACAAGAATATCACTTTGCTGAAAGGATGTGACCAACTCCACAGTCTCCATTCAGAAACGCTCTTTCCTTATGAAGAGACTTAGATATATTAGGACTATAATCATAGATTATATTGGTAGCAGAAAGTCTGAAGAGGAGACACCCAAATCTTCTTCTGAGAGGGGAACTTTTTCAAGGCCCCCTTGCCCAGGTATTCTAGAATGGAATTTCAGTATAACCTGCTTCATTGCAGGAAGAGAGCGACTTGCAATGAATCTGTCTTGTGGCGAGCGAAGAAAATCGGCCGCATAACCCCGTTGTATTACCTGTAAGACCCAAGGTCTTGGATCTCCTCCTGCCAGCAGGTGAGAAAAATGAGAGAGGCATCCCCCAACTGGAGTATTTGCTGCTGAAGGAGGCGAGAAGCTGGCGTCAAAAGCCAGGCTTCTTTCCGTCTCCTTCCTTGGGGAACTTATGTCCAGCCCTTCTGGACTGATATCTAGCACAGCTCTGATATTGGAGCGTAGACTGAGGCGGCTGCTGCTAACTTCTGCCCCAGCCAGAAGATCCTGATTTTCCTCTAAAAGACAGCACTTATCCTTTTTATCGGCAAGACCTTCCATGATGTCGTCCAGGCCATTGCCAAAATGTTTACCCAGCTCAAAGGGGAGGGAGCATAAGTTATACTTGGACCCATTGTCCGCTCTCCAAAGATTCAACCATAATGGCCTTCTAGCAGCTGTAGAGAGGGCCATAGATTTGGCGGCCATTTTGACTTGGTGTACAGAAGCTTCCGCTAGATAGTCTGCCGCCAACCCATAAAGGATAATTGATAGTCTCTGGAGACTCCGAAGTTAATGTCCCTCTCCAGTTGGGCCAGGTCGGAGTGCTACCTCGTTGGAGGCGATGCCCACAGAAGCCTGAGCAGAGGCCCGAGGAATAAGCCCTCCTAAGAGTAAACTCCATGCGTCTATGTATAGAGACTTGGAGATTGGAGCCATCTTCCGCTGCACGGCGGGACAATTTAGCTACCGCCATATCCACCTTAGGAGTGGGGACCCCAACGATCCTGCTGAGACTCAGTGATGGGAAATAGGGTCCAAAACCTCCTGGATAAAATAGACACTCCAGTGTCTCGTCCACTTGGAAGGCCCTAGGCCCCCTATTGGTGGAACTAGAGGCTTCCCCAAGTTCAACATCTCGGTCCCTTGACCGGATGAACTTCAACAGTCTATGCATCCTTTCCAAGGGAAAAAGAGGCTTGCTGGGATTTTCCAAAGTGTCTTCATCAGATGAGTGCGTCACAGGCCACTGGGCGGGGTTGTAGGGAGATATTATCTTCCCGGTGACGGTTGGTCAGTTCAGTTCAGTTCAGTGGAGCGCATGCAATAGATCAGACTTGGTGTGCAGAGCTGACCTGCCACCAGCCTCTGGACTGAAGGCCAACCGCTGCTTTCACAGCCTCAGGAGGGATATCACCAGCCCCAAGCTCATCTGAAGACAGCCCAGAGCAAGGGAGTAAAGCTATTCAAGCTGCTGGACTTATTTGGTGCCGTGCCAGGAGCAGGAGAGGACCCTGACAGGAGAGACGCATTCAGGCCTAGCATACAGGTAACCAGATCCCTGTCAGGGCTCCCTGTAACTCCATCCCCAGTGTACCTGGTTGGGAGAGGCAGAGAGGAGGAGTAGAGGAAAGCCATCCTGTGGAGCCTATATCATCTTTGGGCACCCTCCTAAAACCAAGGCTGGGGGTTGGACACTGTAGGACTACTACCCCCATTTGAAAGCTGTTTGGTTTACCTGCACCGCTGAATCCTGAGTCGTGCCTGCATTACCATCAGGGCCCTTCCGAACAACACCATACCGGCTCAGGTAGGAGAGGTCCCCTCTCCAACTGGAAGTGCCGGGAGGAAAGAACTACTACCACCACCATCCGGTAGGGCTGCAGGACCCCCCTCAACTTTGTCAGGCCTAGGAGTGGGACTGCAGCGGTTGGTGAGCGTGCTCGGCCTGCTAGGTGGCACAGCATCCGCCACTACTACTTCCATACTCCGGTCTCCTCCGTCTGGGTTGCGGCAGTAGTCATACCATCAGGCAGAGGGATGTCGCATTCTGTATAAGCAAAATGTTTCAGCTTGGAGGACCTTTCCCTCCTGGAGTCACTGCTGCCACCAGAAGCAGAGGAGGACATCTATAAAAGAGAAAAAGTCAGAACAGTATGTTTGACAGTAACAGGAGATCGGAAAAAAATGCAGACAGTAGCAAACCAAAAGGAAGCTTACTGAGGCCTCCCCCTATAAGCGACAACCATTGTCTCAGGGAGGAAATTTTAAATAGGTAGGGAGGAAATTCCATACTTCCCCATAAAACTTATATACACAAACTCTTTTAGAGACCCTTAACAATGGGGTCTTTAATACCGCTACAGCGGTAAATAGAATGGCCTTAAAACTAGGCCGAGAGCGCAATCCAGCGCTACTGGAAGTAGGTCGCAAAAGTGTAACAGAAAAAAAAGGGTCCCCAGGGAAGACAACATCACTTTCCCCGGCTCCGAAGCCGAAGCTCTGCTGGAGCGCTCAGCCAAGCCAGAAGCTGCATAGCGGCTGCGATCCGACAAGGGCAGGCGCACCCAGCCCACAACGGCCACTGACACATAGCATAGCAGGGAGAAACAAGGAAGCCTCGGGAATAAAAAGCTCCAAAGGAAAAGAGATGAACAGCTGAAGAGGAAAAAAATTACTAAAATGTAGTTAACCCTCAAAATCCTTTTAGGAAAAAATGGGAGGACAAAAGAGCCTCCCTCCACCTGTCCCACCACACAGGACAGAAAAAAAACACTGGGGGTAGTCTCTTTTTCCCTCTTATAGGGGTGATGTCCTGCAATTAATTATGCTAATTAAAAATTCCGCCTGTCCTGCCAGCACACAGGGGCAGTAATACCCCATATTGTGCTGCTGGTAGGACATAAGGGAAGAGAGAGTTTTCTAGGCAAGCTCTATGACCTCTGCAGAGGTCATTGTATAGAGAGTGGAGTAAATGAACTGTGAAACCTCCTATTGTGGATTCTGTGTCTTATCTACATGTACATGATAGCTGTGATCATCAGTGTGCTGATAAAGTGAGGTGGCTGCTGCAAAGAAATCTCCTACACAAAACAGGAAGTTACAGCATATAGTGGCTAGAGTCAACACTGCAGAAATGTTAGTATTTTTTAATATAAATAAGAAAGAAATTATTTAAAAACCTCACCAAAAATTATTTTCAAATATGTTTAACATAAAACTTGATTAAAAAAAAAAAAGTTAATGTTATGGCAATATATTCTCTTTAAACGAAACCTGTCAGGTGTTTTCCACCATAAATAATGTATATCATGTACAGGATTAAGTGATTCCCTTTACATTGGTGCCCCTCTATAATCTTTATATTGCAGAAAAATGAATTTATAAATGTTGTAAAGCATAAAGAGGTATATGAAAATTGTCCTTAGTAGGGAGGTGTGAACCTAGGAGGTGAGATTAGCAACCAGACAGCATGACTAGGTTGAAGCTGGTCCTCACCCACTGTGACTATTTCAGTTAATTTACATGCCGCAACCCAGTCGGATGAGACCGGAGGATGGGAGTAGTAGTGGCGGATGCTGTGCCACCTCGCAGGCCGAGCACACTCCCAAACAGCTCCAGTCCTACTCCTAGGCCGGACAAAGTCGAGGGGGGTCCTGCAGCACTACCGGATGGTGGTGGTAGTAGTTCTTTCCCCCGGGGGCACTTCCAGTTGAAGAGGGGGACCTCTCCTACCTGAGCCGGTGTGGTGTTGGTCGGAAGAGCCCTGATGGTAAAGCAGGCACAACTCAGGGGTCAGCGTTGCAGGTAAACCAAACAGCCGTTTATTAAGGCAACTTGAACAGAAAGTCAACAGCAGCTTCCAGATGGGGGTAGTAGTCCTACAGTGTCCAACCCCCAGCCTTGGTTCTAGGAGGGCACCCAAAGATAGTATAGGCTCCACAGTATGGCCTTCTCTACTCCACCTCTGTGCCTTTCCCAGCTAGGTACTGGGGATGGAGTTACAGGGAGTCCTGACAGGGATCTGGTTACCTGGAGACTAGGCCCGAATACAACTCTCTTGTCAGGGTCCTCTCCTGCTCCTCCTGGCACAACACCGAATAAGTCCAGCCACTTAGAAATCTTTACTCCCTTGCTCTGGGGTGTCTTCAGATGAGCCTGGGGCTGATGATATCCCTCCTGAGGCTGTGAGAGCGGCGGTTGGCCTTAAGTCCAGAGGCTGGTGGCAGGTCAGCTCTGCACACCTTGTCTGGTCTACAGCATGCACTGAACTAACTTCCAACCGTCGCCGGGGAGATAATATCTCCTCACAACCCCGCCCAGTGGCCTGTGATAGGCCAGGGCTGAACCAAGTCTGGGTCTGAACACTGCAGGGGGAAACAAATAAGGAAAAGCTGCACATCAATACATTTAACATAGAACAAAACTTACAGACATAAAACCCAGAGGCACACAAGACAAACACATAAAAGCAAAGCAGAAACCCTCTGGGATGCTGCTTACATATGACTATTTATGCTTTCCTACATTTATAGCTTCACTTTGCTGCATCAGAAAGATTACAGAGAGAAGCAATGGAATCGTTGATTATGATGTTAATCTGTTTTCCCTTAGTCCTAACAGCAGCACAATATGGGGTATTCCTGCCCCTGTGTGCTGGTAGGACAGGCGGAACTTTTAATTAACATAAAATATGCATGACAATGCTACCCTATAAGAGGGCAAAGGGACCTCCCTGCCTTGTGTAAGTTATAAAGTAAAAATTTCTAAGTTTAGGGAGGGAAGTTTGTGCTGCTGTTAGGACTAAGGGAAAACAGATTAACATCATAATCAACAATTCCCTTACATCCTACAGCAGCGCAATATGGGAATATAGCAAGTAATTCCCTTAGGGAGGGTTTCCCTGCTCTACGACACCTAGGACTGACTGTCCAAAGGCAGTCGCCACAGAACTCCGAACATCTAGTCGATAATGTTTTATAAAGGTTAGGTGAGATGACCAAGAAGCAGCTGCACAGATCTGATCCAGCGGTAAAGTCTGGTTCTCAGCTCAAGAAGTTGATACAGCTCTGATTGAATAGGCTGTACAAAATTCAGGTGGAGCTAACCCCTGAGCAAAAAAAGAGACTTTGATTGTCTCCTTGATCCACCTAGACAAGGTAGGCTTAGAAGCCTTGAGAACTTTGTCTCTATCATACATGTTGACAAGGAAATTCTCGGCTCTCCTAAAGGAACGTGTACGTAAGAGGTAAATCTGGAGACATCTCACAACAACTAGTGTGTGAAGTTTATTCTCATCTTCAGAGGAATGGGCTGGAAAAAACACGGGTAAAGAGACCAATTGGTTAATATTGGCACAGGAAGGCACCTTAGGGTTAAACCCAATAAGAAACCTAAGTTGGACCCTATCCACAAAAAAACGATATATAAAGTTCCTTGGAAGAGAAAGCCTGGAGCATACTCACCCTTTTGGCTGAATTGATTTTTTTCTGCCCAGGTAAAAATCAGATCGATCTCTCTGAGGAGAGACAATGATCTGGTGCCTCCCTGTCTGTTCAGGTATATTACGGTCGTCATGCTGTTTGATCGAACCTTGATTGGTCTCCCTCCGAGGAGAGGAGAAAAATGAAGTAGTGCCAGGTACACGGCTCTGAGCATCTTCCAATTGGAAGATGTTTTTTCTTCTAGACTGCTCCAAACTCCTTGTACGGTCTTCTCGTACAGGTCAGCTCCCCATCCCGAGAGGGATGAATCGGTAGTCAACAGGGTCCAACCGTGGACATTCCGTCTTTCAGGTTTATCCACCATCTGAGGGAAAGACGGGTACTGGGAGATAGCTTAATCTTCTTGTTGAGACCGAAAGGAGTACGGTTCCAGGCTTTTAGTACATCCATCTGGAGAGGATGCAAATGCCATAAAGCCCAAGGGACTGCAATGGCTGAGGATGACATTAGGCCTAGGACTCTCATGAATGTTCTGATGGATACCAGACGTGTCTTGAAGAGAAACCGGACCGCTTTGATCAATCTTTCCTTCCTAGCAGGTGTTAAGGAAATCTCCAAGCGGTCTGAGTTCAACAGATACCCCAGAAACTTCCTGTGGGTAGAGGGAAATACTTCTGACTTCTCCCAATTTATTAGCCAACCCAAGCTCTGGAGAAGGGAACAGCTATCAGTAACTGCTGGAGCAGAACAAATTCTGACTGGGCTTTTATTAGAAATTGGAAATTTTAGTGATAATGTTGCATTCTAGTGTATATTATTTTGCACTTTTTGTTCACGAATAGATTAAAGGAAATAGGGCACATTTATTAAGCTACTTGTGCCTTTTCTTGGCGTAAATTGCGTATTTTTGTAATTTTATTTACGATGCAATTGCTTCTTTTATGCCAGATATTATGCTGCACTTGCCACTTTTGTTTTTTGTCAGTAAAAGTGTGGGGGGGGGGGCCCTAAATGGAGATCCTTTTCACACTGTATTTATGACATGCACCTTCTTAAAGTTGGGCAAAAGGTACAAATGCACTCTAGTACATGGCCCTGTAAAAAAGCCTGTCAGGTCAGACAGTATTAAAAAGGGACAATTTAAGCAAAAAGGGCACAGTGCACATACAATAGCTTGTTAAGGTCCATCTAAACAAACTAACATGTGCCTGTTGACCATGGAGGTGTGCCTACATTATAACATTTTATCACAGTAAAACTAGTCTAAAAAAAGGGGGCACTTGCGAAATCTATGGACAAAAAAGGGGCAGATGATAAATAATCACCATTCCCACACACTGAGGAATTAGAATGTCACCTCCTAGAAACCTTGCAGGTTTCATGACTGGATGGGGGGCAGGACATGGTCCTCCGGCATGTGAGGCTACTTTTGTCTCTGATGCACTGATGCAGTTTGTAATCTGCTTGCTCAGTAACTCCACTGACTAGTAGAAAAGACACTGCAGTGTCAGCGAACCTGCTCACTCCACCAGGGACCTCTCTCTGGTCAGTTCCTGCTTATATAGAGACAGCATAAGAACTATGCATGCATTTCCACCTCGGCACTACTACTGAGATGGGCTCATTAAAGGCAGAAAGCTTTAAACAGCAGGTGGAGCTATACACACAGATATTTTATGCGATATTTTGGTGCTATATTTTTTGTGAGAGAAGCCCAGTACTTCTGTATATGTATTCTGATCAGCTTGTAATATGCATATCTTAAAATTGAAGATTAACATTATATTTCAAAACACAAGATGGAATAGCTTTAGAGATTAATATCACAATTATATAACCTCAAAACTAATTCTAATTCCTCTGGTAAAAAAGATCACAATAGATTATGAATATAGTAGATTCTATTTCCTTACCAGACTAAGGGTTCATGCATGGAACCATAGTTTGTGCAACCTCCAAGTAATATGGACCTGTAACACACCTGTAAGAGGTGTTTGAGGCCTTTCTGTGCATACATATGCTTCTGATATCATGCACAGGCATACAGAGTTTTTTTCTGTTGAAATCCCCATGCACACAGCTCTACATGATACCCTTCTGTCTGTAGCAGAATTAAAGGATGCTATTACTTCCTTCCTTTGGTAAAAGCCCAGGACGAGACAGTTACTTCATACTCTATTACAAAATAGCCTCAATACTAACATTGTCTGGTCAAATGAATAGGGGAAGAAAAAAAAGCAGAGAAAAACGCAGCAAAAACCTCAATGATAAATGCCTAAGTCTAAGGCCCCTTGTAGCGAACTGAACATTTAAAATTTTGAAAAATGCAGCATGACAATTTCAGCTGAGGAAACACAAGCATTTTTCCTATAGATTTAATAGGAGAACAAAAACTTCAGAGAAAAACACAGCAAAAATGCAATGAAAAACTCTGCAAATGTAATGCAACGTATTTTCGCAGTTTTTGTTTTTTGCAGCAGCAGCAGCAGCATTTTTAGCTGTGATTTGCTATATGGGGCCCTAGCCTAGCCTGAGTTTCTTGACAGCAAGACTGCACTTTTAGGCTGAGGCTCCACATTGCAGAAATGCAGCTTTTTTTCTTGTTGCAGATTCTGCTGCGTTTTTTTTAGCCAAAGCCAGGAGTGGATTCAGCAGAAGGTAGAAGTATAAGAACTTCCTATATATTTCCCATTCCATTGTAGCCATTATTGGCTTTGGTTCAAAAAACGCAGCAAAATCTGCAACAAAAAAGTCACACATCTTTTTAAGAGCTCCCCACTGGAGAGGAAATCACTATCAGAGATTTCATCTCCCCTCAAGTCCAGGGGGATTTACATGGCATCATGTGAAGGTCAGTGTTATGTGCCTCAGGGCCCCTTTCCAAGGTGAGTAAAAATAACAAACATTTTTACTCACTTCTCCTAGGTGTCCAGCGTGATCTTCTGGCCTTTAAGTGACGTCACTCGTTTCGGACATCACCGCTGGGGCCTGGCCTTAGCGGTTACGTCGGGCATGCTGGCAGTATGCCACATGTGACTGATGAGGTCCAATCACAGTCCTCAGCGGTGACGTCTGGAATGTGTGAAGTCAGCCGCAGACCTGAAGAGGAAGCCAGCGGGGACAGCAGAGCAGCGCAAGGAGGCCCAGAAGAGGAGTAAGGTGAGTATAAATGTTTGTTATTTTCCCTTACCTCCCCTGGGTCTCTGATTATTATACTCTGGGGTCTTATTATTATTATACAGGGGGGCACTAAGGAGCATTATACTAGCGGGGCCATCTGGAGAGCATAATATACTGTGTGGGGCCACTGGAGCATAATACTGGGGCGAGCACTGTGGAGTATTATACTAGAGGGGCCCTCTGGGGAGCATATTAAATTGTGTGGGGCCACTGAGGAGCTTTATATTGGGGGCAGTATGGGGAGCCTATTATACTGTGTCAGGCCAATGTGCAGCATATTATATTGTAGGGGGCCACTGTGTAGCGTTATACTGGGAGAACCCCTCTGGGGAGTTTATTATACTGTGTGGTGGCCTTTGTGGAGCAAGTTATACCGTGTAGGGCCACTAGCCATATAAGGGGGCTATTATAAAGGGAAATTATATATAAAGGGTGCTATTATTAGGGTGAACTATTATTTATAAGACGGACTATTATTTCTAAGGCAGGAACTATTTATAAGGGCTATAATTGTTAAGTGGTCTTATAGAGGGGGCTATTACTGATAATGGGGACTGTTATTTATAAGAGTAACTATCATTCATGAGAGGGCTATTATTAATAAGGGGGAACTACTTATAAGGGAGCAGTATTATTTTTATGGGGTGACTGTTATTGATAAGGGGGAACTAGTACAGATAAGGGGGACTATTACTGATACAGGGAACTATTTATAAGCAGGGACTATTATTTTTAAGGAGGCGCTATAATAACTGATGACTGGGTGCAAAAATCTATTAGGCGGTACAAAGGTGGTCATTTGAATTGTGTGTGGGAAAATGGGGGATGTTATTACTGCTTTGGGGGCAGAAAGGAGGCGTTATTAAAGGGGTTGCCACTGGAAGACGATGGTGTTGTTTGCATATCAGCATTTGGGGCCCCGCTTTTAATTTTCCCCAGGACCACACTTTGTCTAAAACCGGCCCTACATAGATGGAGATGTAACATATGGGGACTGCCATATGTCGCGGGCACTTGGTGTATAATAAAAATGATCACTGAGGTCATAATAAATGTATGCGGCAAATCAAAACTGTATGCATTTGGCCTCCTTTCTATAACAGAGGTGATCACTGAGGTCATAATAAATGCATGCGGTGTATTGAAAATTATGCGCTTGGCTTTGGGACAGAGTTTAAATGAATTACACAATTACACTGCTCATGATACAGTGAAGTTCCTGCTGTCAAATGAGATCTAGTTTTGGGAATCAAACGGTGTCATTACTTATTTGTATTGTATTTATATCTTCAATATTTGTTCTCAACATATCCACATTATACAAGCACCAAGATCTTCTTTGATAATGTGGTGCCTAAGTATACATGGGATGGTCATGATTCACCTACCATTTCAACTGCTGCTACATAGTCTGCTACTTTGTCCTTGCCTCCTCCTTCTTTGATGATGCTATGGCTGTGGGTGGAGACCCTGTGGTGATGTCAGCCGCACATGTTTATCAATTGGGTCAATTCATACACACAACCTCAGCTTGGGTGGAGTTTCGGATGTAAAGGACCATGATCCTAGTAACTGCTGCTCTGTGCTGAGACATGCATGACAGCTTCTCTATAACTCCCTGAAGAGCCATATATTGCATGGTGAAACATGTAGGAGTAGGGCAGGACCCCATTAAACATAGGGCAAATGGTGCATTTGCACTGGGCCCTATGGTAGCAGGGCCCCCTTCAGACAGTGGGACAGTCCTGCATTTAGAGTGCTGTCCCAATGTTCTGGACCACCTGGTATGTCCTGACTCCAACTCATCCATGTCTTCTCGATGCAGAGTATAGGGGTTGCATGGAAGAAGTCTTGGTGGTGATTTTGTGAAGAGCGGATAATATAAGAATGGAGTAGGCGGTCTTGAGAAGATTGTAGATTACTTGTGTGTAGAAATGGGTGAAGTGCTTCACCATGAACCAGATTCAACATGAATATTCCAAATTGGTTAGTTTTTAATGAAACCGAACAAATGGAAATTCGCTTCAGACAAACGGAAGTGGCCACTCTACAAGAAAATAGCCGCCGCCACATGTTTGACAAGGAAATACAGAGAAGACACGTGTGCATGACTTAGACAATGTCTATGAGTTAATGTGACATTGTAGCAGCACTCTACAGCCTCTCAGCTAATAACAGTGGTAGGTGGACCTTACAGTGCTGATGTCATATGCAGTATAAAAACATGTGCATTCATTCTAAGCCCTTAGTTTCTGACTGTAATGGTGGACATGTATATAGACCCATTTCTGCGTTGTTTTTTTTGTGTGTATTCACCAATATACAGTCTAGCCTGTGCTAAGCTGAAAAAAAAATGTATAAGTTTATGGCTTATTTTTTTCCACTCTGATGATCAAATATCAGTGTGATGGAGCTTTGTTGTGAACCTGAAAAAAATATTCATCGCTTAAGAGTTTCTATGTACAGTATGTGCAAGTGCACATATAAACATGCACAGTAATACAGCCACTGCTAATTTAAATAAAATCTCCATTATTTCTGTTTTGTTTTGTTTTTGTGTGTTCACCCAATATACAGTCTAGCCTGTGCTAAACTGAAAAAAAATGTGTAAGTTTATGGGTTATTTTTTTCACTTTGGTGATCAAATACAGTGGGATGGAGCTCTGTTGTGAACCTGAAAAAAATATTCATCGCTTAAGAGTTTCTATGTATGTGCAAGTGTGTATAAAAACAAACACCATAATGCAGCCACCGCTAATCTAAAAAAAGAATCTCCGTTATTTCAGGGTTTTTTTGGTGTGTTCACACAATATACATCTAGCCTCTGATAATCTGAAAAAAAAAAAAATGCTATTTCAAGCTGACTTTTCTTGAAAAAGCAGCAACCCCCCCAAACAAAAAGTCATATGCACAGTGCCAGAATTGTCACCAAATTGCTAACTACAGTGCCTTGCGAAAGTATTCGGCCCCCTTGAACTTTTCAACCTATTGCCACATTTCAGGCCTCAAACATAAGGATATAAAATTTTAATTGTTTGGTGAAGAATCAACAGCAAGTGGGACACAATTGTGAAGTAGAACGAAATTTCTTGGTTATTTTAAACTTTTGTAAAAAATAAAAAACTGAAAAGTGGGGCGTGCAATATTATTCGGCCCCTTTACTTTCAGTGCAGTAAACTCACTCCAGAAGTTCAGTGAGGATCTCTGAATGATCCAATGTTGTCCTAAATGACTGATGATGATAAATATAATCCACCTGTGTGTAATCAAGTCTCCGTATAAATGCACCTGCTCTGTGATAGTCTCAGGGTTCTGTTTAAAGCACAGAGAGCATCATGAAGACCAAGGAACACACCAGGCAGGTCCGTGATACTGTTGTGGAGAAGTTTAAAGCCGGATTTGGATACAAAAATATTTCCCAAACTTTATACATCCCAAGGAGCACTGTGCAAGCGATCATATTGAAATGGAAGGAGTATCAGACCACTGCAAATCTACCAAGACCCGGCCGTCCCTCTAAACTTTCATCTCAAACAAGGAGAAGACTGATCAGAGATGCAGCCAAGAGGCCCATGATCACTTTGGATAAACTGCAGAGATCTACAGCTGAGGTGGGAGAGTCTGTCTATAGGACAACAATCAGTCGTACACTGCACAAATTTGGCCTTTATGGAAGAGTGGCAAGAAGAAAACCATTTCTCAAAGATATCCATAAAAAGTCTCATTTAAAGTTTGCCACAAGCCACCTGGGAGACACACCAAACATGTGGAAGAAGGTGCTCTGGTCAGATGAAACCAAAATCGAACTTTTTGGCCACAATGAAAAACGATATGTTTGGCGTAAAAGCAACACAGCTCATCACCCTGAACACACCATCCCCACTGTCAAACATGGTGGTGGCAGCATCATGGTTTGGGCCTGCTTTTCTTCAGCAGGGACAGGGAAGATGGTTAAAATTGATGGGAAGATGGATAGAGCCAAATACAGGACCATTCTGGAAGAAAACCTGTTGGAGTCTGCAAAAGACCTGAGACTGGGACAGAGATTTATCTTCCAACAAAACAATGATCCCAAACATAAAGCAAAATCTACAATGGAATGGTTCACAAATAAACGTATCCAGGTGTTAGAATGGTCAAGTCAAAGTCCATACCTGAATCCAATCGAGAATCTGTGGAAAGAGCTGAAAACTGCTGTTCACAAACGCTCTCCATCCAACCTCACTGAGCTCGAGCTGTTTTCCAAGGAAGAATGGGCAAGAAATTCAGTCTCTTGATGTGCAAAACTGATAGAGACATACTCCAAGCGACTTGTAGCTGTAATCGCAGCAAAAGGTGGCGCTACAAAGTATTAACTTAAGGGGGCCGAATAATTTGGCATGCCCCACTTTTCAGTTTTTTATTTTTTACAAAAGTTTAAAATATCCAATAAATTTCGTTCCACTTCACGATTGTGTCCCACTTGTTGATTCTTCACCAAAAAAAATTAAAATTTTATATCCTTATGTTTGAAGCCTGAAATGTGGCAAAAGGTTGAAAAGTTCAAGGGGGCCGAATACTTTCGCAAGGCACTGTATCTCTATCACAGGGGATGGACAAAAGGAGGGAGAGGAGGAAACACTCATGCAAGTACTAACAATAAAAAATAAGAACAACAATGTTTTTGATTATGGTGGCACTGCCAGTAGCCGTAGTATTGTTGTACTTCCTGAGAATAAAAATAAAGTTTTTGATTATTTAGCTGGTTCATCTCACAGGAGGCTATTGCATCAGAGAGTGATGTTATCTTGAGCCAGGCTTCTGTGTGTTCCTCCTCCTCCTACATAACACATAATTTACTGCAGGGCCTTTTTGGACTGTCAACTGTGTCTCCTTCACCTTCTTCACTGACACAAATCCCTGGTAGTGATGTGGCACCTGCTAAGCAATCTGTTTCTCCTAGTCAGATCAGTCTCCCTCCTCTTTTTGATGAACTGGATGAGAACAGTCAGCAATGTGTGCAAATAGAAGAAGAAGACATGATGACTGTTGACGATGGAGGTAGTAGTGGCAGAGGGTGTGGTACTACTACTGCAGCCTGGTCCATCATATTATGCCCTGCCGCACTTCCACACATGTTGCCACAGCTATCACCACTGCCACGACTCAGCCTCACGATACCACACTGTTCATGCCACAGTTTAGCTATTAAAAAAACTATTTTGATTTCACATCTGTCCCATCACAGGATAATTTTTGGTGTCTTATTTTGAAAAGCCAATTCTTCATAATTTTTCAACTTGGCTCACAGCCACAAATTTGTCTCCTAAATAACAGTAATCCTGTAGCACTTACAAGTCATCAAAATTAGCTAATTTTTCTACAAAACCATTGCTTTATGACATATAACCACCACATGTGTGTAAAAAAAACCCACAGGCAAGCACCTTTTCCCCCAAGACAATGTTAATTTCTGGAGCGTTTTAAATGTTAAAATGTGTAAGTGCAAGTGTCAGCATAGTGTATGGTTAAAGTTGCAGTTTGTATCCACCACTTACTGTTACGAATCCTGTTAGGTTTATGGCTGCTGCAGGAATCACAGAAGAACAAAAGGAAGACAAGGACAATGAGCCCTAATACTAGACCCACCCATTAGTCCCTACCTACTTGCCTCAGCTACCCTAAGCGGTAGAGGATAATTTGGGGACTGTCCCTTCCTATGTCACAAGTGCAAACACAAACTTTTGTCACAAAAGACAAACAAAGGAGAACAGGTAGGGAAATACCAAGGGACTGAACAGTCAGGCAGCAGGAACAAAACAAGAACTGGAAGACTAAACAAGTCAGCAAAAACATAGGTACAGGAGAAAAATGCTGGCATGCACAACAGAGACTAATAGCAAGCACTCAGTTGTGGGTTAGAAAACTATATATATGATGTCAGGGATCCACCCCAGGCTAGATTGGAAAGGAAGGATGTCAATCACATAAGCTGAGGTTAACTGTTTGAGCAGAGAGAAGGAAACAGTGGAAGAAATGGGATAGAGCTGTGTTCAGACAGAGTACAACAAGAAACCTGAAACCGTAAAATCATAGCCGGGCACACCTCCTGTGCTATACCCTACGGCCAGAGGATAGCGCAAAAGTCTGAACAGATACGGATGTTACACTTACCATTCGTTTTTCTATAGACATACAGTCATGGCTGTAAGTGTTGGCACCCCTGAAGTGTTTCCAGAAAATGAAGTATATCTCCCAGAAAATTATTGCAATTGCACATGTTTTGTTATACACATGTTTATATATTTTGTGTGTATTGGAACAACACAAAAAAAACAGAGAAAAACGGGCAAATTGGACATCATTTCACCCAAAAATCCAAAAATCGGCTGGACAAAATTGCTGGCACCTTTTCAAAATTGTGGGTAAATAACATTGTTTCAAGCATGTGATGCTCGTTCAATCACATCGAAAACCAGATAAAAAGGAGAGAAGTTGACTCAATCTTTGCATTGTGTGTCTGTGTGTGCCACACTAAGCATGGAGAACAGAAAGAGGAGAAGAGAACTGTCTGAGGACTTGAGAACCAAAATTGTGGAAAAATATCAACAATCTCAAGGTTATAAGTCCATCTTCAAATGGACTTGTAACCATCTTGATGTTACATTGTCCAAGGTGTGCAACATAATCAAGAAGTTTACAACCTATAGTACTGTAACTAATCTCCCTGGGCATGGATGGAAGGGAAAATTGATGAAAGGTTTCAACACAGGATAGTCTGGATGGTGGATAAGCACCAAAGAAATTCAAGCTGTCCTGCAGGCTCAGTGTGCATCTGCGTGAACTATCCTTCGACATTTGAATGGAATGAAATGCTATGGCAGGAGACCAAGGAGGAGACAACTGCTGACATAGAGACAAAAAAAAAAAAAAGCTGGACTGCAGTTTGCCAAAGTATATGTGAATCCTTCTGGGAAAATGTCTTGTGGACAGATGAGACCACTGCTTTTTGGTAAAGCACATCATTCTACTGTTTACCAAAAACGGAATGAGGCCTACAAAGAAAAAAACACAATACCAACAGTATAATATGGTGGAGGGTCAAAGACGTTTTGCTGCCTCTGGCACTTGGTGCCTTGACTGTGTGCAAGGCATCATGAAATCTAAAGATTACCAAAGGATTTGGGGTTGCTATGTAGGGCCCAGTGTCAGAAAGTTGGGTTTGCGTCCTAGGTCATGGGTCTTTCAGCAGGACAATGACCTCAAACATACTTCAATAAACATCCAGAAATGAATGGAAACAAAGCGCAGGAGAGTTCCAGCAATGAGTCTGGATCTAAATCTGATTGAACACCTATGTAGAGATCTTAAAATTGCTGTTGGGAGAAGGCACCCTTCAAATATGAGAGACCTGGAGCAGTTTTCAAAAGAAGAGTGCTCCAAAATTCCAGTTAAGAGGTGTAAGAAGCTTGTTGATGGTTATAGGTGTATTGCCAAATGAAACAGATTCTTTGGATTCTGTGTAATAGAATAAAGTTATAGAGTAAAAACACTAGACTATCCCCAAATAGCTTAACATTTTATTAAGAAGAGTATAAGAAGATAGAAATAGGTCTTACAACAAGGAAAAGTATAACAGATATTAGAAGGTATAATCAAACCTTGCAATACAGTAAGTATAGCAAGGTATGATCAAACTTAGTCAAACTGTGACTTAATCAAAACTTGTACTAAAGCAAGGTATATTCAACACTAGCAATAAAGCAAGGTATATTCAACACTAGCAATCAAAGCAAGGTATATTCAACACTAGCAATTAAAGCAAGGTATATTCAACACTAGCAATTAAAGCAAGGTATATTCAACACTAGCAATTAAAGCAAGGTATATTCAACACTAGCAATAAAGCAAGGTATATCAGTATATTCAACAGTCAATCAAACTATGATATATTCAACACTTACAATACAACAGGTATAGCAAGGTGATCAAATCAAATACTTACAACACTGCCAGGATTCATAGAGGAGTTCTGATAAGAGTATCTGTAGGAAGCATCACTCAGCCATGTGGCAGCATGCAGCATCAACAGGCGTCCCCAATGATCTGCCCTCAAGAAAATGCAACATAATGCTGGGGGAAGTTTCGCATCATATACCCTTTGTGTATGTCATACTGTGGGCGGTTACAGAAGTGATACACCTCTGTAAGCCCTTTACTCTTCTCCAAGCTCATATTCATGTGGAAGGGGCCAATTTCCATTTGAATATGTCTTGTGACATATATGCTTCAAACAGAGTTGCTCCTTTGATATAATTAGTATGGACCTGTAAATATAACCCGTTGATCTGGTTGGTATAGATATAGATATCACCTTAAACAGTGTCCTGGGATCTAATTAGTATGTACATATAGATATCACTTTAAACAGCATCCTGTGATCTAATTAGTATAGGTATGTGAATATCACTTCAAACAGCGTCTTTGATCTAATCAGTATGGATATGTAAATCTCAGTACAGGTACTGGGTTCAAATTAAGGTTACTTATGGCCTGGCTATCATAAACATTTTGTCATGAGCAGCCATTTTTTCAAGGGCTGCTATTTTGCAATACAGTAGGAAGCAATTCATTTCAGTTATTTTGTTCCAAAGGGTGTGAAACCAAATATTAAGTTCAGGGTGCCAGCCCAATCCATTTTTGGATTTTTGCGTGAAATTATATCATTTCTGGCTTTTTTTTTCTCTGTTTTTTATGTTGTTCCAATGCACACAGAGGAAATAGACATGTGTATAGCAAAACATGTGTAATTGCAATAATTTTCTGATAGAAATACTTCATTTTCTGGAAAAACTTAAGGGGTGTCAACACTTATGGCTATGACTGTATGTATATATATCTCTATATAGATATATATATTTGTAATTTTGAATGTATATTATACTGTAGTAGAGGGACAATTGTTCTGAAATTGAAGGGCTTCCTCTTACTGAGTGATAGAAGAAATGGGAGCCTTTATCCAAATCCTAATTACAAATGCACTTTATTTATTTTTTTCTTATTTTTATTTAGGTTTTTTAGTTCTGCTTCTGCTTTGTTGGTTCCTTCCCTCTTGATGAATCATACCATTAAATACCATTGTATTATTTGGTCCACATTATGCAATTTAGGCATGAAAAAAACCTGCATGTTGTAGATCAGGGGTCCCCAACCACTGTTCTGCGGATTGGGATCGGGCCGTTGGGGGTCTTTTGCCGGTCCTCGGGGCGGCGGGCTGGCCTCAGTAATGGCAGCTCCCGACACATTACGTGGGGCGGGGGTGGCGATCTGGCCACAGTGTTGTGGCTCCTAGCATAGCTAATGGCGCTGTAGATCAGGTCCCCGCCATTAGCTATGCTAGGAGCCACAAGACTGTGGCCAGATCGCCAACCCGCCTCATCTAAATTGCTGTTTAGTGTATAACCCTGCCCCCATATGACCAAAGCCCTGCCCCTAAACCGCCCGCCCCTGCTCCCTGCTGGGCCATGGAGAAGAAAAGGTTGGGGACCGCTGTTGTAGATGATATGTTACAGCTGTATGTGCTTTCATACCTTAAATCGTACCTCCAATTATAAAACATTTCATAAATGTATACTATAAGTGAGTATAAGAAAGTTTGTAATAGATCTTCTGATATAATGTTTCTTCCTCCTTACCTTCACTCATAGTCTTACATGTAATAGCACCTGCATCCATATCTGGTCTCATTAAATGTCACCTGTTTAACCCAAGATTGAGTGTGATGTTGCCTTCAAAATGCTAAAATAGACAAATCACCAGGTCCAGATGGCATACACCCCCAAATTCTGAAATAATTAAGTACCATGATAAACAGATCATTATACAGGTGCATCTCAATAAATTTGAATATTTTTGAAACGTTCATTTATTTCGGTAATTCAGTAATACAATCCATAATCAGCGTCTTCCATGACTGTGTGTCCTACTGATCCACACTGAGGGACCATTTAAAGTCTTAGGAAACCTTGGCAGGTGACACACTGAATTTACAATACTGAACTTGTTCACGATATTCTAATTTTCTTAGATTTGGGTTTTCATTAGCTGTAATCCATAATCAACATTTACAGAAATAAAACACTTGAAATAGAATACCCTGTGTGTAAAGAATCTAGAAAATATAGAAGGTCACATTTTTTAATTTAATTACTGAAATAAATAAACGTTTCAAAGATATTCTAATTTATTGAGATGCACCTGTATCTTATATTCAGGGCTGGTTTTAGCCAAACTGTGGCTCTGGAAAAAATTAAAAGCGGGACCCCAAATGCTCATATACCAACACCATATTCAGTGAATTCAGAAAACAGTTGCAATACTTCCAGTGGCATCCCCTTTAATAAACAGTAATAACCACCCCAACTTTTGCCCACACACAATTGAAATGAGCACCCTTGTACCACCTAATAAATTTTTGTACCCCCCTCATCTGTTATTATAGTGCCTCCTTATAAAAAATAGTCCCCGTTTATAAATGTGTATGAGTTATAGTCCCTCTTATATGTAATAGCCCCCTTATATAAATAGTGCTCCCTTATAAAGAGCTCCCCCTTATTAATAATAGCCCTCTCATAAATAATAGTTCTCATTATCAGTAATGCCCCCCTTATAAATAGCTCCCCCTTATAAATAATAGCCCTCTTAGGCTTAACGCTTGGCTTCCGTCTCTTATCCATAAGGACCAGGTGGGTTTTGTCCCTCATCAAGAGGGAGACAACACCAGAAGGACTGTGGACTTAATAGATGTTGCCAATCGCTCTGCCATTCCCAACCTTCTCTTAAGCCTTGATGCCGAGAAAGCCTTCGACCTCCTTGATTGGTCATTTATGATCGCCACCCTTAAAAAATTTGGGTTTTCCGGAGCTTTTCTTACGGTGGTTGAAGCGCTATATTTTCGGCCCTCGTCTGTGGTAAAACTCCTTAATTCTCTCTCACCTCCGTTCCCCATCCGTAACGGGACGCGTAAGGGCTGTTCTCTATCCCCGCTCATATTTGCATTATGTATTGAGCCCCTAGCCTCCCAGATGCAGTCTAACCCCGATATCACTGGTGTAACGGTTAGAGATAGGGACTTTAAGATTGGCTTGTTTGCGGATGATGTTCTCCTGACCCTTACTAACCCTCACACGTCCCTCCCCAACCTCCTCCAAGTGTTGAAAGCATATGGTGATCTCTCTGGTAATAAAGTTAATCCCTCAAAGACCGAGGCATTACCTCTTAACATCCCTGATTCTACGCTACGGCTGCTTCAGACTAACTTTGACTTTCAGTGGAGGGAGCGCTCGCTCCGTTACTTGGGAATTCAGCTGTCTCCTTCTTACTCCCCCCTCTACTCAGTCAATTATCCTCGCTTGTTTAGTGAATTACGTTCTCTTATGGACAAGTGGCGCCCTCTCCATATCTCCCTCATAGGTCGTATTACAGCTGTCAAAATGACTCTCCTTCCCAAGCTTCTCTACTTTTTTGAGACCCTTCCAATTGCGGTTCCTCAATCCGAGCTGCGCTCCCTTCAGAAATCAATCTTCCAGTTTATCTGGAATGGTAAATGCCACTGCATTCCCCGCTCGGTGATGTTGTCGGGCAAGAGTGAGGGGGGATTGGCTGTCCCGCATTTGTTGCATTACTACTGGGCATCCCACCTGCGTTGTATTCCATTTTGGGCCGCACCGCAGGCTTACACGAAATGGGTCGAGATTGAGAAGCTGTGGCTGGCACCGAGCAATCCTAATGCATTCCTGTGGTCCTGTTCCTCCCCCCTTCCCTCCACCCCCCTTCTCGGACCCATTCGCTTCACGCGAGCTATTTGGATTATTTGCTCCAAACTTTTTTCCCTGGCCTCCCCGTGTTCCTCTATGGTTTCCTTCTTGTTTAACCTGCTCCTCCCAGGGACACTTACGGCGGCTATGGTACGGCCCTGGAGTAAACTGGGCCTTTTTCACGTCGCCGACCTGGTAGATCTGATGACTTTGGAGCTCAGGCCCTTTCATTATTTCACCTCTGTGCTAGGCTTGTCTACTTCTGAGTGGTTCCATTACCAGCAAATCATTCATTTTGTGGCCTCCCAGTTTGGTTCCCTGAAGGTCTCAATCCCTACTGCTTTTGAAAAGGTTTGCCAAGCTGGTATCTCCACGGCGGGCTTGATCTCGGGTATCTACAGGCTCCTCTCCTCTCCAGAGGGACTGGCCCCCCCTTTCATAAATAGGCTCTAAATAGGCAGATCTCACCCGGGCAATGGCAGATAATTTGGTCCTGTGCGGCCAAGTCCTCGATGTGTATAACTTTCTGTGAAACACAGTATAAGTTACTTATGCATTGGTACCACACCCCCGCCTTGCTCCATTCCCTTAACCCTAGCATCACATCCCTTTGTTGGTGCTGCCAGGCAGGGGTGGGTACGCTATACCAGATTTTCTGGGAGTGTTCGTGGATCTGCCCCTTTTGGACAGAGGTCAACTCCCTTACTGATGCCCTTTTTATTCAGGGTGTCTCTCTGGACCCCTTTGTCTATTTGCTTAATTTCCCCCCCCAAACACCTAGGTAAGCAGGCCTTCAAATTATTTCTATGCCTATACACTGCCGCCAAAACCCTTATTGCTCTCCACTGGAGGAAGACTTCTCCTCCCACTAGACCGGAGCTTATTGCTCGCATGAACGATGTCCGCAGTATGGAGTATTTGACGGCCTCCCTTAATCATACAGTGGAGGCTTTTGACAGTGTGTGGTCATCTCAGGACACATATTGTACTTTACATGGTCTCTGACTCCTTCCCCCCTCCCTCCCTCTCTTTTCCTCCCTCCCTCTCTTTTCCTCCCTCCCTCTTTCCCTTGTCATCTCCCCCCACCCCTTTGTATTTTTTATGTTCCCATTTGCTGTTTATATTTATTTATATTGTTGGGCGTTCGGGCCACATAGTGTGGCTTTTGCACCTCTGCCTTGCTAGTTTGCTTTCGTTCCTCATTTTGTTGTTCTGTTATTTATAAAAATTTCCTTAAAAAATTACAGGTTAAAAAAAAATAAAAATAATAGCCCTCTTAACAATAACACTCCCCTTATAAATATTAGCTCATTATATACTGTATATAATAATTTCCCCTTATAATAGCCCTCTTATATATAATAGTTTCCTCTCTTATAAATAATAGCCCCCTTAACTGTCTCCCCCTTATAATAACTGCCTTATATTACAGTCTGCCCCTTATAATAGCCCCCTTTTATATAAAAGTCACCCCCTTATAATAATTACTTCCTTATAAATAATATTTCCCCCTTTATATATAATAGTCTCCTCTTATAAGGGGAGACTGTTATATATAAAGGGGAACTATTATTTAGATTATATATATATATATATATAACAGTACAGACCAAAAGTTTGGACACACCTTCTCATTCCAAGAGTTTTCTGTATTTTCATGACTATAAAAATTGTAGATTCACACTGAAGGCATCAAAACTATGAATTAACACATGTGGAATTATATACTTAACAAAAAGTGTGAAACAACTGAAAATATGTCTTATATTCTAGGTTCTTCAAAGTAGCCACCTTTTGCTTTGATTACTGCTTGGCACACTCTTGGCATTCTCTTGATGAGCTTCAAGAGGTAGTCACCTGAAATGGTCTTCCAACAGTCTTGAAGGAGTTCCCAGAGATGCTTAGCACTTGTTGGCCCTTTTGCCTTTATTCTGCGGTCCAGCTCACCCCAAACCATCTCGATTGGGTTCAGGTCTGGTGACTGTGGAGGTCAGGTCATCTGGCGTAGCACCCCATCACTCTCCTTCTTGGTCAGATAGCCCTTACACAGTCTGGAGGTGTGTTTGGGGTCATTGTCCTGTTGAAAAATAAATGATGGTCCAACTAAACGCAAACCGGATGGAATAGCATGCCGCTGCAAGATGCTGTGGTAACCATGCTGGTTCAGTATTCCTTCAATTTTGAATAAATCCGCAACAGTGTCACCAGCAAAGCACCCCCACACCATCACAACTCCTCCTCCATGCTTCACGGTGGGAACCAGGCATGTAGAGTCCATTCGTTCACCTTTTCTGCGTCGCACAAAGACACGGTGGTTGGAACCAAAGATCTCAAATTTGGACTCATCAGACCAAAGCACAGATTTCCACAGGTCTAATGTCCATTCCTTGTATTCTTTAGCCCAAACAAGTCTCTTCTGCTTGTTGCCTGTCCTTAGCAGTGGTGTCCTAGCAGGTATTTTACCATGAAGGCCTGCTGCACACAGTCTCCTCTTAACAGTTGTTGTAGAGATGTGTGGCATTGACCTGGTCTCTAATCTGAGCTGCTGTTAACCTGCGATTTCTCAAGCTGGTGACTCGGATGAACTTATCCTCCGCAGCAGAGGTGACTCTTGGTCTTCCTTTCCTGGGGCGGTCCTCATGTCAGCCAGTTTCTTTGTAGCTCTTGATGGTTTTGGCCACTGCACTTGGGGACACTTTCAAAGTTTTCCCAATTTTTCGGACTGACTGACCTTCATTTCTTAAAGTAATGATGGCCACTCGTTTTTCTTTACTTAGCTGCTTTTTTCTTGCCATAATACAAATTCTAACACTCCATTCAGTAGGACTATCAGCTGTGTATCCACCTGACTTCTGAACAACACAACTGATGGTCCCAACCCCATTTATAAGGTAAGAAATTCCACTTATTAAACCTGACAGGGCACACCTGGGAAGTGAAAACCATTTCAGGTGGCTACCTCTTGAAGCTCATCAAGAGAATGCCAAGAGTGTGCAAAGCAGTAATCAAAGCAAAAGGTGGCTACTTTGAAGAATCTAGAATATAAGACATATTTTCAGTTGTTTCACACTTTTTTGTTAAGTATATAATTCCACATGTGGTAATTCATAGTTTTGATGCCTTCAGTGTGAATCTACAATTTTTATAGTCATGAAAATACAGAAAACTCTTGGAATGAGAAGGTGTGTCCAAACTTTTGGTCTGTACTGTATATATATATATATATATATTGTGGGGAAGGTAGCTCAGTAGCAGCAATGGTGCGGACCCAACCAGTCAGAGACAGGAACACAAAAAGTATGCTGCAAATAGGTTTATTTAAAAACAGCAAAATAAATAAACCTTCACTTCAGGCACAAAATAAAATACAACCTTAACTTCAGGCAAAAGAAACAAAACTCTGCTCGTCTGAGCTCTAAACTAAACAGTACAAAACTAACTATACGTGTAGCTTACTACTAGCCACATGACAAACAGAACAGCACAAAAGAGTCTCACCAGACTTAGAGTAGAGGGACAGACCCAGTCACCTCCTCTCACTCCCAGGATCTGCTCTGAAGTGCAGGCTCTGTAGGCTTTTATGGGTCCTACACCTGGGGCTAAAGCCTACTCAAGACCTGCCCTGGACCACACATATGTCAGAAACCTGGGGATGATATAGCAGGAATCCAGCACTCTGCCTGTCACCTTCTCACTATATATATATATATATATATATATATATATATATATAACAGTGGGTACGGAAAGTATTCAGACCCCTTTAAATTTTTCACTCTTTGTTTCGTTACAGCCATTTGCTAAAAGCAAAAAAGTTCATTTTATTTCTCATTAATGTACACTCAGCACCCCATCTTGACCTCACAGCTCACAGTGCATGTCAAAGCAAATGAGAATCATGAAGTCAAAGGAACTGCCCAAGGAGCTCAGAGACAGAATTGTGGCAAGGCACAGATCTGGCCAAGGTTACAAAAGAATTTCTGCAGCATTCAAGAATTTCTGCAAGCACAGTGGCCTCCATAATCCTTAAATGGAAGAAGTTTGGGATGACCAGAACTCTTCCTAGACCTGGCCATCCAGCCAAACTGAGCAATCGTGGGAGAAGAGCCTTGGTGAGAGAGGTAAAGAAGAACCCAAAGATCACTGTGGCTGAGCTCCAGAGATGGAGTAGGGAGATTTGAGAAAGTTCCACAAAGTCAACTATCACTGCAGCCCTCTACCAGTTGGGCCTTTATGGCAGAGTGGCTCGAAGGAAGCCTCTCCTCAGTGCAAGACATATGAAAGCCTGCATAGAGTTTGCCAAAAAACACATGAATGACTCCCAGACTATGAGAAATAAGATTCTCTGGTTTGATGAGATGAAGATTTAACTTTTTGGCGTTAATTCTAAACGGTATGTCTGGAGAAAACCAGGCCCTTCTCATTACCTGCCCAATACAGTCCCAACAGTGAAACATGGTGGCAGCATCATGCTATGGGGTGTTTTTCAGCTGCAGGGACAGGACGACTGGTTGCAATTGAAGGAAAGATGAATGCGGCCAAGTACAGAGATATCCTGGAAGAAAACCTCTTCCAGAGTGCTCTGGACCTCAGACTGGGCCGAAGGTTTACCTTCCAACAAGACAATGACCCTAAGCACACAGCTAACATAACAAAGGAGTGGCTTCAGAACAACTCTGTGAACATTCCTGACTGGCCCAGCCAGAGTCCTGACCTCAACCCAATTGAGCATCTCTGGAAAGATCTGAAAATGGCTGTCCACCAACGTTCACCATCCAACCTGACGGAACTGGAGAGGATCTGCAAGGAAGAATGGCAGAGAATCCCCAAATCCAGATTTGAAAAACTTGTTGCATCATTCCCAAGAAGACTCATGGCTGTACTAGCTCAAAAGGGTGCTTCTACTCAATACTGAGCAAAGGGTCTGAATACTTATGACCATGTGATATTTCAGTTTTCTTTTTTAATAAATTTGCAAAAATATCTACATTTCTGGGGTTTTTTTTATGTCAAGATGGGGTGCTGAGTGTACATTAATGAGAACTAAAATGAACTTTTTGCTTTTAGCAAATGGCTGCAATGAAACAAAGAGTGAAAAATTTAAAGGGGTCTGAATACTTTCCATACCCACTGTATATATATACTGTATATATGGGAGGCTGATATATAAGGGGGGCTTTTATAAGAGGGAGATTGTTATATATAAGTGGGTGGGCTATTATAAGGGGGAGACTGTTATATGTAAGGGGGCTATTATTTATAAAAGAGGAACTATTATATATAAGGGGGGCTTTTTATAAAGGGGAGATTGTGATATATAAAGGGGCCATTATTTATAAGGGAGGAACTATTATAATAGTTCCTCCCTTATAAATAATAGCCCCCTTATATATACCAGTCTCCCCGCTATAAATAATAGTTTCTTCCTTATATATTATTATATATATTATTATATTATTTAATTGTTCTCCCACTATAAATAATAGCCCCCCTATAAATAATAGTTTCCCCCCCTTGTAACAGTTTCTTCCTCTTAGAAATAATAGGTCGTCGCTTATTACAGCCCCACTTATCAGATTCCCTTTCCCTTTACACAAAGCAATAAATCTTTTACTTACCTTACCGCGATCCCACGATGAGTGAGGCAGCCAAACTCTAGTACAGGTTGTGTAATGCAGTGACTTCTTCACGCCACATGCGCCGCAACATGCCATGGGTTACCGTCCCGTACGTTACTATGCCGATACAGCTGTGGAGCTCCCCGGATTCGAGTCATCAGGATGAAAGCCTGATGCTCCAGATCCCAGGGGCCCCTGGGCAATTTGTCAGTCTGCACCCACCCCCTACAATACCGGCCCTGATTATATCACAGGATTGGTGAATAGCAAATTTGGTGCCAATATTTAAAAAAGGGTCTAAAAGCAAGCCCAAAAACTATAGGCTGATAACTTTAACATCCGTTGTGGAAAAAATATTTGAAGGATTTGAAGAGATGCTAACCTGGAGCATCTCAGTGATAATAAACTTATAATACAGTATAAGTATAGGTTTCTAAGGGATCAGTCCTGTCAGACTAATCTGATCAGTTTTATGAGGAGATAAGTTGTAGACTGAACATGGAGGAGGCTGTAGTGTATCTGGATTTTTCAAAGATGTCAGAAGTAGAATCTCAATATTTGTAGATAATACTGAGCTCTGTTAAAGAGGACCTTTCACATCCTCATGTACAGTATATGCTGTTTGAATTCAGCGCACTGCAGGCTTTCCTGGTATGTGCCCCCGGGCTGGAGATATCGGCGGTCGTAGTTTCACCGTTCACTGTCAGAAGGGCGTTCCTTACAGTCTAGCTGCGCTGTGAGGAACGCCCTCCCTGACAGTTCTCGTTCATATCGGGAAAGCCGGCAGTGTGCTGAATTCAGTGCACTGTCAACTTTCTAGCGGTATGTAAAGCAGCATATACATGAGGATGTGAAAGGTCCTCTTTAAGTAGCCAACACAGAGAAGTATAGTGTAATATTACAGAGGGATTTAGGGACGCTGGAAGCTTGAAAGAGGTGGCAATTCAATTTTATGCACATGGGCTATGGAAACAAGTGTTACAATTATGTATTAAACAGTAAAACACGGTCGCACCGTCGCAGTAACTTACCAACTGGCCCTTCTTTCGGTTATCCCTGGCAGGATTTCCGCAGTGAAGAAGGATCTCCTGCGACATTTTCTCACGGCCGCCAGAACCGTCATTCCCAGGCGCTGGCGAAGCACTACTGCGCCTTCCCTGGTTGAATTCCTACAGGAGCTTCTCCTAATAAGGAGAATGGAGGCCCTGGTGTCGGAGGATTCTTCTGACGCCCTTTGGCGGCCTTGGGTGGTGTTTCAGGAATCGTCTGAGTTCTCCTCTTTCTTCTCATGATCCGGAATTACATTACTTTACTTTATTATTCTCTTCTAACTTTCCTCTTCAGTGGCTACTGGTCGTTCTACCTTCCCCCTGATGCTCCCCTTCCTTATCTCCTTCCTGCATCTTCCTGATTGTTGTTCCCGTTGTGTGTTCCCCTTGTGTGTTTTGTCCGACCCTCGGTTCTATGCAGATGTTGTTCGTATGATCTCATATACCTGGGCCTTCGCCCAGTTGTTAGTATATTGTGTTTCAAAACAGTGGGCTGGGTTCTTCCCTAGCCTTTTGTGTCTGAGCGAGGCCTCTGCGCCTTTGTTGGTTTATATTGCCTTTTGGTTTCTTTTCTCTTTCTTCTCCCTCTTATTTTGTATTGTACTGAAAATTCTTTAATAAACAATGATTAAACATAAACAGTAAAACACAGGACAACAACTACCACTGAAAAAGACACATTGGTCAACAGTAAATTTAATTTTAGCAACCATTGCCAGGTAACTGCTGCCAAAGCAACTAAGATCGTGGGATGCATGAAAAGAGTAATAGATGTTCATGACAAGCATATCATTTTGCCTCTGTACAAATCACTGGTCAGGCTACATGTAGAATACTTTGCACAATTTTGGGCACCTGTATATAAAAAAGACATAACTGAACTACAGGAGGTGCAGAGGAGGGCAACCAAGGCAATTAAGGGGATAGGTGGATTAGAGTATAAAACAGGTTATAGAACCCAGGATTGCTTAGTCCATAAAAAAGATGGTTTAGGGGTTACAATGTATAAATATATGTACAGTACAGAGATCTTTTCAATGATCTCTTTACATTGAAGCCTGTAACTGTGACAAGGTTGCATCCTCTATATGTACAGGAAAAAAAGGTTTTACCATAGTCATAGGTAGGGCTTCTTTACAGTAACAATGATGAAACTATGGAACTCACTGCCACAGATATGGTAATGGCTGATAACTTGTTCAAGAAGGGCCTGGATGCCTTTCAAAATGGGCAATGGTTTTCGATCCAGGGACTTAGTTCAATTGTCATATTTGTAGTTGAGTAGGAATTATACCCTTTTGATGGAGCAATTTGTGTCAGCCTCATGGAGTTTTTTGCCTTCCTCTCTTATCAATTTGGTACGTTCATACTGTAGGTTGTACCTGATTGTTTATAGGTTGGACTCTTTATCAAACCTCACCAACTATGTTACTATGTAGAGATTCCCTAGAACACAGTAGCAGTTTCACCTGTAATTGGTACAGAAGAAATGGCAGATTTCTCCCTGCTCAAAGATGCTTGTGAACAGTGACATATCTCACTTAGAACAGATGGCAGATTCACTAAGAATTTGTACCACTTATTTAGCATAAAAAGTCTGCACACCATAGGTTTGCAACTTTTGAACACCACTTGCACCATCCTAGCCTCTTTTGTGACAGGGTAGGGCATGGCAGGACCATCAAACACACCAGATTCAATATCATTTATACCACTTTTGTTGCATAAATGACAGCTGAAATCTACGCCAACAAAGAGCTACATAATTTCTGGAGGATGCATTTAATTGATGATGAGGCATGTTCAAATTAAGTACACCTTCTGCCAATGCAGGGGACTTCAAGATCAACATGCAATCCACCAGTCTTGATTAATCCCCCCCTTGTGTTGGCAATGATTATAGAATGTATTACTCAATCTATTCAAGGCTTCTTGCGATTAGGAGGTTCCCCAAGAGTAGTAAAGGTTGGTGGAAGCACTTGTGCATAAAGAGAAACTCTTAAGCAATGAAAATTTTTTTCAGATTAACAAAAATGCTCCATCACACTGTGTATGGTCAGTCACCCGAGCGATAAAAAAAAAACATGAAATTTCAAGGTCTTTTTTTTGTTTTGTTTTTTTAAATTAGCGCAGGCTAGACTGTGTATTGGGTGAACAACAAGAAACTGCTTGTATATAAAGGAATTTTTTTTTAAGATTTGTGCAGTCAAAATTAGTTCTTTTCTATTAAAATAGCAGTATGTATTTAATGAAAAAATGTTAACTCTTGTCCAAAAAAGTCCGTAACAAAATATTTTTCATTAACAAGATTGTTTTGTCAGTAAAAAAAGTATGTATAAAGAATGTGTATAGAGAATTGAAACTGCTCTACTGCTCAAGTCAGGCAAAATAGATTATTGCCAATGTTTGTGCCTCTGTGTAAGCAGCAGCCACAGAACCACAGTATTCATCCAGTCACTGTTTAGGGACCTATCCTATCTCTATTGAATTCTTGTACTAATCTGCCTGTGTAATTGCTTGAATCCCTAGGTGTTCCTAGTCCTCTATTTCTGTATTTCCTATTGTTTTTTTCTGAACTGTGCTGTATCCTATGATGCAGTTAGATGGATCACAGATCTATGTGCATGTTCATTATTCAAAACATTACGTTCCTCACAGCCCAGCTAGACTGTCAGGAACGCTCTTCTGACAGTGGGCTGAGATCGGTGCCGAAACTAATGGCACCAATATCTGCAGCCCCAGGGCACATAATGGTAATTCAGCGCACTGTCGGCTTTCTAGCAGTATATTAAACCGCATGTGCATGAGCACCTGAAAGGTCCTCTTTAAAGGGATTGTTCAGGATAAATGAGTTAGTTAGTTGGGAAGGGCTAGTAGTAGGCGGGCTAGGTAGGGAGACAGGGATGGGGTGTGAGTGAGTGAAGAGCAATGCATCATGTTAGTTATAGAATAAACAAACAGGAAGCTACACCATGTAAACAAATGCAGAAGATGCCAGGAGCTCCCATAGAAACCCAGAAATCACTCAAAACACTGCTAAAGGTATTTGGGTGCACTTATTAACCTAATAATAGCACTAACAGACCTTTTTTAAAAAAAAATAATTTTTGTCCGTAAAACCCGTTAAGCATTTCTCTGTATGTGCAAGAGTGCATATATACATACACAGTAGTGCAGCCTCCACTAATCTAAAAAAAAATTATTTCAGCAGTTTTTTTGAGTGTGTTCACCAAATATACAATCTAGCCTGTGCTAATCTTAAAAAAAAATATTTTGTAATTTCATGGGGCTTTTTTTCTGCTCTGGTGACTGAGAAAATATTCATTGCTTAATATTAATTAATTAATAACATACTCTGTATACGTAAGTGTGCATACACAGTAGTGCAGCCTCCTGTAATCTAAAAAAAGAATCTCATGTTATTTCAGTGTTTGTTTTGACTAAAAATGAAGCACTGTGTGCAGTAAAAGATGACTGGAAAAAACAGGGCAGGGGACATACAAATGGAGGGGGAGGAGGAAACAATTGTGCAAGTACTAACAATAACAAGTTTTAAACTAATCAATAACAAGTTTTTGATTATTTAGCTGGCTTACCTCACAGGAGGATATTGCATCTGAGAGTGATGTGATCTTGAGTAAGGCTTCTGTGTGTTCCTCCTCTTCCTCCTACATAACATCTAATTTACCGCAGGGCCATTATGGGCTGTCAACTTGTATTTACTTCAAATTCTTGACTGACACAGATCCCTGTTAGTGATGTAGCACCTGCTGAGCAATTTATTTCTCCTAGGCAGAGCAGTTTTCCTCCTTTTTTTGATGAGCTCTATGAGAACAGTCAGCATTATGTGAAAACAGAGGAGGATGACATGACTGGTGGTGACCTGGCAACTGGGTCAGGATGACAAGCTGACATCAGATGAAGAGGGTAGTGGCAGTGGTGATATTAAGGATTCCAGCCATTGCACAGGCCCAACATCCAAAAAGCCTGCCTGGGGAACATCTAGGGGAAGCCTGCAGGGTATGGGTGGTGGTAGTAATAGACATGTTTCTGCTGCTGATGACACTGGCTGTAGCAACTACACGCAGTCAACTCCCATGTGGGAATTTTTTTATACATTGACAAATGATAAATCCATGGCGATGTGCAAGATCTGCAAGCAGGAACATAGCTTTGACCGAGCAGGAATAAATGTAGGACTGACAGCTAGACATACTCACATGAAAAGGCCTCACTTTCTTTTTTGCCACTTGGCAGTGGCACTGGCAGGTAAAGTGCGCAAGGCTGTTCTCCTACTCCTCCTCGTGATCTTCCTTGTAGGCAGGCCACATCTACACCTAGCACATGATCGTCGTTATCATCATCATCACCGACTGTTTCTTCTCCTCCTCTTCCACACCATCAGTCATCGATAAGGTGTGGCCAGGAGACAGCAATATGCGTACAGTTATCCAGCAGTTGTGAAATTTAACTTGCACCTGGCCAAGCTGCTGGCAATGCAGTCACTGCCATAACACTTAGTGGATTCTACTGCATTTCGCCAACTGATGGCATGTGCTCAACTTCGCTGGAGGTGGTAGTGGCCACAATCCAGAAATGCAGCAAGGTCAGGTGCTAGTTCTACCCCAATTGTGCAGGCCCAGTTTCAACACTATGCAGGGCCCATCCATCTGATCTGGATCCTCCTTTCTGGACCGTTTCCCACCAGCCTCTTTACCAGAGCAAGCCACTCCTCTTCCTGCTCCTCCTCCACCCTCATTTAATGGGTATAAGGCGAAGCGCTGCCATGCGGTTTTGCAATTAATGAACCTGGATCAGAGGAACCACACGGCGGAGGAGCTACTTTGCTGTATCCTGCAGCAAGTACTGGTTGCATAGTTCCTCACCAACTCCAAATGGGCAGTGTTGCCAGTGTCAACGGCACCAACATTGTTGCTGCACTTCAGTAATGATGAATAACACATTGTCCCTGTATGCGCATGTCTTTAATCTGGTGGTTCGCGGCTTTATTAACCTGTATAGTGGCTTAAAAGAGGTGCTCCTCAGGGCCAGAAAAAACTTTGCACATTTCAACCATTGTTACATCGCAAAAAAAATTGCTCAATTTGCAGCGATAAAATGTCTTTGCACTATCTTATCTGCGGTGTTCCAGCTTCGTGGAACTCCACCTTAAACACTCTGGATCATTTGTGTACCGATCATAAAGTGGTGAACGATTATTGTATGCAGCAGACCGCAGGGGTAATATGCTACTTTGAGATAAGTCATTGGGGCCCAAGAGGGAAATGGGCTGTCTTCTCAAGCCCTTTGAAGAAGCCACCAAAAATGTCAGCAGAGATGACTACAGCATCACCGTCTATTGTCTATTTTACAGGAAACCCTTACACTCATGCAACGAGGGATGGAAGAGGAAGAACAATTAACACCTCTTAGTCAACGTCATCGCCTTGTGTTGATGGAAGGGGATAAGAATCCGGGTCAGGGTTATTATGGTAGAGGAACTGGGACTCCTAGACTGCCAAGAGGAGGAGGAAGACTCTGGATGCAGAGGGGGCCCTTGATATGTCACAGACACAGCCAGGGGAGGAGGCTGACCCTTATCTGTTTTAAGATGATGATGATGACGACGACGACCATGCTGACTAAAAACACCAACCATGGCAGGCCTTTGGTTCCGCACATATAGTGGCAAGCATGGCAGGCTGTAGGCTCTGCTGCTTACATAGCAACAAGTATATTATTAGCATCAAGCAGATGAATGAGTATTGGATGGCTCACTACAAAGACACAATGGGGGAATTCTTTCCTGTTTCCAAAAGGGAAGAAAAATTTTAATATTACCAGGATAGGCTGTATATCCAGCTTGCCACAGCATTTAGGTAGACCATTGCAACTACTAGTTGCATTCGCACCCTGGTGAAAAGCCAATCCTTCATCATTTTTCAACTTGGCCACTGCCACAAATTTGTCTTCCAAATAATAAGCAGTTTGTAGCACTTACAAGCCATCAAAACTATGGTTTCAATAAAACCATTACTTTTTGCATTATAACCACTACGTGTGTCAAAAATTCACAGGCAAGAACCTTTTACCCAAAAAAGGGTAATTTTTGGAGCATTTTAAATGTTAAAATGCGCAAATGTGAGTGTCAGCGCAATGTATGGTTAAAGTCGGAATTTGTATCCACTGCTTATCATTCTTTTTTCGATATACATACATGTCACATTCACCTAGACATAACTTCAGCTGTGTTTAACTTAAAGAGCTAAAAATTAGATAGACAGGTTCCTAGGAGCCCTAAGAGTGTTCTAACCACTTCCAAATTTTTCAAATTTTTTTTTTTTATAAATTCTTTATTTATAACCAAAAAAGCAATCAAAAACACAAGAAGTACATACCATAGAAACCACATAAAACCAACTCCCCAACAAATAGGGTCGGTAAACAGCCCTAATAAGGGTCAAGAAACAAACAAAAAGACAAGGTGTGAGACGCCCGCAATAGTACTCATAACAAGGCAAATGTAAAAGCAAGAGGTAGAGTGGGAGCAGAGCCAGAGAAGACCACTCTTATCCCATATGATACAGCAACATGTCGCCGGCCACAGTCACCGCTAGAGGAAGCCTAAACCATATTATATAGTGACAGGCCGCTGTCACCACTAGAGGGAACAATAATGTATAGTAACATGCCGCTGACCACAGTCACCACTAGGGAGAGCCTAATCCATATGAGATAATATGTCTCTGGCCGCAGGGACCACTAGAAGGAGTCTTACATGACGCAGGCTGGAGTCACCACTAGGGAGAGCCTTTGCTATACAACACTCCGATCAAAGCTAACCTATGAGAGGAGAAACATTAACAGTGAGACAACTCACTAAAGCACGTCTCCAGAGCACACCGCAGTTCACGACCAGAAAGCTGCCAAATAACTACCGGGGTAGGGGCAGAACCGCTATGGGGAGCTACCCATTCCCCCAGTGGGGCCAAATAAAAAAAGGTCTTCCAGCTCCGTGGAACTCCGCGGAGAAGCGCCAACTCACAATGGGTCTAACCCATAGAGTCGGTGCCACTAACAATAGGCAAGGGCCAAGGGACAGGGACAGTACTAGTGACCTTAACGTGTCCAAGTCACACAATGCAAGGGGCACTATGAACTGGGGGGGCAGGGGAGTAATGGAAGTCACGAAGCGAAGGGAAGTTACACCAGCGAGTTACACCAGCGAGGGCCCATCCAGAGCTATGACTACCGGGGGCCGACACCTGGGCAGGAAACTTAAAGAAGTAGTGCAGAAGGGGTGAGCAAACAAGTCAACAACTCGGGAACAGTCCATAAAAGAGTTAGGCAGTCAGAGGAATATTGTAAAGAGGCAGCGGACTGAAGCTGTAACCGCTCAGGAGGGACACAGTACTGAGTTCCTGGTTTTGCGCCGCTGGCGAGGCAAAGCATATGAGAAACAGCGACCAGCAGAAGCTGAGGGCAGAGGATGCACCAGCCAATCAGGGAGAGAAATGTCAGGCAGGTCCAGGAATTTGGCTAGCACAGGTCCCTGTTCGGAAGTGTGAAGAACAAATAACGTCCCATTGCGTCGGATCTGGAGATGGAAAGAATGGTCCCATCTGTAGGCATCTCCAGCCTCCATAACAGTCTGCAAGACTGGTTTGAGGATTCTGCGCATCGCCAAGGCGCGCCGAGAAACATCGGGGAGGAGCTGAACATGAGTGTCCATAAACGGGATAGGGCCTTTTCGCCAGGCCGCTTGGCCGATCTTCCTTCTCCTTGAAGAAATGAATATGGCAGAGAACATCCCGAGTGCGGCAGGGGCCCAGCTCCCAGTGGACTCTGTCGATGTAGACCTCCATATCGGCAGAGCAAGAAAGAGCAGCATTGAAGATGGAGGTCACTGCAGCATGAAGCTCAGTCGGAGGGACATTATCAGGGACACCTCTCAATTTGATGTTGTTTCGGCTACCTCTGTTTTCTTGGTCATCCACTTGCAAAAGAAGAGATCTATGAAGCTCCCGCTGTGCAGTCACAAATTGCTCCACTACAGTGAACCATTGTTCAAGCAGAGTGGACTATTACTGCAATTTTTGCTTTTGACTTTCATACCCCATAACTTTATTTTTCCATTCACAGAGCCACATGAGAGCTTAATGTTTGCAGTACAAATTGTACTTTGTAATGGTACCATTTAATATTCTGTACGATGTACTGGGAAGCTGGAAAAAAATTCAGAATGGGGTGGAATTGGAGAAAAACTGCATTTGTGGTACATCTTTATGGGCTTTGGTTTTACAGCATTCACTGTGCTGGAAAAATGAAATTCCACCTGTATTCTATGGGTTGGTATGATTCCAGGGATACCAAACTTACATTTTTTTTTTAACGTTTCAATCCCTAAAAAACCCCAAATCTTTGCAAAATTCTTGGAGTCGCCATATTCTGACACCCATAACTTTTATATTTCCGTGTACAGGGATATGTAAGGTGTCTTTTTTTGCATGGCCAGATGTACTTTTTAGTTATACCATTTTAGGGGGTGTTTGATGTTTTTATTGTTTTTTACTCAAATTTTTATGGGAGGCAAAACATTGAAAAAAACGGTGGTTTGGCTCTTTTGATTTTTTTTTCCCCACTGCGGTGTTTGCCATATGGGAAAAATATTTTTATGTTTGTATATGTTTTTATATTTTTAAGACACAGGGATATATAATATGTTTATTTTTGTTTTTAGTTATTTACTTTTATTTCAAATCTAGGGAAAGGGGGGTGATTTGCATGTTTAGTTTTTTATTGTTTTCTTATATTTAAAAAAAATAATCATTCTGTCGCGGCTTTCCTCTGCTGATTAGGCCTGGATGAATGGGATTCCTGAGCCGAGCAATCCACGGCAAGATTGAGCAGAACACTGATTTTTTTTTCCCATCCTGCTGCAATCTCTGCCTCATATTGAAAACAATGGGAGGCAGACTCGGATTTTTCAGTTTATTGTTCTGACAGAATGACAGACGCTGCACCCTCAGTTTGCATCTACCAAAATTTACTGCAATGTTTAAAAGACTAAAACTTTCTTTGTCCACACAGAAAGAGCAGATATGATGTTCTTTATAAATTGCACAATCACTGGATGTAACTGATTGGGCCTCTTACCATGACTGACAGGAGGCCAGCTGAGACTCCAAAACTTGGAGCTGGGCCCACTCCTTCAGCCTTGCTGAAACAGGTGTTATTCTTTCCCTGATCCCATTGACTTTCACCTGGCAGCTGACTGATCTAACGCGATCTCACTTTGGGGACCGGACTAGTGTGCCTGGCCTCCTATAGCAGGCAGAGCAGTGGAGGAGGGTCTCGTTAGAGGGTAAAGAAAAAGCATAAACTCCTTGTAAACATATGCAGTATATTGTTTTTACTTACAGTATATCTCCCAATGTTATTTTTAGGTTAAGACAGGATTGGTTAAAGTGAAGAATTTTACGGAAGGAATTGCTGTTTTTCTTTTTTTATTGTTCCTCTGAAGGATAAACTTTGCTCTGTCAGCTGTGGATGTAACTACTCCTTTAAAAAATGTATTTTCTTAAAAAGGGAAACATTGGTTTCCGTTAGGGCACTTCTCTAAAGCTGTAGAAGTAAATAGTGTAAAAGCAGAGATATAAAGTGTGATTTCTCTTAAGGCTGTCCTCTTTAATATTTCACCTAGCTGGCTGCATCTGATAGTAACATCCTGCAGTTTCTTGAAGTTTCAAAGCACAGCACAAGCCTCCTTTGAGAAGGAATGACAGCAGAATTTACCCTTTGATCTATTTGGAGCCATCACTACAGGAGTTTTTTTTTCTGTCTTTGAATCCAAAAAACAAAGACAAGATTTATTTTTGAGAGGTTGCTGCAACGGAACAATAAGCAGCAATTCTACACACTGTGCCCTTTCAATTTATTACCATCCTCTTATTTCAATGTGTGCTCTGGGATCTCCTCAGTAAAGGTTTACATATCCCTGGACATGGCAAATGACACAACAGATTTAGATTACTACAGCAAGGCATACATTGCTGTGGAGACTGTGATTGGAATATCATCTGTCTTGGGCAACATCTTGGTCATCTGGGCAGTGAAACAAAACCCAAGCCTGCAGAATACAACCTTTTTCTTCATTGTGTCTCTTGCATTTGCAGACCTTGCTGTGGGGATCTTGGTTATGCCCTTGGCCATTGTAGTAAGCCTTGGTAAACATTTGCATTTCTACTCCTGTCTCTTTATGTGCTGTCTATTGATTATTCTGACCAATGCCTCCATCCTATCGCTGCTTGCAATATCTATTGACAGATATTTGAGAGTTAAAATACCCACCAGGTAAGGTACATATGCATTGTATAATTGTATTATCACCCTTTATTTAGTTTTCTATAAATTGTCTATATTTATAATTTTATATATTTGTTGTGATATGCATGCTACATTTCCAGTATTGCATGGATCTGTACAAATACTTTGATAAGTTTCATCCACCCCAGACCTGGATGTTAAGAGCATATAATGTATTGGAGGGTTCTAAATTTCACATGCAAAATAGTTTTGTGATCATTCCTTAAACTTAAATTCAGTTTTAACTTCTAACTTTAAACAGTTATAGGCACCTGGGACATTTTATTACTTGCACTTTTATGATCTACATATAATTCTGCTAGGATGTAAAGCTGGGCATACACATTAGATTTTAGACTGCTGAAGTTGCAGATTTCTGCTGCTGTTTGGTCATACATAAACCTACAACAGTCTGTCCCCTACAGCCAACTATCAACCAAAGTTGGTCAGACCCAAAATCTGTTGTGTTGGATATTTTCTGCTGTGGTCTGTTGTGTATGGGCTAGACCAGAGGTTCCCAAACTTTTTTTTCTCGTAGACCACTTTCAAAATTTTACTGGTTTCGGTGGACCCCCTGCTGCTACATTTCTACCATATTCCCAAAACTTGTCAAAAAATGTGAAGATTAGACCTAACATAGACCCCCGTAGAGTCTCCCGTGGACCCCTGGGGGTCCACCTGGACCACTTTTGGAATCACTGGGCTAGACTGACAGACCTGTGGGTGATTTTTATATTGCTGGCAGGAGTTTGGACTACTAACGCACCTACAAAATATCCATCATTTTCTGCTTTTCCAAGTGTCTGGGGTAGTTGAATGCTCGTTTGTAGGGTCATGGTTGTTCGCATGTTTGGGACAGTTAGCTGTACGACCAACCACCCACAGTTCATTTCAGATGAGAGATGGCAGTCTAAAATCTAAGATGGAAGCTAAACTGTTTCTAACAGGGAGTGGCAAATAAAGGCAGAGTTGCTGAGTCTAACAAGACCAAGATTAAAATCACTTTGAAAACCATTTTGGGCCGGGGCCCAAGATGTAGAAGAATATTCTTATTATACATTTTCTCTAGTTTTGGATTACAAATACTACGGCACATTTATTAATGCTAACTAGACAGAGAAAACAGGCCTTATTCACACAAACATCAAAAAAAGCTGTGCCCTTTTGTAATGGTCATCACATGGTTGTATTTAGAACACATTGGTTTGCAGCGTGCCAATTCACTTGTGCATTTTGACAGACCATTATAAAATAAGACATGTCCTGTTTTTGTTCGTTTTCACAAATATCAATAGACTCAAGTCTATGAGGGATCCATGAAAATGGGTTCCAAACAGATGCAAAACAGCCATTTTGGATGGCCATTTTTACCTGCCGTTTTTACCTTGCAGACAGTCATAAGGTGCACAAAATTTATAATATTATAAATTTATATTTATAATTGCAAACAAAATTCTAAGAGATATTAGCCCCTCCCCATCCCCACCAACGTGCCCCTGGTTATTATTACTTGATTTGCAAATACCCACTAAGACCTTATTGATGTTTATGATGCAATTTAAAGTGTATCCTCTGGTGGCTCATAGCACAGAAGTCCAACACTTCCACTAAAGTGCCTGAGACAGCTGTGTAACCTCCAGTAACAGATGAAAACAGTAACATAAAATAACATAGAATATCTCCCAAAGATGTATTGTGGCCTACTGAGGGAGTGTTATCCCAGAGATGTCTGGAAGCTGCTTACTCCACTCTCCACTTTAAAACCATATACATGCTTAGCTGAACAAAGTACTTTTAGTGGATCAGTTTCTTAAGGTAACTCTTCCCTCAAACTAAATCTGCTACCACTGTACCTTTCACTACTCCAGTTACAAATACTAGGCCCCAGAGCTGTTTTAACACATTAGTGGGCCCATTTCAAAGGTTTCCCAAGTAGCTTCCCCCCCCCCACACTAATTTAATTAGAGATGAGCGACTCGATTCTGCAGAAGTGGAATTCGATCCGAATTTCAGGAAATCTTCAATTCTCCACGATTCTGGATTTCCTGATGCTTTGTGGTAACAAATATTTAGTAAGGACCTTTGCGACATCAGACGGTCACAAGATATTCTCTAGTGATGTGATTGGGTAGGTGTGTCTTTGCTTGTTAGCAGATCCTTCCACATGAATAAAAGTTGTCCATGCTGGAAAGAGAGAGAGACATGATCGCGGCATCCAAGGGCCTCCGCCATTTTGCCGCCCACCCCGGCTGTCCGTAGCCCAGAAATAACTGTTTATTCGCCGCGAAGTAATTCGGATCGAAGCGAATTTTTTTCGAACTTCGAATCGAACTGCCGAATCAAACTTTTGAGAAATTCGCTCATCTCTAAATTTAATGTCTTCTCAAGTATCCCCTACATAATGTCTCCTATCAGTGACTATTCAATCAAGATATTATATACAAATAAAAAAAAAAAACTAAGTTGTACTCATATAACCCCATGCCCACGGAGCTGCCAGCATGCTCTGATTGTAGTGATATTGCTGGCTCAGCGCTCATCTCGCCTCCCTGCTGCAGACATCATCAGCCAAGCCTGAATGGTGGAGCACAAAGGTGATAGCTCCATGATCTACCATTGCATTCAACCTCACAGCAAATAAAGCTGTAATCGCTACCTGTCACCCAACAATGTTCCCTCTAATCCTTGACAGCTGCTGAACAGAACAGTTCGGTAGCTAGGCAAAGCTCCATCAATAATGGGTAGACTCATGACCAAAAGTAACACCATGAATGAACCATACAATGTACTGTGAATCAGAAAAACATTCAATGTGGTGAAATTGAGAAAAAACAAAACAAAACGCAACTGCACCATTTTTTACAGGTTTAATTTTTTTACTTAGTGCAGGTTATGACAAAAGGGTACAAGGTGTGTGCATACAATATACAGAACACACAAAACCATGTGCAAACTTACAAGTATTGACACAGAGTCAAGTACACACTGTTGTATATAAAGATCAATGTAGTACATGTTTGTAGGTAATAATATTGTACGGCCACTACAAGCGTGCACTACATTAACCTTTATATACAACATAGTGTTCACTTGACTCTGTATCCACACTTTTAAGTGTGCACATGGTTTTGTGTGCACTATATATTATATACTGTATATATAGGCGTGTGTATTGCAGTCTCCTATATACTGCATACAGCAGATCTCTAAAATACACACAAACCATGTGTACACTTGCAAGTGTAGATAGAGTCAAATGCACGCTCTGTTGTATATAAAAGGCAATGTAGCTTGTGTAAATAATGTTGATAGGGTCACCACACTAGGGAGTATGGAGTCTGTGCTCTGCACCAGTTTCCAACACACCACCTGGAAGCCCCCTGGACTCAGCTTCCTCCAGAAGCTCCTGAGAGAAGAGAACTGGGAGCCAGGGAGATGCAACAGCCTCAGTGAAGATGTTTGAAATAAATATAAGCTGGACTGTCATTCTGTAAATGCAGCATATACCCATTTCCTAGTCTGAATCTGAGAACTACTATAACCATTCTATATATATTACCTTGGCAGGGCTGGCCATGCGGAGTCAGGACAGGAGTACTGGTGTGGCAAAAACAGACTTAGCTTCAACCCGGGAAAGTGTCTGTACATGGGCCCTAGTTGCATGTTCCTGACACATCTATTCCACTCTGTGCTACTGCAAACTCAGCATTAATACAGAGTGAGATTAGTGCGGTAGGTCCCGGTCTAAGGGCAGTGAGTTCAGCTATGTTATTTTAACTGAGGATGGTGCCATGGGCTGCGGCCATGAGAGGCCTTCAACACTAATTGAGCAGGGGCTCTAAATAAGGTCTGGGGCAGCAAGCAGGGGCTCTGAGGAACAATACTGAGGACAGCACCTGAAATGTGGGACTGTCCCGCTTGATCCAGGAGAGGTCCTGCTAGGCCCTGTGTTACATTTACCATCTTTACAAGTAGAAAAATAAAATACTTATTCAGATATACAACTCTCCATGATCCAGCAAGTGTTGAAGGTCTGTAAGAAACATTCTGTTGTTGTGAAACAATTTTTGCTGATATTATCTTGTGAGTTCTGTAAATATTGCCTTATAGCGTTTGAATGTAGTGTATGAAATAGTAGTTTCCCACAATGGTTATTTTTCGTTAGATTTTTTTGTTAGATTTGGTCGCATACCCACTTTAGTAACAATATGCAAACACAATATTAATTTCTAATATTGAGAAAATGTAATGAGGAACACTCATTTTCCTATACAGGGTGCTCTACTGAAACTAGCATTTCCTCTTAAACTTCTGGCGACCTATTTCTTATAACTCAGCGTTTTGCCATTTCTCCTGTAAATATATATATACTGCATATGTGTATATATATATATATATATATATATATATATATATATATATATATAAAGTAGGGAACAGCTCACATGGTAGGGGTCAGCAATGACAGAGTCCACACAGGCAGCAGATTTCAAACTACAACGGTGCTTTTATTTAGATGCTTCAGCACAAAAGACACCGTGCAAACAAAACAAAACCTAAGCCTGTCTGGCTCTAGCTATACTGCAGCATGCCTCACTAACCTAGTGCATGCCAAAAACGTATAACCAAACACAGTAGCAAACTGTGCATAACATCCACTCCAGGGGTGCTCTCTCCCTCAGGCTGCAAACCTGTCAGCCCTCCTTTTACCAGGCTGCCTTCCCCAGTAATGAATATCAGGAAGCCTCACCTGAGAACACCTGGGACTAGGGAAAAACCCATAGTGGACTAGGGGTTTAGACTGGAAGACTCCCTCTACCAACCTGTCCTCCAGTCCAGGAAATCCAGCCCATATAACTTAAAAAAAGAGCCCTAGCAGACTATGTTCTGCTAGAGCTACATATATCCTTCTGAATTTCTGCTACCCTGCCTGGCTGAGGAAACCAGGTGAGATATTCACCCCGTCCACAACTTTACCATACACTTTACCACAATATACGTTGACAACTGGTTGTTTCCATCTCTCTTGTCAATGGGGTAAGTCTTCACATTCTCTAAGGTAACTACTTACCATGTCATCCTGGCCTACGCTGTCAAATAAGAGTTGACAGTGTGAGAATGTATAGCAGCCCCCTATTGACATGTAGCATGGTAAGATCCAATTTATTCATATATTTCAAGGAGGAATGGCACAAGACAGAGTTCTTAGAAAAATGCTCCAGAATGATTTCATGCAAAATACAAGTATTTCCTAAAACAGACATTTAAAAAAGTCATAAGGTCATCTTTAAAGAAACACAAAGGACTAACCTGGACAATTAGCTTTGCCTTAGTTTGTCTCCAATAGTGTAGTGGATGAATAAGGCCAAACTATTTGACCCAAAGTACATAGTGTAACAAGTAATTACAAAATAACAAGTAAAAGTAAAATGACCGTAATGAATGACTTATACCAAAGATTACCAGCAGTTTTCTTTTACAGATATAAGTCCGTGATCACCCCTAGGAGAATCTGCATATCAATCTGGTGCGTCTGGATAGTGTCATTAGTAGTGGGCTTGGTGCCAATGTTTGGCTGGAACAACATATCTGGATTAAAGGATGAAGAGAAAAACTACCTGAAGTGCAAATTTGAAAGTGTTATAAGGATGGACTACATGGTTTACTTCAATATTTTTGGATGGGTTTTTCTTCCGTTGCTCATTATGTTAACTTTATATATTGAGATTTTCTATCTGATCCGGAAGCATTTAGCAAAAGGTACTTCAAACACTAAAGGCAAAGGAATGTTTTATGGCAAGGAGTACAAGACAGCAAAATCTCTAGCCCTTGTTTTGTTGCTATTTGCCCTTAGCTGGTTGCCATTGTCCATTATTAATTGCCTTATTTTATTTAGACCATCTGTAAAAGATTCCAGTGTGTTTCTACCAGCTATTCATATTGCTATACTACTGTCTCATGCCAACTCTGCAATGAATCCCATCATCTATGCATACAAAATAAAAAAGTTTAAAGAAAGCTATATTCAGATTATAAAGGCATACATCCTGCACAGAGTCATGTTAACTGAAAATTCAAGTGGCGAGCATACACTGGATGAAATATCTCAAGAATAATTGCAGAATACTTACAGTAGTACAAACTGATCCATAAAAGGATGAAGGATGATATATTAGTAATATGACGACAGGGTGGATGCAGAAATTAGAACATGTAATAATAACCTTATTAACAGCTACAGAACATTCTATACCATGATAAGCTCTGTAATTACTTCTAATACAAACTGGAATGGAATGTTTGACAAAACTAAAAAAGGAAGTATGTTATCTAACACTGTAGATAATATGGAGTATATAATAATAACATATTGTATGATTCAATGCTGTTGTACATCACAGTGAGGAGCCCACTGGTTAATATTTAGGAACCACAAGAAACATAAAATGAAAGTAAAGAGGTGAAATTGAAACGTAAAGGGTATGTACACTTATGCCACCAATGTTTGCTATTGCACCATCTAAAATTAAAATGTAGGAAGTTTGGAAATTACCTTGATGTCTTATCTGTCTTTACTTCTTGTTAGCCTAACAAATGACCATTTGTAATTTACAGAGCTGACAATTTGGGCTTATCCACACTTGCACAAGTTGGATCCATATTTATTTAGATTTTGCTGTGTTTTTTTGAGCCAAAGCCAAGAATCGCTACAAAGGAAATGGGAAATATATAGGAAGTTCTTATACTTCTACCTTTTGCTGAATCCACTCTTGGCTTTGACACAAAAAAACGCAACAAAATCTGCGACAAAAAAAGCTGTGTTTCTGCAATGTAGGGCCTAAATTAGAATATCATCAAAAAGTTATTTTTTTTTTAGTAATTCAATTTAAAAAGTGAAACACATATATTATATTGAGTCATTACAAACAAAGTTAACTTTTTTCAAGTGTTTATTTATGTTAATGTTGATGTTTATGGCTTACAGCCAAGGAAACCCAGAATTCATTAGCTCAGAAAATTAGAATAATTAACCCAAAACACCTGCAAAGGCTTCCTAAGCATTTAAAATGGTCCCTTAGTCTGGTTCAGTAGGCGACACAATCATGGGGAAGACTGCTGACTTGACAGATATCCAGAAGGCAGTCATTGACACACTCCACAAGGAGGGTAATTCTGATGATATTCTAATTTATTGAGATGTACTAGTATTTTCCATTCCTTTTGCAGCCATTCTTGGCTTTTGTTCAAAAAACTGCAACAAAATCTGCAACAAAAAAGCTGCATTTCCACAACAAGGGGGCCTCAGCCTTAGGCTAAGGCCACATGTAGCGGGCCGCAGCAAAAAAGTGCTGCGGGAAAAAACACGGTGGAAACGCATTGCATTTTTTCCCACAGCACTTTTCACAGAAACTATGTAGAGGTTTCTTCTGGTTTCCTCTGCGGACTTTCTGCTTCCATTATACCTATAGAGGTATAGGGCATTTTTATCAATTTAAAGCATATTCCAATGGCTCCATATGAGTACAGTTTTTAGCTCATAAAAGACAATAGGGCAGATTTACTAATGAAAATGTACCAGAAGTCCAGCATAATTTGCAAGAAAACTGGCATACATGTGTAACACTACATTAATTGTTATAGGCACTTTTTATGCCTTACATTAGAAGATTTTGGCATAAATTAAGAAAAAAAAAGTTGGTGTAATGTGCTATACAGTCTAAAGATGCAGAAGATTTATTCATCAAGGATCAGCCACTGTGGAAAATGTGGTATAGTTCTACACTGTCAAAGTATTAGACAGTGTTAGTAAATGTGGCTAAAAAGGTTGAATTTAAAAATACATGTTCGATTTTTGCATAGTTTACATGTGCTTATCTGTTTCAGTTTCTATCATCTGAGCAATATTACAAAACAGGAAAGAATAATCCTAGTTTGTAATTTTTTACAAAAATCCTCCTTTGTAATTTTTTACAAATAGTAAAACATGTGAGTAAATGTGTGTAAAAATGTGTGTTGTGCATCATATTGGTCTATATCTACAAAGTGTAATTAGGCCTTCAAAGCATTACTGAAATGAATGGAGAGGAAAAGTCAGTTTCCAAGTATGCCTCTCTTATTTAGCTTTGGAGCCCAATTTATATGTAAATTAATGGTTTATTCATATGCAAATGAGGGAAAAGTGCTTTGCCCTGTAATGTAGAGCTGAGGCCATGGCTTGTGCAAGGTAAGTACACCAAAGCACATTCTTCTCATTTGCATATCAATAATAAGATTTACATGAAAGTGGGACTCCACAGCTGGTATATTTGGAAACTGTAGAATCACCTCTATAAGGTACTATGTTTAGGTTTGTAACCAATTTACTGATGATAAACTCCCTTTCATATTAATATGAAATAACTAACAAAACAAAAAAATAATAATGGGGCTTTGGTTCTTAAAATCTTGACACTGTTCAAGTGTATAAATACAGTATAGAAATGTTTGTTATTAAAAATGCAAAAAAAAACAAAAAACAGATGTCCATTTATTGAAAAAATATTACAAAATATATGCAAAATAAGTGAAATGTCATAATTATGATTTTTTGCAAATAGTTAATGCAGGCATAGGTTGTCTTTCAGTTTTTATCCATTTAAATGGTTGCTCATGCTCATACACAGTGGTGCCTAGATACAATGAACTCGGCATATAATATTTGAACACATAATGGCCTTACCTGGGCCATTGTAGCTTTAAACCTTTTTCAACATAAAATTCCACAGACACTGCCAATGTGCAGGAGCAGGACGTGTAATTGACAGAAGGATTGAGACAATCAGAATGGGTATTTCACTATTAAAGGGGCTATCCAGTTTTTTAAAAATATGGGCCAAATAGCAGGATGCAGCAATACAAGATACTTCCTAATATATATCCTATTTAAATTCAGCATCGTTTATCTGATTTATTTTCAGGTCATTGTGTAAGATGGGGAAACAGCCCTCATGTTATGAATGTAACTGTTTCTGTAGATAAGTTTATTTTTTTTATAAACGGACATTTGTTTGTTTGACCACAAGAGGCCACTGTTACCTCAGAAATAGAAGAGACTGTAATTCTGTAATTCCCTGGAGTAGTGAGGTGGAGACCCTGTTCTGCAGCGGTGGGTCAAAAGGCAGCAGAGTGTGTCTGGCAGCCATCTTAGCTGTGTGTGCTTCTGAGCTTTTAGAAGAAGAAGGGCTGAAGTGAGAGGAAAAATATTCCTAAAGGATTAGAGATATTACAAGGGGTTGCTGAAGCAGAGACTGTTCCAGGGTTTGCTCAGACAGCATCCTAAGTTGAAGATTGCTATCAAGGACCCGGCTCAGAAGTGGCCCTGTCAGTGAGACTGCATGTTTGGATGAGCCCTGCTTTCAGCAGTTCCAGAGAAGAAGCTAAAAGGTACCCAACAAATCTGGATCAGTAAGAGAAATAATCGTGCATGCACCGCATTACATTTTTGCTGCAAATTGCTTGGGACTGATGAAGGGCCTGTAGTTAGACTAGTTAGGCATACTCATCTTCACAGGCCACACTACTGGTGAATTATATACCTATTCCGTAGTAAGGACTCAATTCTATTGAGTTGTCTAGAGGCGACATTTTATACATGGTCATATTTCTTTGGCTTGCAAGCTGACCTACTATGATATTTACTCGGTTGTACTTTGGGGGGAATAGGGGTACTTTGATAAGTTTGTAAGCTCTTGTGTTGTACCGCTGGTGCCTCTATCACACTCATTGAATTGTTCCTGTGACTAGGGTGATAAAAAGGTAACAAGCAGCTGGTTAGTTGCAGTCTGCAGATAGGTAAAAGCTTGGAGTGTATTGTAGCTGCACATGAGAAGGCACCGCGCTGTACAACACCAGGGTCTCAGCTTACTGGCTGAGTGTATGTAAATAGTTGAGAGTGTTTTTCTGATAAATAGGTGTTACTACACAAAGAAAAATCTTGTATTTTTACTAAATTGATTTGGAGTCGCTTCCTTTGTTCGTGACTTCGATGTATCCTGGGGAGCCCACCCTGGTACACGGCTTACAACTTGGCGTAGTTGGCAGGATACAGCGACCGTCATGGACGGGAACGTGGCGGGAATTAATCTCCCGGCTCCAGCTGCACCGGTCCAGGGTCCACCTGCACAGCAAGAGTTACCAGCCCCAGTACCAGTCATGCCAGCCCAAGTTGGGTACTTATCAGCCGGGGCACTAATGCAGCATCTGCCAAAGTTTGACGGTAATAATAAGACGTTGGAAGATTGGGAAAGGGTTCAAAATAGCTGCCCGGACCTCTGGAAAGTGAAAGACTGGATTCGGACTAACATCTGGCCCCGCCCAGACGAGCGGGCCAGCCTAACTCAGGAAGGTCAGAAGTCACTGAGACAGTGGGATAAGCTGAGTGTTACCCAGGTGCTCCTGTGCTGGACCATATACGTACAGTCAGAGCTGCAGTACCGGCAACAGGTTGTCATCCCTATGTCATTGGGACCAGCGGCCGCTCAGGAAGCCCATGAGAGGGGGGCTCATTTTGGGAGTGCTAAGATGTACCAATGGCTTCAGCGATTCGTATATTGTCCAGATTTGGGAGAAATGGTACCCGAGGCATGCCTCAAGTGTCGATCCTGCGGGCTGAGTAAAACTCCCGAGCAACGGGCCCCTGTACAAACTATTCGAACATCTGCCCCCCTAGAAATCTTAATGATTGACTACGTACAGATTGGGTACTCTACCTCAGGACACTCTTACTGTTTAGTCATGATGCACCACTTTACGAAGTATGCAGTGGCTGTACCCACCAGGGATCAGACAGCTGAATCAGCTGCTGAGGCAGTCTGTAAGCACTTTATACAAGTGTGTGGGTGTCCGCAGAGAATCCATTCAGATCAGGGGACATGTTTTCAGGGTGCTTTGATGAGTGAGCTGTATCAGCTCTATGGTATTGAACGTTCCCGTATGACCCCATATCCTCCGCAAGGGAACAGGGCGTGCGAGCTGTTCAACCGCACCTTGATACAGATGCTGCGGACTTTAGAGGATAATCAAAAAGCTCGGTGGCCAGAGTACTTTCCTGCGCTGATGTGGGCCTATAACAATAGAGTACACAACACCACTGGTTACTCTCCACACATGCTGATGTTTGGGAGAGCAGGCCAGGAGATTGAGGATCTCCACATGCCAGATCCGATGCAGCCTCCACCGAGGAGCACTACTGCATGGGTGCAAGAGCACCAACGCCGACTGAGAGCAGTACAGAAGGTTGTGGGTGAACGCCTGAGACAAATAGTGCACCCCAACCCAGGGCCAGTGCAGAGGGATGAGTATACTCCAGGTGACCGTGTGATCGTCAAGGCCAAAAGGCCAACTGGAAAATTGGATGGGCGGTGGGAGGCGGTTCTGTATATAGTGAAGCGGAGGGTAGACCCTGATATCCCAGTGTATGAAGTGGAGCCAGTAGGGACTGGGGGACCCTCAAGGAATCTCCACCGTAATATGTTAAGACTCTGTAACTTTGAGCAACCAGTGGCCGACGAGGAGGTGCTTGCTCCTAACCCTAGTACTAGGGAACCTCCCTTAGACGATGAATGGTGGGTTGTCCCTGCCCCAGTCACTCCGGGGACCCCAGTTGTGACGAGTTTGCCACCCAGGGAGAGAGTTGCACAGCCTGCAGGACACCCACCATTGGATGTGCCCGATACCCCTGATCCTGTGATTCTGCGCAGGACGGCCAGGTCCAATGCTGGTGTACCCCCAAAGCGCTATGCGCAGGATGAGTTTGTATGGGGAAGGTTGCCAGGGACGTCAACCTCTAGTGGGGTGGCATGTAAGATGGGGAAACAGCCTTCATGTTATGAATGTAACTGTTTCTGTAGATAAGTTTTTTTTTTTTTATAAACTGACATTTGTTTTTTTGACCACAAGAGGCCACTGTTACCTCAGAAATAGAAGAGACTGTAATTCCCTGGAGTAGTGACGTTTAGACCCTGTTCTGCAGAGGTGGGTCAAGAGGCAGCAGAGTGTGTCTGGCATCCATCTTAGCTGTGTGTGCTTCTGAGCTTTTAGAAGAAGAAGGGCTGAAGTGAGAGGAAAAATATTCCTAAAGGATTAGAGATATTACAAGGGGTTGCTGAAGCAGAGACTGTTCCAGGGTTTGCTCAGACAGCATCCTAAATTGAAGATTGCTATCAAGGACCCGGCTGAGAAGTGGCCCTGTCAGTGAGACTGCATGTTTGGATGAGCCCAGTTTTCAGCGGTTCCAGAGAAGAAACTAACAGGTACCCAACAAATCTGGATCAGTAAGAAAAGTAATTGTGCACGCACTGCATTACATTTTTGGCGCAAATTGCTTGGGACTGAGTAAGGGCCTGTAGTTAGACTAGTTAGGCATCCTCATTTTCACAGGCCACACTACTGGTGAATTATATACCTATTCGGTAGTGTGATGATTAAGGGGGCTCCCATATATGTATCTGGCTGACCCCTTATAACCCCATCCCCCCTGCATACCATGTGTTCCCACTTCCCCCCTCAGCTCAGTTACTCTGAAGCCATGTCCCTGTTGTGGGTTAATTACCATCCCTTTGTTATATTGCTCTGAGTAATTAACACTCCTTTTCAAGTACCCTTCCTCTACCCAGGAGATTTCCTGAGCCACCCCAGACAGCCCGGCACCAGATAATACATCAGAGAGATCATAGTTTTATGCCCATATCTCAGAAGGGGGGCACCTCACAGTTACGCCAATAAATTCTGTGGGTGCCCCATAGAAAGGCGCACGCGGTCAGCCCAAACATGGAGCCGTTGTGAGCCCAAGGCAGGTCCAGACACCCAACTCCCTACCCAAAGGGAACTGAGGGGCCATGCTTGGTATGTATACGACAAGGGTTTCACCCCGAGTTCCCCCCTTCCACTTACCAAACCATACGGTCGCCAGATAAGGAGCCAGAACGATTTTCGAGTTCAAGGGTTCCATGCTTGTAGGTGTAACTTCCCTCCCCCATGACATCACTCTGGGCGGGGGCAGGGAACACACAAAAGCACAGCACACAGACAGCACAGGGTTCTTCTGCGATTTTACCCGGTTAAGGTGCTGTGCTGCCGGTCGTCCCATAAGAAAGTGCCCTGGTACCCATTGGAAGCCAGAGATACCTGCACAAGCTGGTGTTGGCAATATATATTCTTTTCTTTCTTTTTTTCCCCCTTTTTATTTTTATGTACCGTGTTATGCTATTTTCGCTTGTATCTGCTTGTTAACCGCTGCATGTATTCTATGTATGTGTTGAGTGTCTAGTATCGACCCATTTAGGGGTTAATAAATATATAAAATTTAGAAGGCTCGTTTGGCATACTATCCTCTACCGGACCTACATTCACGGAAAGTGGGTGTGAGGTAATCGAAGCGATCGCAGGTAGGCCAGGCGCGAGGCCCTGGTAAACTCGGATCCTTCACAGGTAGTAAGAACTAAGACTCAGAGAATACTATTGATTTGTAACTCCCAGTGAGAAGCTTCTGAGGAAATCTAGAAGCGACATTTTATACATGGTCATATTTCTTTGGCTTGCAAGCTGACCTACTATGATATTTACTCGTTGGACTTTGGGGGGAATAGGGGTATTTTGATAAGTTTGTAAGCTCTTGTGTTGTACCGCCGGTGCCTCTATCACACTCATTGAATTGTTCCTGTGACTAGGGTGATAAAAAGGTAACAAGCAGCTGGTTAGTTGCAGCCTGCAGATAGGTAAAAGCTTGGAGTGTATTGTAGCTGCACATGAGAAGGCACCGCGCTGTACAACACCAGGGTCTCAGCTTACTGGCTGAGTGTATGTAAATAGTTGAGAGTGTTTTTCTGATAAATAGGTGTTACTACACAAAGTAAAATCTTGTATTTTTACTAAATTGATTTGGAGTCGCTTCCTTTGTTCGTGACTTCGCTGTCTCCTGGGGAGCCCACCCCGGTACACGGCTTACAGTTGCACTCAGTTGTGACAATTTGTTTGGTAGCTCACTACAACTCCCTGTAAGAAGTTCAGCCAGCAAACAAAACATCACAGCAGAACATGACCTCGGATGTGGGAGTGATTTACTACATGTGATTTTATTGAAGGGGAGAGTAGAGAAGGGAGGGGTACACAAAGAGTAAGAGCAGGCAGATGAATCATGGGATATGCATTTTGATTCACTGCAGGTAAATAACAGTGATACAAGGAGCAGCAAGTAAAATAAAGCCAAGCAGAGGGTGCAGAAGGGAACATTGAGTATTTAGCACTGCTGTGGATGTATTTGCAGATATTTTTTGAAGTTGGATAACGCCTTTAGGCTAAGTCCCCATGTAGAGTGCTGCAGCAAAAAAGCGCTGGGGGGAAAAAACCATGGCAGAAATGTACCATGGTTTTACCCGCATCGCTTTTCGCGGAAAGTCCGCAAAGTTTTCCTGCAGTTACCACTGCAGCCAAATCACGACATTTACGCTATGTGGGGCCCCGGCCTTTAAGTACCTGTATTACTGAAGAGCATTGCACTGATTAGCTATCTAGTAGCGCCTCTACTGTACCAAAATGAGTTGCTTTTTTGGACACCAGGTAAGGAAAGCTGCATTATTTTTTTACGGCACATTTGAAGAATTTATTAAGACTGACATTTCCTATTCCCCTGTTGGTGGGAGATGCATATTATATGGATCTGGCCTCTTAATAATTCTGGTGTATCTCAGAAGGTTCCGTGAGACAGAATTGACATTTTCTCTCATGAGTTATAGTAAATCTGACAGGCTGGGGCATCACTGTCCTTTCCAGCTTTGATGCCCACCCTGCTCCATCCATAGTGTTAAAAAACAATGAGCAGGGAAGAAAAATGACAAATTAAAACATCTTTGGTGCAAATTGGGTCAGTTTTCTGTTGTAGCTATTATGTAAATCCCTCCACTATGTGTACTGTACAGGAGCCTAATAAAGCTCCTGCCATCTACATCGAAATCACTGAAGGGAAAAGAAAAATACACTGCACTTTACAGTGTATACTGTGTGAATAATGTGAAAATACACAGACAAACATCTGGTTGGCTATCTGCTCACCTGATGAAATTGTTCAGTGTAAGCGCAATATTACTGTATGCTGATGTAACCCCCTCACAGGAGTTACTAATGCTTATTTGGCCATAAAGTGTCTTACATGTTATGATTGTTAATATATGTTGTCATGTTCATACTGTATTCAGTTGTGAAATGTTTTCACGCTTATGTTCTCTGGTATCACTTGTCCTGGTGAGTTGTGGTCCTCATAAGGTTAAATATAGCGCCATACAGTATAGTGGGCGGATCTGTAGCTGGAACAGGAAATATTCATAGCAGAGAGAGGAAGTACCGTGTTTCCCCGAAAATAAGACACCCCCGAAAGTAAGACATAGGAGAGGTTTCGTAGAATTGCCTAATATAAGGCATCCCCCGAAAGTAAGACGTATGTTCCCGAACAGAACATACGGTATATACGATATGTGAGGCCGCGGGCGAACCCCACAATCACTGCTATCATTATACTCTGGGGTCTTTGAAAAGACCCCGGAGTATAATAATCGGAGGCCCAGAGTTGGTGAGGGAACATAAAAAACAACGTACTTTCCTGTCCTACGCTTCTCCAGGCTTCGGGCCTGTTTGGTGACGTTGCAGACGTCAGTGGACGTCATTTTGCGTCGCGACGCTGGTCGGATCACGTGACACCGGCCTGGTCTAACATTGAAGAAGGCCGAAGTAGCGCACAGGCATGCACCGGAGCGAGGAACAGGTAAGCAACGTTGTTTTTTTATGTTTCTATCCTCCCCTGGGTCTCTGATCATTATACTATGGGGTCTGAAAAGACCCCAAGGTATAATAATTGTTCATGGGTGGTCCACTATGGGGCAAACTACTGTGTGCAGGGGCCACTATGGGGCAAACTACTGTGTGCAGGGGCCACTATGGGGAATGATACTGTGTGCAGGGGCCACTATGGGGAATGATACTGTGTGCAGGGGCCACTATGGGGAATGATACTGTGTGCAGGGGCCACTATGGGGCATGATACTGTGTGCAGGGGCCACTATGGGACATGATACTGTTTGCAGGGGCCACTATGGGACATGATACTGTGTGCAGGGGCCACTATGGGACATGATACTGTGTGCAGGGGCCACTATGGGACATGATACTGTGTGCAGGGGCCACTATGGGACATGATACTGTGTGCAGGGGCCACTATGGGACATGATACTGTGTGCAGGGGCCACTATGGGACATGATACTGTGTGCAGGGAAATTAATGGTTTGGATTGTTATGATGATGTCCTAGAAGATGATGACATAACTGTCATTGAATAAATTTTACTTTCTATTCGTACCGTAAATATTGGTAAATGTACCATACTGTTAATTGTTGTACATGGAAATAATGGTACGGTAGTAGTAAGAAATTCTTGATAGGATTTACAGTTTGTCTGGTTATGCTGGTTTGTGATGACAACTACTGTACAGTACCGTATATAATAAATGTTCATTTTTTTGTTCAGCAATAAATGTGAATTCTTCTTCATTGAAAAAAAAATAAGACATCCCCTGAAAATAAGACACAGCACATCTTTGGGAGCAAAAATTAATATAAGACGCTGTCTTATTTTCGGGGAAACAGGGTAGTATTCTGTAAGCATACAGCCAGGGAAAGAATCAAGCAAGTAATGTGGCAGTAGCCATTTTTTGTTTCATACACTGTGTGCTGTGAGGAAGTGCCCCAGCAGCAGCAGCAGCAGGGGAGAGAAGCTGTGTGACAGCGCCCTGCATTACTATCAGTAAGAGGACATGATTACATAAGGCTGAGCAGAACTACAACCCTGGCAGCCTGCACCTACCTCTACAAGTTACCTTAACTACTACAGTGGACCATAAGCTGGACCTGCAGACATTTGAGACTGTCTGCTAATTCATGGGGAGTTTTCAGCCAGCTACAAGTCGCTTTGCCACAGCTCACCGCTGTAGGACAAGTGAACCAGCAGATGCCTGTTCCAATAAAGCAGTGAGTAGTTCAACTGATCCTGGTCTGGACATTGCCTTCCTTATAGCTATCCCCTGGGCTCCAGCTCCTACTTGGAGAGGAGTACTGACACCCACTCACCATCTCAGCCCAGGGACCTATGGGTGTCCCCTTACTCCAACTGGTGTCACATCTAACTGACTCTCCCTATTACCCTGTGCACTTCTCCTGGGAATTCTGGTGCCTATAAGGTCACTGTGACAGTCCAGCTTCCTGCACGGTTCTCCCGGGGTGGTTGCACTTATACTGAATATTAGTCTTAAATTCAAGGCATGATCTGCTGTCTGGATCAGCAACAGAATTTGTCTGTGTACCAAGTAATCTAGAAATCTAAATTTACAGGTCACCCCTGGCACTAATAGATACTGAGACATGGAGCAAAGCAGTAAGGTCACATTCTTTATTGACCCTTTACCACTGCTGTCATTTTTTGATTTTTGTTTTTTATTCCCCATTTTCCAAAAGCCATAACATTTTTTTAATATTTAAGATCACAAAACCACGCAGAGGGCTTAAAGGGAGTCTATCATTAGAACAAAAACATTTTTAACTAATGGCATGTTGGAATAGCCTTTAAAAAGGCCATTCTACTCCTACCTTTCATTCTAAGCTTCTCTCCGCCGTTTCTGATAAAATCGGTTTCTTTTGTTATGCAAATTAGGATCACGGAGTACCAGAGGCGTTCCACCTGCCCTCTGAGCACCCTCCGTGTCATAGCCCTCCACCGCCCCTTAGCTGCTTATGTTCATTCCCCTCCTCTTCGCCGGAACTTCTGCCTTTCTCAGGCATCAAATAAAACAAAACAACAGCACCGAGCAGTGCATAGTGTAACACCATTTGGTGACAGACAAGGTAAATATAGTAAATTGAACTCTCACCTTAAGTGGTTGTGAAAATGGTCACAACCACCATGTAGCACGGTAGAACCGATTGACAGAGGGTTCATCTCTGGATGTCAGGCAGCAGCAGGATCTAATAACCACTCTGGAGTGTCACGAGATTAGCAGGGAGGACCAACTTAGACCCACAGCCTGGGTCAAAGGAAAAGGAACCGCGCTTCGCCTAGATAAAAGTCAAATACACAAACTTTATTTTACAACACTACGCGTTTCGGGGTACACACCACTTTATCACGTGTATAGGAAGAACACAGCGCTAAACATCATATAAGAAAAGCAGGTTTAAATAATCTGAACATACAACTGGGAAACGCCCCCAGACACAGGTAAAAAGGGGGCATGGCCAGTGAACTAAAAGTAAACAGAAAATACACAAATCCGTTTGAACTAAATAAGAACAATATGAAAGAAGAGACAAGAGATCAGACAGACAGAGGATCTCTTTTATTGTTGACGCATGAAGGATGATCAGTTGGAAAAGTAGATTGTGTCTTACTATAAAGCTATGTGAACCGGGTTACAGCAGTGTCTTGCCGGCGTTCATGTAATGGAATGCGCATGCGCGGGATATTACCCGCGCACGGCAAAGCTATAGACAGTTAATAAGGACCTGCGCATGCTCATTAGAGCCGACGCATCGTAAAAGAAACAGCTGATCTATTAACAGCTGTTCGGCCGGCAAAAGAACTCCGCGCATACGTGGTGGAGCGCATGACGTACCACATTCGCTAGGAGCGCGGAGCTGAATGAAAGAACGGCCATTGGTTACAGGTACAGTGGGGAAAAAAGTGTTTAGTCAGCCACCAATTTTGCAAGTTCTCCCACTTAAAAAGATGAGAGAAGCCTGTAATTGACATCATAGGTAAACCTCAACTATGAGAGACAAAATGAGAAAACATATCTAGAAAATCACATTGTCTGATTTTTAAGAATTTATTTGCAAATTATGGTGGATAATAAGTATTTGGTCAATAACAAAAGTTCATCTCAATACTTTGTTATATATCCTTCGTTGCCCTGGTGGTGTGCTTGGGATCATTGTCATGCTGAAAGACCCAGCCACGTTTCATCTTCAATGCCCTTGCTGATGGAAGGAGGTTTGCACTCAAAATCTCACGATACATGGCCCCATTCATTCTTTCATGTACACGGATCAGTGGTCCTGGTCCCTTTGCAGAGAAACAGCCCCAAAGAATGATGTTGCCACCTCCATGCTTCACAGTAGGTATGGTGTTCTTTGGATGCAACTCGGCATTCTCTCTCCTCCAAACATGAAGAGTTGTGTTTCTACCAAACAGTTCTACTTTGGTTTCATCTGACCATATGACATTCTCCCAATACTCTTCTGGAACATCCAAATGCTCTCTAGCGTGAGATCTAGCGTGGAGCCACTGATCGAGGGAGATTATCAGTGGCATTGTATGTCTTCCATTTTCTAATTATTGCTGCCACAGTTGATTTCTTCATACCAAGCTGCTTGCCTATAGCAGATTCAGTCTTCCTAGCCTGGTGCAGGTCTACAATTTTGTTTCTGGTGTCCTTCCACAGCTCTTTGGTCTTCACCATAGTGGAGTTTGGAGTGTGACTGTTTGAGGTTGTGGACAGGTGTCTTTTATACTGATAACAATGTCAAACAGGTGCCATTACTACAGGTAATGAGTGGAGGACAGAGGAGCCTCTTAAAGAAGAAGTTACAGATTTTAAGTGATAGACCAACACAAAGTAGCAGATAATTGTGAAGTGGAACAAAAATGATACATGATTTTCAAAATTTTAATCAAACAAAAATCTGAAAAGTGTGACGTGCAAAAGTAATCAGCCCCCTGTACTCTGATACCCCTAAATAAAATCTAGCGCAATCCATTGCCTTCAGAAGTCACTTAATTAATCAACAGAGTTCAGCTGTGTGTAATTTAGTCCCAGTATACAGTACAGACCAAAAGTTTGGACACACCTTCTCATTCCAAGAGTTTTCTGTATTTTCATGACTATAAAAATTGTAGATTCACACTGAAGGCATCAAAACTATGAATTAACACATGTGGAATTATATACTTAAGAAAAAAGTGTGAAACAACTGAAAATATGTCTTATATTCTAGGTTCTTCAAAGTAGCCACCTTTTGCTTTGGTTACTGCTTTGCACACTCTTGGCATTCTCTTGATGAGCTTCAAGATGAGCTATGTATTAGGTTCAGCACTCACCAACTTTAGGAAAAGTTATCCAGGCCTTCACATCATAGAGCACCCCACTACCTTTATATAGAAATACCCTTCAACTTTTTACAATCATTAAAAATAGCATATGTATCAGATAGGAGTTAAAAACACAAATGAATATTATACATGTCTTTACAATTAAAATAGCATTCCCTTTATGTTTTGCTTATTAGTCCATTATATTAAAATGCACTAAAATCAAAGTGGACATTGAGACCTCCCTGTTACACTGTCCCTGATCTGAGTAAAGCCAGATTTCACACTCCGTTTTCAGCAACAGTATTGAAAGTGAACCGTATATGCAACTCACTATTTTAAATTGTGACCAATACAGCGATAAATTCAGTCTCATGTCCTGCATATTTATATGTGAATCATATGTTCATATTGTTGTGATTAATATACTCCACAAACCGTGTGAAAATATCTTCCGACCCTGAATGGATAATGAATGGATATATATAATATATTGAATATAAATAGCATCTACTTATGTAATGTAGAAATAATTGCATATACCTTACAGAAAAGTTAACAAAAATTCTTGCCTGACTAGACATGTCAAAAAACATGCATTTATTAATCCAAGTTAAAAATAGAGCTATACCAGTCACTAATCTAGAACAGAGTGGTGACTATCTCAGGCTACCTTCACAAATACACATGGTTACTATAATGCTACAGAATGAGATTTGATATAGACCTCTTTTCTCAGAATATAGCAAATATGTCTGTAATAGTAACCTCACAGTGAAGGGCTAAAACTATTAGGTACTTGATCTATATTTCTCTTTATCATGTATCAAATGACGCCTATGAAGGCTTATAAAAGTCACTTCTCTTTTTCTCCCAATAACGCAGAACGTTGATTGCTGTTTGATAGTCCCGCCCACTGATGACGCGGGTGCAGGATGATTGGTCAGACAGACCCGGCGGAGAGGTGTGTCTACCTCCTGTGACGCCGGGTGCCGCTGTCAAATAGCATTCGTGCATGGGATAGGGGGTGTGTTCAGCTCGTTAGTCTATATAAATCCAACAAGATGGCGGGCGCCATTGTGGTCATACTAGTACCGGCGCACGGGTGTATGTGGCGTCACTAGACGGTGGCCACGTACAACCCGCATCTATAAGTCCTCTTATTTTAAGCAGAATATTGCAAATTAGGTCACATGCATCCCCTGATGAGCTGTTTGTGCAGTGAAACGTGTAGGGAATGATTTAAAAGACTATTGGGAGGCAGTGAGCTGGTTAGTGAGCTATGAGTAGCTATATACCTGCTCACTATATCCTACAATATGTACACTGTCTATTAGTATAAGTCTTTCTCTGGTTACTCTTGGGGAGGGGCTAAAAAGACCTCACAGTTAGCAGTGATACAAGTAGGTAGGAATTAGGAGCTAGATACCTGTATACCACATACAGTAGTTATATATGTATACAGTACTATCAGAGCCAGTTGGGTTTGTTACATTCACCAGCTGTGGTTCCCTGGAGTTAGTTATTTGGCAGCAACATTTCCTGATACAATAATCTAGGAATGAGAAATGGATCTTGTCAAGATCTAAATATCATGCGGTTTTAGCCGCTTTTTGGGAACACAATCGGCATTAGATACAGCAGTTTGGCTACATTAGCCCACCAATAGGTTCAGCTAGTGGATGGGTATTGGATATATTGCTATACTCCTGTTGTTCATATTGTTTGGATTTTGACTTATTGATCCAGACATAGTTTTACACTTTGAGCTTTTATTATAGATTGGTGGCTTTTTCTAAGCCATTTTTTATATCTGACCGATTAAAAGTTAAAATATCTTCCGACCCTGAATGGATAATGAATGGATATACTGTATATAATATATTGAATATAAATATCATCTACTTATGTAATGTAGAAATAATTGCATATACCTTACAGAAAAGTTAACAAAAATTCTTGCTTGACTAGACATGTCAAAAAACATGTATTTATTAATCCAAGTTAAAAATAGAGCTATACCAGTCACTAATCTAGAACAGAGTGGTGACTATCTCAGGCTACCTTCACAAATACACATGGTTACTATAATGCTACAGAATGAGATTTGATATACACCTCTTTTCTCAGAATATAGCAAATATGTCTGTAATAGTAACCTCACAGTGAAGGGCTAAAACTATTAGGTACTTGATCTATATTTCTCTTTATCATGTATCAAATGACGCCTATGAAGGCTTATAAAAGTCACTTCTCTTTTTCTGGTATAGTGGCATACTCAGATAAATATTTATTTAAAATTGTTGACCAATCTAGCACCTCAAATAGATAACATCAGTGTTATACAGTATGTACCTATTATTGAGTAAACTGGATGTTGTTCTATGTTATCCAGCAAGTACCAAATATTCAAATTTATTGCTGCATAAAACAGCTGCTGCTATATTAATATATTATGCAACTAAAATAAGGTGCTGAAAATCGTGATGTATGTATCTGTTGGTTGCATAGGCCAGGTGGTTAATACTACTATTGCACCTAGTAGGATCAACTAGATCACCTGCAAAACTATTTAAGGCTAAGGTCCCACGTAGTGAACAATAGCTAAAAAATGTTGCGGAAAAGACCACGGCAAAAATGCATCATGTTTTTTTCCGTAGTGTTTTTCACAGAAAGTCTGCAGCGTTTTCCTTCTGTTTCTATTATACCTATGTGGAAACTGCCAGCGTTTCGGCAGGTACAGTGCTGGCCAAAAGTATTGGCACCCCTGCAATTCTGTCAGATAATACTCAATTTCTTCCAGAAAATGATTGCAATCACAAATGCTTTGGTAATAATATCTTCATTTATTTTGCTTGCAATGAAAAAACACAAAAGAGAATGAAAAAAAAGTCAAATCATTGATCATTTTACACAAAACTCCAAAAATGGGCCGGACAAAAGTATTGGCACCCTCAGCCTAATACTTGGTAGCACAACCTTTAGACAAAATAACTGTGAACAACCGCTTCCGGTAACCATCAATGAGTTTCTTACAATGCTCTGCTGGAATTTTAGACCATTCTTCTTTGGCAAATTTCTCCAGGTCCCTGAGATTTGAAGGGTGCCTTCTCCAAACTGCCATTTTGAGATCTCTCCACAGGTGTTCTATGGGATTCAGGTCTAGACTCATTGCTGGCCATTTTAGAAGTCTCCAGTGCTTTCACTCAAACCATTTTCTAGTGCTTTTTGAAGTGTTTTTTGGGTCATTTCCCTGCTGGAAGACCCATGACCTCTGAGGGAGACCCAGCTTTCTCACACTGGGCCCTACATTATGCTGCAAAATTTGTTGGTAGTCTTCAGACTTCATAATGCCATGCACACGGTCAAGCAGTTCAGTGCCAGAGGCAGCAAAGCAACCCCAAAACATCAGGGAACCTCCGCCATGTTTGACTGTAGGGACCGTGTTCTTTTCTTTGAAGGCCTCTTTTTTTTTTTTTCCTGTAAACTCTATGTTGATGCCTTTTCCCAAAAAGCTCTACTTTTGTCTCATCTGATCAGAGAACATTCTTCCAAAAAGTTTTTGGCTTTCTCAGGTAAGTTTTGGCAAACTCCAGCCTGGCTTTTTTATGTCTCTGGGTCAGAAGTGGGGTCTTCCTGGGTATCCTACCATAGAGTCCCTTTTCATTCAGACACCGACGGATAGTACAGGTTGACACTGTTGTACCCTCGGACTGCAGGGCAGCTAGAACTTGTTTGGATGTTAGTCGAGGTTCTTTAGCCACCATCCGCACAATCTTTCATTGAAATCTCTCGTCAATTTTTCTTTTCCATCCACATCTAGGGAGGTTAGCCACAGTGCCATGGGCTTTAAACTTCTTGATGACACTGCGCACGGTAGACACAGGAACATTCAGGTCTTTGTAGATGGACTTGTAGCCTTGAGATTGCTCATGCTTCCTCACAATTTTGCTTCTCAAGTCCTCAGACAGTTCTTTGGTCTTCTTTCTTTTCTCCATGCTCAATGTGGTACACACAAGGACACAGGACAGAGGTTGAGTCAACTTTAATCCATTTCAACTGGCTGCAAGTGTGATTTAGTTATTGCCACCACCTGTTATGTGCCACAGGTAAGTAACAGGTGCTGTTAATTACACAAATTAGAGAAGCATCACATGATTTTTCAAAGGGTGCCAATAAATTTTGTCCACCCCCTTTTTTATGTTTGGTGTGGAATTATATCCAATTTGGCTTTTTGACAATTCTTTTTGTGGTTTTCCATTGAAGACAAATTAAATGAATATATTATTACCAAAGCATTTGTGATTGCAATCATTTTCTGGAAGAAATTGAGTATTATCTGACAGAATTGCAGGGGTGCCAATACTTTTGCCCAGCACTGTATAATTGACATGGTGTGGTTTACAAAAAAAATGACGGCATTTCTGTTGCAGATTTTTTTCTGCAATATGTGCACGGTATTAGCCAGAAACCCATCCACTTTGCAGGTACTGTAATACACAGCATTTTTTTTTGCCACTGCGTTTCCGCTGTTATATATGTTAATGCAATACAGCTAAGAACATGCTGAATAATATCGTAAGTAGATCCTGTTGCCGCCCATTGTTAAACAACAGTAGATTACTCAATAAGGGCTAAATAGTTTCCTTTGCTAACTAAGATACACTGTTGCTACCAATTATATAACAGTAGTATATTGAAAGAATATATATACAGTGGGGAAAAAAAGTAGTCAGCCACCAATTGTGCAAGTTCTCCCACTTAAAAAGATGAGAGAGGCCTGTAATTGACATCATAGGTAGACCTCAACTATGAGAGACAAAATGAGAAAACAAATCCAGAAAATCACATTGTCTGATTTTTAAAGAATTTATTTGCAAATTATGGTGGAAAATAAGTATTTGGTCACCTACAAACAAGCAAGATTTCTGGCTCTTCACAGACCTGTAACTTCTTCTTTAAGAGGCTCCTCTGTCCTCCACTCATTACCTGTAATAATGGCACCTGTTTGAAATTGTTATCAGTATAAAAGACACCTGTCCGCAACCTCAAACAGTCACACTCCAAACTCCACTATGGTGAAGACCAAAGAGCTGTGGAAGGACACCAGAAACAAAATTGTAGACCTGCACCAGGCTGGGAAGACTGAATCTGCAATAGACAAGCAGCTTGGTGTGAATAAATCAACTGTGGGAGCAATAAGTAGAAAATGGAAGACATTCAAAACCACTGATAATCTCCCTCGATCAGGGGCTCCACGCAAGATCTCACCCCGTGGGGTCAAAATGACCACAAGAACGGTGAGCAAAAATCCCAGAGCCACATGGGGGGACCTAGTGAATGACCTGCAGAAAGATGGGACTAACATAACAAAGGCTACCATCATTAACACACTATGCCGCCAGGGACTCAGATCCTGCAGTGCCAGACGCCTCCCCCTGCTTAAGCCAGTACATATCTGGGCCCGTCTGAAGTTTGCTAGAGAGCATTTGGATGTTCCAGAAGAGTACTGGGAGAATGTCATATGGTCAGATGAAACCAAAGTAGAACTGTTTGGTAGAAACACAACTCCTCGTGTTTGGAGCAGAGTGAATGCTGAGTTGCAATCCAAAGAACACCATACCTACTGTGAAGCATGGGGGTGGCAACATTATGCTTTGGAGCTGTTTCTCTGCAAAGGGACCATGAAGATGAAACGTGGCTGGGTCTTTCAGCATGACAATGATCCCAAGCACACTGCCAGGCCAAAGAAGGAGTGTCTTTGTAAGAAGCATTTCAAGGTTCTGGAGTGGCCTAGCCAGTCTCCAGATCTCAACCCCACAGAAAACCTTTAGAGGGAGTTGAAAATCCGTGTTGCTCAGCGACAGCCCCAAAACATCCCTGCTCTAGAGGAGATCTGCATGGAGGAATAGGCCAACATACCAGCAACAGTGTGTGCCAACCTTGTGAAGACTTATTGAGATGAACTTTTGTTATTGACCAAATACTTATTTTCCACCATAATTTGCAAATAAATTCTTTAAAAATCATGTGATTTTCTGGATTTGTTTTCTCATTTTGTCTGTCATAGTTGAGGTCTACCTATGATGTCAATTACAGGCCTCTCTCATGTTTTTAAGTGGGAGAACTTGCACAATTGGTGGCTGACTAAATACCTTTTTCCCCACTGTATATATATATATATATATATATATATATATATATATGTGACAATTTGGGGGGAATTAGTCTCAATGGCGGCAAACTCCTGGATCCGACAGTGGTGTTCCTGGTACTGGGCGCCGGAGAGTCAGCGTTCAGACGGTGCCAATTTAAAACAAAATGGCTTTTATTCAGCTTAAGTGCAACATAACAAAACAAAAACAGCCTGGGCCACAGTTAGGGCACTAACTGACTCCTTGACCCCTATCTAGCCTGACTAATGCTCAGCTCAAGCAACAGTCCCCATGGACCTCAGTCCTCCTGGGACAGACCGCCTCTCTGTCCTTGGCTGGTTCCACGATTTCCTGCTTCCTGCAGGTTTCTCCAGCCTTCTGGAGTTATGCCCCCACCCATAGGTGTGGCTGAGTTCCTTTTCAGGTCTGGCCCAGGGTCGCTCCCTAGTGCCCTCTAGGTTCATACTCTCACAATATATATATTGTCCATGTTAGTGGTAAATTCCTAGGTACAGACAAAATAAAGTTTCCAAATAAAATCATGAGGGATGGTTTAAAACCATGGAAAGAGATAAGCATAAGAATCAGGATACATGGAGATCATATGAAGGGGAGCCAAGCCAGTGTCATAATCATCCTTATATTAAAGATCTCCATATACAGTCATATGAAAAAGTTTGGGCACCCCTATTAATCTTAATAATTTTTAGTTCTAAATATTTGGATGTTTGCAACAGCCATTTCAATTTGATATATCTAATAACTGATGGACACAGTAATATTTCAGGATTGAAATGAGGTTTATTGTACTAACAGAAAATGTGCAATATGCATTAAACCAAAATTTGACCGGTGCAAAAATTTGGGTACCCTTATCATTTTATTGATTTGAATACTCCTAACTACTTTTTACTGACTTACTGAAGCACAAAATTGGTTTTGTAACCTCACTGAGCTTTGAACTTCATAGCCAGGTGTATCCAATCATGAGAAAAGGTATTTAAGGTGGCCAATTGCAAGTTGTTCTCCTATTTGAATCTCCTCTGAAGAGTGGCATCATGGGCTCCTCAAAACAACTCTCAAATGATCTGAAAACAAAGATTGTTCAACATAGTTGTTCAGGGGAAGGATACAAAAAGTTGTCTCAGAGATTTAACCTGTCAGTTTCCACTGTGAGGAACATAGTAAGGAAATGGAGGACCACAGGGACAGTTCTTGTTAAGCCCAGAAGTGGCAGGCCAAGAAAAATATCAGAAAGGCAGAGAAGAAGAATGGTGAGAACAGTCAAGGACAATCCACAGACCACCTCCAAAGAGCTGCAGCATCATCTTGCTGCAGATGGTGTCACTGTGCATCGGTCAACAATACAGCACACTTTGCACAAGGAGAAGCTGTATGGGAGAGTGATGCGAAAGAAGCCGTTTCTGAAAGCACGCCACAAACAGAGTCGCCTGAGGTATGCAAAAGCACATTTGGACAAGCCAGCTTCATTTTGGAAGAAGGTCCTGTGGACTGATGAAACAAAGATTGAGTTGTTTGGTCATACAAAAAGGCGTTATGCATGGCGTCAAAAAAACACAGCATTCCAAGAAAAACACTTGCTACCCACTGTAAAATTTGGTGGAGGTTCCATCATGCTTTGGGGCTGTGTGGCCAATGCCGGCATCGGGAATCTTGTTAAAGTTGAGGGTCGCATGGATTCAACTCAGTATCAGCAGATTCTTGAGAATAATGTACAAGAATCAGTGACGAATTTGAAGTTACGCCGGGGATGGATATTTCAGCAAGACAATGATCCAAAACACAGCTCCAAATCTACTCAGGCATTCATGCAGAGGAACAATTACAATGTTCTGGAATGGCCATCCCAGTCCCCAGACCTGAATATCATTGAACATCTGTGGGATAATTTGAAGCGGGCTGTCCATGCTCGGCGACCATCAAACTTAACTGAACTGGAATTGTTTTGTAAAGAGGAATGGTCAAAAATACCTTCATCCAGGATCCAGGAACAGATTAAAAGCTACAGGAAGCGACTAGAGGCTGTTATTTTTGCAAAAGGAGGATCTACTAAATATTAATGTCACTTTTCTGTTGAGGTGCCCATACTTTTGCACCGGTCAAATTTTGGTTTAATGCATATTGCACATTTTCTGTTAGTACAATAAACCTCATTTCAATCCTGAAATATTACTGTGTCCATCAGTTATTAGATATATCAAATTGAAATGGCTGTTGCAAACACCCAAATATTTAGAACTAAAAATGATTAAGATTAATAGGGGTGCCCAAACTTTTTCATATGACTGTATATATACACACGTGGACAAAATTGTTGGTACCCCTCGTTTAATGAAAGAAAAACCCACAATGGTCACAGAAATAATTTGAATCTGACAAAAGTAATTTGGCAAACTACATTTTGACAAGCCACAAAGCTTCTAGGAGAATGTCCTATGGACAGATGAGACATAAATTGAAATTTTTGGCAATGCACATCAACTCTATGTTCACAAATGGAAAAATGAAGCATATCTTGAAAAGAACACTGTCCCTACTGTGAAACATGGAGGAGGCTCTGTTATGTTCTGTGGCTGCTTTTCTGCATCTGGCACATGGTGTCCTGAATCTGTGCAGGGTACAATGAAATATCAAGACTATCAAGGGATTCTAGAGAGAAATGTGCTGCCCAGTGTCAGAAAGCTTGGTCTCAGTCGCAGGTCAGGGATCTTGCAACAGGATAATGACCCAAAACACACAGCTAAAAACACCCAAGAATGGCTAAGAGGAAAACATTGGACTATTCTGAAGTGGCCTTCTATGAGCCCTGACCTAAATCCTATTAAGCATCTTTGGAAGGAGCTGAAACATGCCGTCTGGAAAAGGCACCCTTCAAACCCGAGACAACTGGAGCAGTTTGCTCATGAGCAGTGGGCCAAAATACCTGTTGAGAGGTGCAGAAGTCTCATTGACAGTTACAGGAATCGTTTGATTGCAGTGATTGCCTCAAAAGGTTGTACAACCAAATATTAAGTTAAGGGTACCATCATTTCTGTCCAGGCCTGTTTCATGAGTTTTCTTTTTTTTAAAATTCTGTTGAAGCATGGTTGAAAAGCAATGTCTGACTTTCATTTGTTCATTTTCATAGAATTTTTATATATTATTATTTTTGTCAGATTCAAGTTATTTCTGTGACCATTGTGGGTTTTTCTTTCTTTAAACGAGGGGTGCCAACAAATTTGTCCACGCGTGTATATACAATACACAAGATCCTAAACCTCAGCGTTTTACAGTCCTTGCAAAGTGGATGGAATTCTAGCAAATCTCAGCTGATGTAGGGAATCCTGAACACCTGCATCCTGTGTGATACCATAGCCAGAATGAAACACTCATGTCACCCGAACTTGTATAATGTCACTGAACTAGCTTTATGACATCATAAGGTACCAGAGGAAGATTAATGTGGATGTACATAAAACATAGGGCACCAGAGCAACGCATGGCCCTCTGGTGCATTGGAGTAAGACAAGGGAAGAAGATTTATTATGCTTGGCAGAAAAGAGACAATTAGTCATTTATTGCCAAAAGTTGCAGTTGGTCAACATACAGTCAAGGAATTCTGTGTAGGAAGACTGTGGCACAAAAGGACAGACTAGACATGTTGTGAACATCGTGATCTGGACCCAGAGAGAGAAGGAAAGGGAAAATTACTGTTATTCAGATCTTGCCAAAAGGTGTCTGCATCTTATTGGCCAAAGTCAGAGGGGTTCAGCAGTCCCAGAACTCCCTGACCAGAATTATGGGGAAAAGTGTTGATAAATCACTTTACTTGATCAGACAGAGATCTGTGGAGCTGTACACTTCTCTCCCTTTCTGCCCCACACTGATCTATCACTATCACTGCAGAGCAAGAGTTGAGAGGACTGTGTGAGAAACACAGCCTTCCCCAGCCTGCAGGTCATCTCAACTCACAAGAAACAGCAGCAGTAAAAGGAGATGAAAGATCACATGCTCATTACATCATGAAATGTCTTTTGTTGAGGTATGACTTGAAAAGTCTGTTCTATGACTGTATAAGCCTTCACACACAGTATCCTATCAGTTTTTCTACTGTGAATAATCACATTATGGCTGAAACACATTTTTGCATTTGTCTCTCAGGCTATGGGCATCTAAAATAAGGAGCAGTCTCTTATCCATTATAACTAGTTTGGTTGATTTACATTTAATTATGCCAGGAGTAACTGTACAAGAGCAATCAAATAGCCGAGAAAGCCCAAGTGACTATCATATAGATCATATAATCTAGCAACACTGAACTGCAGATATAGGACAGATACATGCATTCTAGCATATACGATGCAAGCTTGACACAGGAAAAGAGAAATATATGAGCACAGTCAGTAAAGCTGCTTGTTGTCTGTGAATAATATCCCAGTAATAAAGCAAGCAGCCAGAAGTGGATACAAGTACATAGAAGATGTTCTTACATTGTAAGCTGTGGGATGTGGAGAATCTTCATTAATTTGCACAGTTTGCAGATTTGTGTGTGAGTCTGTGAAGAAAATCAGCCCCTCCCATCTGCATTCATTGTGTGAAGAGACCAGCCCCTCCCCATTCCACTCACTGTGATCCGTCTTTTATTTGTGGAGATGAAACTAGCCTAGCAACAGGGAGTGAACTGTAAATTAGCTAGAGGGAGACACCTAGTGACATGAACTTTAGAATTTTAGGATAGGTCATCAACTGATGATCAGCCGTTGTCCAATATTGGGGGTCCTCTGTCACATTGATTAGTTAAATGATCAGATTCAGATCAGTTCAGATGCATTCAAGTGACTCGGCTGAGCACAGCCCCTATATATGCCACTGAACTTGGTAAGTAGTGACTCCAACAGTCACTTTATTTTATATACCATTCTTTATTCATGGCAGTGTTCTTAAACAAAATTGTGAGTGATTCCATTCCCTTGGAAGAAACATAACCCCACACCTGAATAGTCTCAGGATGCTTTGCTGTTGGCATGACATGAGTCTCATGGTAGCACTCACCTTTTCTTCTCCAGACAAGAGAGAGAGAGAGAGAGAAATGGCTTCTTTGCTGCCCCTTCTGGCACCAAGCTAGCCTCCAAAAGCCTTAGCCTCACTGTGCATGCACAACTGCCTGCTGCTATTCCTGAGAAAGTTCTGTAATGGTGTTGAACTCATCCTGTAGCTGAATCCTGAAGTTGAAATCGCTGTGTTTTAACAATGTGGGGCCCTGGCCTAAAGGAAGTTTCTGGATTTATATAAAGGTTAACATTGTTTCTAACCAAAGCAAAAGGTTTGGTTAGAAACAATTGCCACAGGTGTATAAAATGCAACATTTAGCCATGCAGTCTGCCTTTATATAGTTGTGGTAAAAAGTTTACATACCCAGGCAGATTTTTTGTTTTTTTGGCCTTTTTTTCAGAGAATATGAATGATAATACAAAAACTTTTTCTCCACTCATGGTTAGTGGTTGGTTGAAACCATTTATTGTCAAACTTCTGTGTTTTCTCTTTTTAAATCATAATGACAACCAAAAACATCAAAATGACCCTGTTCAAAAGTTCACATTCACCAGTTCTTAATACCGTGTATTGCCCCCTCTAACATCAATGAGAGCTTGAAGTCTTTTGTGGTAGTTGTGGATGAAGCTGTTTATTTTCTCATGGTAAAACTGCGCATTCTTCTTGGCAAAAAGTCTCGTTTCTGTAAATTCCTGGGCTGTCTTGCATGTACTGCGCGCTTGAGATCTCCCGAGAGTGGCTCAATGATATTGAGGTCAGGAGACTGAGATGGCCACTCCAGAACCTTCACTTTCTTCTGCTGTAGCCAATGACAGATCGACTTGGCCTTGTGTTTTGGATTGTTGTCATGTTGGAACGTCCAAGTATGTCCCATGCGTAGCTTCCTGGCTGATGAGTGCAAATTTGCCTCCAGTATTTGCTGATAATGTGCTGCATTCATCTTTCCTTCAAATTTGACCAAGTTTATTGTGCCTTTGAAGCTCACACATCTCCACATCATCAGTGATCCACCTCCGTGCTTTACAGTAGGAATGGTTCTCCTTTCATCATAGGCCTTGTTGACACTTCTCCAAATGTAAAGTTTATGGTTGTGGCCAAAAAGTTCGATTTTTGTCTCATCACTCCAAATTACCTTGTTCCAGAAGTTTTGAGGCTTGTCTCTGTGCTGTTTGGCGTATTGAAGGTGAGATTCTTTGTGGCATTTGCACAGTAATGGCTTTCTTCTGGCAACTCGACCATGCAGCCCATTTTTCTTCAAGTGCCTACTTATTGTGCATCTTGAAACAGCTACACCGATAGTTTTCAGAGAGTCCTGTATTCAGCTGATGTTATGTGTAGGTTTTTCTTTGCATCCTGAACAATTTTCCGGGCATTTGTGGCCGAAATTTTGGTTGGTCTACCTGACCGTGGTTTGGTTTCTGGGCATGTTATCAGGCCAAAATCACAAGGGTATGTGAACTTTTGAACAGGGTCATTTTGATGTTTTTGGTTGTCATTATGATTTAAAAAGAGAAAACACAGAAGTTTGACAATAAATGGCTTCAACCAACCGCTAACCATGAGTGGAGAAAAAGTTTGTGTTATCATTCATATTCTCTGAAAAAAGGCCAACAAACCCAAAAAATCTGCCTGGGTATGTAAACTTTTTAGCACAACTATATGTGTGAAAAAATGGGTCATTCTAAAGAGCTCACTGAATTCCAGGTATGTCATTATTCATATTTTATAATCATCCACATACAGGAATATGACAGGGAACATGGATGCTTCCCTGGGCCCAAGCACCTGGACTGATAATCTTCAGAAGCACCCCAATTTATGCATCTGCTGAAGGAAATATTATTTCATTTCCATGTTTGGAGTGGTAAAAAAAATTGTCATCACTTTCCAGGCACATTATTCCGATATGAGGTGCACCCCCATTGTTATGGCATATTTCAGAAATAAATCATATCACTGTGACTTGGTACATCAAATTAATCAGCCCTGGCCATGTTCGGGTAAGATGCAGTTCAGTTAATTCAGGGTCTGATCTAAAAGACCTCTTAATTAAATGGCTGATCTCATGTCTGTTGGTCACATGGCCATGTAGCAGCTCCTTCCTATTCATTTTAATGTCACTGAGCTGCTGCATTGCCATGTGAACAACAGACATGAGTTCACTTTCTGAATAGACAATATCAGCCATGTTTTCTAATACTGTACAACCCTTTTAAAGTCTTTTGCTTCCTACTGTCCCAGGACTGCTATGAGGTTGAATTGTGCTCCCTTGACTAAATAGGAGAGGGGGATGGTGCAGAACACTCGTGAACATAATGCCTATATCTCATGCTCTAGGTTTAAAGATGACACTTTATTCATCTGGAAGGGCTCCATATTGCAATTTGAAAAATTCCCATAATCTTATCATGAAACTTACTTGGAAGTACAGTCAATTATAGATGTGGCTGATAATCTTGACTCTTATGCTGCGCAAAAAAAAGTTGCAACCAGACGATAGACAAACAATTGCTCATTTGTCAGCTGATCGGGAGGACTTTTGCATGAGACAATTATTGGAAGCATGAATGTAATGAATAAGCCCTTTATCCTCCTATTACTTAGATAATACTTAGATACTTGTAATATAAGGGATAACTTTTAGCCATAATTTCTCCTCTTGGAGTATAACATCTTCAGATGACCTTCTTTTCCTGTGGTAAATGAACTGCTTGTAGTGAAATGGTATGATGCAATGACAATGTTACATATAGTCATCTATTATACATATTTTTTTTACACTTCAGTGTATGAAGTGCTTTTCTTTTTATTTCACTGTATGCACTTCTGGATTCATTATTTCGCTTTATGTATTCTGTTTTATGTGAATTCTATTTTTAATATTATTTGTATATTTTTATACCTGTAGTTTTATGATTATCATGTTCACACTTTTGTAACTGCATTATTATACACTCCTCAACATAGAAATTGCAACACCATGAAGGAAAAGTCTTGGAATTATGGAAATCACGTGATTGATAGACGTGTTAATGATATGCAAATGTTAATAAACTGAAAATAAAATATTCACAAAATAGTCACATTATCATTTGACTAGCACCTTGTATAAGATTGATCTGTGTGCATTGAAATGCTGGCATCCATCCCCCTCATGGATTGTAGGGGTGTGGGTGGGTGCTCTCTTAGCATTTTGCACCTTTCTATCATTTACTGCAATGGGACTTTTCTGCATCCCCATACCTCCCAACCTTCAAAGGATAGAAAGAAGGACAGAATGTGCCGTGCGCTATGCGCACAGCAGCAAATTTAGCTCCACCCACTTCTACGTTTATTCAGCCCATTCTCATCCATTTTTCTTTGTGCTCCTACAGTCACCCATTATATGCACTCACATTATAATGTTCCCCTCCAACAGCCCCACAGTATGAAGTGGTGTCGCAGTTTAAACTGGGGGAAACTAGAGGGGGACATTAAACTGAGGCAACTGAAGGGTGACATTAAACTGTGGGGGTAGTTGGGGTAAACTGGAGGCTGCTGGAGGATGGACATTAAACTGGGGGAATTAGAGGGGGACATTAAACCGATGCAGCTGGAGAGGGACATTAAACTGTGGGGGTAGCTGGAGGGTGACATTAAACAGGGGGCAACTAGGGGCAGACATGTCCTCCTCCAACTGCCCCAGTTTAATGTTCCCCCTCATCTACCCCCTGTTTAATGTCCCCCCTTTCCATTTGCCCCAAGTATTAATGCCCCCCCTCCATCTGTCCCCAATTTAATGTCCCCCCTACATCTGCCCACCGTTTAATGTTCCCCCTCATCTGCCCCCAGTTTATTGTCCCCCCTTCATTTGCCTCCAAAGTTTAACATAAAAAGACACTGACACTCACCTCTCCTCACTCTCCTGATCCTCTGTGAAGTCTCTTCTCTCGGAGTGGTCAGGGAGCTGCAGGCACGATGTGAATGATGTCATCACATCGCACCTACAGCTCCCAGGGCCGGAGCATATAGGGGGAAGAGTGGTGAAGCAAGAGCTCTCCGCAGACGGCTCCTGCTTTATTCACCATTATATTCAAATCATCTGCATCCAGAGGACGCCGATAAGTTAAAACTGGGACATACCACTCGCTGACTTGGAAGGCGGGACAAGACCTGTAATTCGGGACTGTCCCGCTGAATCTGGGATGGTTGGGAGGTATGCATCCTGCATAGAACCATGTTTTATCTGGTATCAGTTAATTATGGCCTTTATCTGTGATATATTTTTTCTATATTATGTTCTTTTTAGGAATATGTTTTTGACTTTTGAGGAACCTAGATGTCGGTTTGTAAACTTGTGTATTTTGACCAAAATATTGCCTTATACCTCATGGTCAACCTTTTCTTGCATGATGCAGCCAGGCCCTGTTATGTTTGCAGAGTGCTGATACTGGTGGGGTGCACGAATGGAGGTGCCGGACAGCCTGTCTGTGTCGGGCGTGACCAATAGGCTGTTTTTTGGCGCTATGCACCTCACATTATCATGTAACTAGCATCTTGTATAAGTTTGATCTGTGTGCATTTGGAATGCTGGAATCCAACCCCCTCATCCATTGTAGGTGTGTGGGTGGGTGAGTGCTATATCAGCATTTTGCTCTTTCTTTCATATACTACAAGGGCCTGTCTCCATCCTTCATAGAGCCATGTTTTATCTGGCATTGGGTAAGTGTGGCCTTTTTTATTATATGTACTTTTTGTATATTATGTATTTTCTTAGTAATAAACAAAATATTAAAAATCCATGGTCTCTCAGTTCAAGGATTCTGTCCCTCTCAGTTTGTAAAAAGTGTTAAAAACTGGCACATCACTAAATAGGAAGCCTCACACAGCACTTGATCTGATTTTTGAGGTTTCATGTGACTAAAAACTTTGTATTTAATCTGCAATCTAGCTTTTATGCCCCTCCCAGATGCCACAGATTGGAGCTAGGTGATTGAAAATTTGCTGCTTCCTCAATTTGCATGACCTTACAGCTGGATCTTCTTGGTGTTGCAATATTAGTATTGAGGAGTGCATGCATTTACTGTATATCATGCACTGAGGGTGCATGTTTTTTCTGAATGAATTGATAGCACTAATGATGAGTTGGAATACTGTCTTATTTATTAATATTCTGTGGTTATCCAGTAATATCTATCTAGTTGTATAAATCAGGAGACTATATCAGTTGATTCCCCTCTCCAGGTAGTTGGAATGAGAGTCCAATGACATGGACATAGTATTGACAACACAGCGTGTACATAATAACACAGTATTCCTGTGGAATTCCTTCTCTGGATGACATGTTGGTGGATGCTCTCTTTACGAAGGAATTCATCAAGTCAGATTATGCCGATTTGCAGTTCACACACACACACACACAGGCACGTAGGAATTTTACTAAATATAACACCTTAGTTTTATTATTTATTACCTACTGAAAAATGGTATAGCAAAATACACATACGGTGCATTCACCTGTTGTACAGCTTTTGATCTGGTCATTACGACTTTGGATAAGTTGCTTCTATTTATATAATATTATTATTATTGTTGTTTATTTATATAGCACCATTAATTCCATGGTGCTTTACATTTGAGGGTTTACATACGGTACACAAAATATACAAAACAGATGATACTAAAAGTGGCCAACTGGCACAGTGGGATAGAGGGCCCTGCCTGCAAGGCTTACAATCTATGATAACGCAGTATATAGTTATGGTCGTGGGTTAATAGGTGTCCCCATATTACTATAAGCTATTCCTCAACTGGTCTGCTATTTATGTGTTTTTGAACTAGATAAAATTACTTGGGTATTTATAGTTAAAGGGGTTGTGTCGCTATGGACACTTATTATCTGTCCCGTGTGTGTGTTTTCCTGTCCAGCCAGCTAGTATTTATTTCCCTTCATCACTTTTCCTTTTTACCTTTGCCAGTTCCCAAGTCGATCCCTGGCATAAGAAGAAGACCCTCCTACATTAGAACTTCCAGCAAGATTCAGATGGAGGCACTGTCCCATAAGAAAGTGAGAACTACAACACACCCTGCCTACATCCTGCCAAAGGGTTTACAGGAGGACAACTAATAGGTTGTCTAGACTAGACATTCTATAAAGATGTACCCAATTTATCATCCAGAATCAGTCACTTTGATAATTCTGACACAGTTTAAAGCAATTTTCTGGTATTTATCAATTACAGATCTATCATTGAAGATCAATTGGGGGCCAATACCTGGATCCCCCATGGATCAGCAGTTTGAAGTGGTGCTCATCACTCCCAATTCATCATCATGTGACATCACATTCATAGGTCACATGGCCAGTTTGCAGCATTTAAGTGAATGGAGTTGAAATGTAATATCAGGCACAGTCATGATACAATATAGGGCTCTGTGCTTGGTCTTCAGTGAAGAGACTGCAGTGCTTACTGGAATGCTGTGGCCTCTTCAAACAACTGATTGAAGACACATGCCCCCTTTCCTGTCTACCTTAACTTTATGACCTATTCTAGGTCACACTTGTTAGGCCTGGAAAATCCCTTCACAACTGCCTTGGCAAATTTAAAGGCCGTATTAGGGTGAATTAAAAGGCATTAGTTGGATACAAACACTCATATGAGCACTCATTCCAACTACGAGGCCTGTCTACTAGTGCAGCCAATAACCTGTTTGCTCGTTCATTGTGTAATTGGTTGCTTTTGCTGGATAACATTTCACCCTGTGTAATAAGGGCTGTATTTCCAGCAAACAATGAAAGTATATCTAGGGGAAACTATCGCTTTAGCAATCATTTCTCTGTGTAGTCAAGCCAGTGCAGAATTAGCGCCAGTTGTCATATTTTGTAGTTTATTATCAGTTGCTCAGAAATGTCTTTTGGTGTAATTCCTTTAGACAGTATTAGTAAATCTGCTCATTTTACAATTTGTAACAGGAAATGATAAATAAAGACGAGATCTGTAGAATGAGCTGCAGTGCGACCACATTGATGATATGTTATGAAACTCAGATGTAATGACATTGATCTAATAAGATAACCAGTTTTTTACAGATTTATGTGTAAGTGTTCATGCACGTGGCTGTGTTACAGCTCCATTTTGCATAGCTGCATGATGCTTTAGTAATATGGAGGTACGCATTCACAGGAAATGAAACCTGGCATGCTCCAACAGACTCTGCATGTATGAAGAGGTATTACTTACTGTGGGGAAAAAAAAGTATTTAGTCAGCCACCAATTGTGCAAGTTCTCCCACTTAAAAAGATGAGAGAGGCCTTTAATTGACATCATAGGTAGACCTCAACTATGAGAGACAAAATGAGAAAACAAATCCAGAAAATCACATTGTCTGATTTTTAAAGAATTTATTTGCAAATTATGGTGGAAAATAAGTATTTGGTCACCTACAAACAAGCAAGATTTCTGGCTCTCACAGACCTGTAACTTCTTCTTTAAGAGGCTCCTCTGTCCTCAACTCATTACCTGTAGTAATGGCACCTGTTTGAAATTGTTATCAGTATAAAAGACACCTGTCCACAACCTCAAACAGTCACACTCCAAACTCCACTATGGTAAAGACCAAAGAGCAGTGGAAGGACACCAGAAACAAAATTGTAGACCTGCACCAGGCTGGAAAGTCTGAATCTGCAATAGGCAAGCAGCTTGGTGTGAAGAAATCAACTGTGGGAGCAATAATTAGAAAATGGAAGACATACAAGACCACTGATAATCTCCCTCGATCAGGGGCTCCACGCTAGATCTCACCCCGTGGGGTCAAAATGATCACAAGAACGGTGAGCAAAAATCCCAGAACCACACGGGGGGACCTAGTGAATGACCTGCAGAAAGCTGGGACTAAGGTAACAAAGGCTACTGTCAGTAACACACTACGCCGCCAGGGACTCAGATCCTGCAGTGCCAGACATGTCCCCCTGCTTAAGCCAGTACATATCCAGGCCCGTCTGAAGTTTGCTAGAGAGCATTTGGATATTCCAGAAGAGTATTGGGAGAATGTCATATGGTCAGATGAAACCAAAGTAGAACTGTTTGGTAGAAACACAACTCGTCGTGTTTGGAGGAGAGTGAATGCTGAGTTGCATCCAAAGAACACCATACCTACTGTGAAGCATAGGGGTGGCAACATCATGCTTTGGGGCTGTTTCTCTGCAAAGGGACCAGGACGACTGATCCGTGTACATGAAAGAATGAATGGGGCCATGTATCGTGAGATTTTGAGTGCAAACCACCTTCCATCAGCAAGGGCATTGAAGATGAAACGTGGCTGGTCTTTCAGCATCACAATGATCCCAAGCACACTGCCAGGGCAATGAAGGAGTGGCTTCGTAAGAAGCATTTCAAGATCCTGGAGTGGCCTAGCCAGTCTCCAGATCTCAACCCCATAGAAAACCTTTGGAGGGAGTTGAAAGTCCGTGTTGCCCAGCGACAACCCCAAAACATCACTGCTCTAGAGGAGATCTGCATGGAGGAATAGGCCAACATACCAGCAACAGTGTGTGCCAACCTTGTGAAGACTTACAGAAAACGTTTGACCTCTGTCATTGCCAACAAAGGATATATAACAAAGTATTGAGATGAACTTTTGTTATTGACCAAATACTTATTTTCCACCATAATTTGCAAATAAATTCTTAAAAAATCAGACAATGTGATTTTCTGGATTTGTTTTCTCATTTTGTCTCTCATAGTTGAGGTCTACCTATGATAACAATTACAGGCCTCTCTCATCTTTTTAAGTGGGAGAACTTGCACAATTGGTGGCTGACTAAATACTTTTTTTCCCCACTGTATTACTAAGCATTAGTTGGTGTACTGAAATCCAGGCTATGAACATTGCTATACAGGCTCTGTTTCAGGGCTCATGGGCCCTTGTATAGTATAGCCTAGTGTAGAGCATGCCTTTTAGTATTGCGCCCTACCAGCTGACTTGTTCTGCACATACTGTGGGGATGTGAAGAAAACAAGACTGCTTTCTACAATGTAGGAGCAATGAATCAAAGGTTCTAAGTTTGATAAAAGTAGCACAATGTTCCTTTAAATATCAGATGGTTTCAAAGTCTCTGCTAGGTCTAGTCCATACTCTAACTAAGACACCTTAGAATAAGTAGAAAATATCTTAACATCTCCACAAGGCAATGTTTTGGCACTGTGTGTGTGTCACTGTTTTTTCATCTGCACAGTGAATTGCACAGTTATATTCAGGGGCACAGTGTGTTGTGGAATTATTTTCCGAGGTTTCACACTATGAGGAGTTTTTGTAGCTATAGAGAGTGTGGATATGCTGCAAAAGTGAGTAGCTAAGGAAAACCGGACAGCACACTTTGCAGAGAGGTTGTGGCTGGGAGAAATTGACATTAATAATGTAGTGTATTTAGAATATTGTCATTATTCTACTTTGCTATTAAAAAGTAACAGTTTTCCAGAGTGATCTACATCATGGGCATCCTATATGTCTAAGATCTTGGAACCCCTTTCCAAGGGGAAAACCTGTTGCCTTGTTTATAATGTTATAATGTCATATATAATAATTTTACCATTTATTTCACAATGTTGTATAATATTATTATGTTTTATAATATATTATGTTTCTTTATGTTGTGTAATACCACCAGTTTGCACAGCTGGTGGTTCTCCTTTGTGGCCTTCAAATATGTGTGAAATGGCAAGGGAATTGCAGCCTGCATGTCATGTTCGGGTAGGATGCAGTTCAGTTAATTCAGGGTCTGATCTAAAAGACCTCTTACTTAAATGGCTGACATCATGCCTGTGGCCATGTAGAGGCTCATTCCTATTCATTTTAATGTCATTGAGCTGTTGCATTGCCATGTGACCATCAGACATGAGTTCACTTTCTGAATAGACAATATCAGCCATGTTTTCTAATCCTGTACAACCCTTTTAAGGTCCTCTGCTTCCTACAGTTCCGGGACTGCTATGAGGTCGACTTGTGCCCTCTTGAGTGAATAGGAGAGGGAAGTGGGGCAGAACACTCGTGAACATATCTCAACAAAACTCAGTTACATATAGCACTGCTTTTTCATCTTACATGTGCATACAGTATCTTTGCCAGCCAAGATGGGAACCCTTTATTACAATTTTGAATCCCTCTTGTGCATATTCATACTGATGATTCTGTTTACATCACTTTTCCTTTTTACCTTTGTTGTGATGTTTGTGTATAAATATGTGACACTTTGTGATATGCCATGTCTGATGAAGAGACCAAAGTAGTCCTGAAAACTTGCTATTACACTAGTCACTATTGAAATTACCACACCAAGAAGAACAAGCCCTAATGGCTATTCAAACTGAAGTAGCAGGTATCGGATCTGCAAATTATTAATAATTTTTTAGCACCTATCTCCAATCTGTGGCATGAGGGAGGGGCATAAAACCCAGGTTAAAGGCAGAGAATTTTTAGCCACATGAAATGAAACCTAAAAAATCAGATCAAGTGGTATGGGACGATTATGTGATGCCTCCTGTTTGTCGAAGCACCAATTGTTGCAAACTGAAAGAAATGAGATCCTTGAACTGGGAGACATTGGTTTATCGCACCGGCAGATGGCTTTGCGATAAGGTGGAGATGACAGCACTAATCAACACTGCATGTCCCAGTAGTTAGGATAGCAATAATGAACTGAAATGACAACAGCCTCTGCACGGTTGGATCATCTGATTGGAAGAATGGTGCACAGTGATCCATTCTGTATTGCATGTGAAATTTGACATGACATGCCTAGCCAAAAAGCCAATGGGCTATGGGTCAGATGTTCAGCTACAGGTGTTCCACTGACCTCTTGCCACCACTCCCAAAGGCCATCACAGAGTATAACTAGATGGCAATAGAGGCTGGAATAGAGGTCTGTCCTCAGTGATGAGTACCGCTTTTGTCTTGGATTGGTCTGGAGACCACATGGACAACTCCATGAAGAAGCCTTTAAGAGGGAATAACATACCAGTCCTACTCCCCAGATTATGGTGTGGAGTTGCACAATGTAGGGTAGCTGGACCTCTCTAATCTTCATTTCAGGTACACAGCTGGTATTACAGATTGGTGTTACATTGATTTGGTCATAGAACCAGTGTTACGGCCATTTCTCCAAAATGTCCCAAGAGCAGTTTTTAACAAGACAATACCAGGGCACAAGTTGCTTGTGCTATTGCAAGCAGCCTGCATGGCATAAACATGCTACAATGGTCTGCAACTTTTCCAGACTTGTTTCCCTTCGCGCACATCCAGGATATAATTCGTTAGCAATTACTGTACAAAGGGAACTGCCAGCAACCAATCTTGATGATTTGTGTGCCCAAGTGCATTCAGCGTGACATAACTTTCCTCTGACAACCATTAATGACCTCACAGATAGCATGCCAAAGTGTGTAGATGTATGTATTTCTGTGCATGGCGCACATTCTCGATACTGAATAGATCAAGATGTTTGAAATACTTTGTTTCCATTTTTTTAAATCATTTTCATATCATTGTCATGTCTATCGATTCTGTGATTTCCATCATTTATAGTAAACTGGCATAAATAATCATAACTCTGATGTGGCCAGTGGCACAAAAGCTAAAAAAAAGTTGCAAGTTATTGCGCAAAAACACATTTGCATAAACATTATCAATGCCTTGTACGCCAGATAACTGGTGTGATAACTCTCTCCCATTATTTTCTTTTGTAACATAATGACATTATTTAATAAAACATTAACCATCATAATCTTGTATTCCACAAGATCTATGAACCTTGACATCCTTTAATTAAACATGGTCATTGCTAAGTAACTACGTCACTATTACTATATTACAAGACTGCTTTTTTCATTTGTGTTACTTTGTATATAGAAAATAAATCAAAGATGTACACAGGTAAAAAAATGCTTATTAAACTGGTATTCCAATTACAACAAGTTATCACATCTGCTGAGACTCCCACTGATTGTCAGAATGGGGGTCCCATGTTCCTTCCCCCTCCCCAGTTGTAAGAGAATAGCCAAGCAGGGTTGAATGGAGCAGCGGTCGAGCATGTGTCCTGTCAGGCTATTCAAAATCTATGGCAGTGATGAAGATGAGCTAAGCTGAGTACTGTACTTAGCTATCTCCTTCAGCTCCTTAGAGTAGTTTGGATATAGTGTCAGGACGCCAATCACTGCTCTATTCAACTCCTTCTGACTGCATTCTTACAACTTGGGGAAGCAGAGGACACAGATGACAGTGGCCCATCCCCTGATGCCAGGCCTAGCTAGTATGATATACTGTATTTATATAACTTTGCTGAACAGTTAAAACATTCACTTAGCATAACCTTGACTTAAGCAGTACAATCATTCATTCATAACAACGAACACCAGATTGCATTTCTGTTTTCTCAATAAAAAAAAAGGGAAAAATGAAAAAAGGGACCTTCCATTTGTGTTTCAACATTGTACTCAGTGAAGACAGATACAAACAGGAAAGTATTCCTCTTGTATCTATCAATATAGAACTTTAGTGGCATTTGTTATGATCCTCTGATAAGGTATCAGAATAGTACATTAACATCACATTTTTCTGTAAATGGATGGCCATCTGTTTGCATCAGTTAAACAGATCAGCTAAATGATGTAAAAACTTGATGTAAATAGATCCTAAGAATCACCACAATGACAGTGTAAAAGTAGCCCATACTAAACCAGATTGCATACACAGGTGGACAAAATTGTTGGTACCCCTCATTTAATGAAAGAAAAACCCACAATGGTCACAGAAATAACTTGAATATGACAAAAGTAATTTGCCAAACTACATGTTGACAAGCCACAACGCTTCTGGGACAATGTCCTATGGACACATGAGACAAAAATCAAAATTTTTGGCAAGGCACATCAACTCTATGTTCACAGATGGAAAAATGAAGCATATCTTGAAAAGAACACTGTCCCTACTGTGAAACATGGAGGAGACTCTGTTATGTTCTGGAGCTGCTTTGCTGCATCTGGCACAGGATGTCTTGAATCTGTGCAGGGTACAATGAAATCTCAAGACTATCAAGGGATTCTAGAGAGAAATGTGCTGCCCAGTGTCAGAAAGCCTGGTCTCAGTCGCAGGTTATGGGTCTTGCAACAGGATAATGACCCAAAACACACAGCTAAAAACACCCACGAATGGCTAAGAGGAAAACATTGGACTATTCTGAAGTGGCCTTCTATGAGCCCTGACCTAAATCTTATTGAGCATCTTTGGAAGGAGCTGAAACATGCCGTCTGGAAAAGGCACCCTTCAAACCTGAGACAACTGGACCAGTTTGCTCATGAGGAGTGGGCCAAAATACCTGTTGAGAGGTGCAGAAGTCTCATTGACAGTTACAGGAATCATTTGATTGCAGTGATTGCCTCAAAAGGTTGTGCAACCAAATATTAAGTTAAGGGAACCATCGTTTCTGTCCAGGTCTGTTTCATGAGTTTTCTTTATTAAAAAATTCTGTTGAAGCATGGTTGAAAAGCAATGTCTGACTTTCGTTTGTTCATTTTCATAGAATTTTTATATATTATTACTTTTGTCAGATTCAAGTTATTTCTGTGACCATTGTGGGTTTTTCTTTCATTGAACGAGGGGTACCAACAATTTTGTCCATGTGTGTATGTATATATATTTATCTGTACGCAGGATACAGGAGGAGGAAGGCCCGTTAAAAGTTTGCTATGGAACCCAGTCTTTTCTAGTTAAGCCTCTGCCATTTGGGCAGCTGCAAGTGATGTCTGGTGCTGGCCTGCTGCTTCGAGCTGGAAACAAGTGGAGGAGAGCAACTGAAATCTCTGTGGGAATTGGGCTTGGTAACTATTACTTGTTTTAATTGATATGGGGCAACTACTGTGTGTGGCGCACTGGGGTGTATTATAATGTGTGTGGGGAAAAAGTTGTAAAACACTGACTTACACAATAATAAACTTTTCTTCCGCGGCCAAACCACAACATTTTCGCCCACGTGGGGCCTCGGCTTTAAGCGACTTTTTATTGTGAAAAAGTCATTTTTCTTTTTTCACAACTCAGTGTTAATAAAATCTGTTAAACCCCTTTGGGGTCAAAATGCTCACTATTCCCCTTTATAAATCCCTTAAAGGGTGTAGTTTTCAAAATAGGGTCACTTTTTGGGGTCTACCACTGTTTAGGAATTCTACAAATTAGACATGGCATATGAAAACTGTTCCAGCAAAATCTGTCCTCCAAAAGCCAAATAGTGCTCTTTCTGGTCCGAGCCATACCATGTACCATACAGCCGTTTAGGACCACATATTGGGTATTGCCATTTTTAGGAGAAATTGTGGAATGAACTGTGTCGTTGAGACAGCGAAACTGGGCGTGTCTCCACCAAACAAATACCTCGGGGAAAGGCCAGGGGGAAAAAGGGAGTTATTGTATAGTGGTATTAGGGGTGAATCATTCTTTGCAATCCATAATGAAATCATTATCAGAAAGCACTGATGCAAATACTAATAAAACTTAACATTTAATAATAAATATTAAAAAGGTCCCCAAAAATATATATATCAAACATCATAATTTAGCCACTCCATGGAGTCCAACGTTATAGCGGATATGCATGAAATCACCACCATATTTAGTTGTATATCATGGCAGCCACACAATTAAATAATGAAACGATCTTACCAATATCTGAAGACAGGAGTAACCCAGTAGGTGATGGTGCATCCCAGGAGGAAGAATTGCAGTCCCTATTCTTCCCCCTAAGACTTTCCCTTACACCCAAATTGACTCCTGCCCTAACAAGGGCAGTACCAAGCTGTCCTTAAAATGACCCTACAGTCATGGCCAAAAGTTTTGAGAATGATACAAATATTAATTTTTACAAAGTCTACTGCTTCAGTTTTTCTAATGGCAATTTGCATATACTCCAGAATGTTATAAAGAGTGATCAGCTTAACAGCAATTACTTGCAAAGTCAATATTTGCCTAGAAAATGAACTTTATCCCCCAAAACACATTTCAACATCATTGCAGCCCTGCCTTAAAAGGACCATCTAACATCGTTTCAGTGATTGCTCCATTAACACAGGTGTGGGTGTTGATGACGACAGGGCTGGAGATCAATCTGTCATGATTAAGTAAGAATGACACCACTGGACACTTTAAAAGGAGGCTGGTGCTTGCCATCATTGTTTCTCTTCTGTTAACCATGGTTATCTCTAAAGAAACACGTGCAGTCATCATTGAAATGCACAAAAATGGCCTAACTGGGAAGAGTATTGCAGCTAGAAAGATTGCACCTCAGTCAACAATCTATCGCATCATCAAGAACTTCAAGGAGAGAGGTTCCATTGGTGCCAAAAAGGCTCCAGGGCGCCCAAGAAAGACCAGCAAGCGGCAGGACCGTCTCTTAAAAGTGTTTCAGCTGCGGGATCGGGCTACCAGCAGTGCAGAGCTTGCTGAGGAATGGCAGCAGGCAGGTGTGAGTGCATCTGCACGCACTGTGAGGCGGAGACTCTTGGAGCAAGGCCTGGTCTCAAGGAGGGCAGCAAAGAAGCCACTTCTCTCCAGAAAAAACATCAGGGACAGACTGATATTCTGCAAAAGGTACAGGGAGTGGACTGCTGAGGACTGGGGTAAAGTCATTTTCTCTGATGAATCCCCTTTTCGATTGTTTGGAACATCTGGAAAACAGCTTATTCGGAGAAGAAGAGGTGAGCGCTACCACCAGTCTTGTCTCATGCCAACTGTAAAGCATCCTGAAACCATTCATGTGTGGGGTTGCTTCTCAGCCAAGGGAATCGGCTCTCTCACAGTCTTGCCTAAAAACACAGCCATGAATAAAGAATGGTACCAGAATGTCATCCAAGAGCAACTTCTCCCAACCGTCCAAGAGCAGTTTGGTGCTCAACAATGCCTTTTCCAGCATGATGGAGCACCTTGCCATAAAGCAAAGGTGATAACTAAATGGCTCAGGGAACAAAACATAGAGATTTTGGGTCCATGGCCTGGAAACTCCCCAGATCTTAATCCCATTGAGAACTTGAGGTCAATCATCAAGAGACGGGTGGACAAACAAAAACCAACAAATTCAGACAAAATTAAAGCATTGATTCTGCAAGAATGGACTGCTATCAGTCAGGATTTGGTCCAGAAGTTGATTGAGAGCATGCCAGGGAGAATTGCAGAGGTCCTGAAGAAGAAGGGTCAACACTGCAAATATTGACTTGCTGCATTAACTCATTCTAACTGTCAATATAAGCTTCTGTTACTCATAATATGAATGCAATTATATTTCTGTATGTGATAAAAACATCTGACAAACACACATAAAAACCAGAGGGCAGCAGATCATGTGAAAATAGAATATTTGTGTCATTCTCAAAACTTTTGGCCATGACTGTATATGCCCTGGGGTCCCTTTTTCTTGTGTTATCCCTAGTCCCTACACGTTTCCTGATACAGTAACGCACCAATCATCAGGGGACTTACTAGACTACTCATAAATTTCAAAATTCTTGGTCAATTAACATATACAAAAGTAAATAAATAAATAAATGCTGCCTACAGTGGTAAAGCAAAGCAAATAAAACCCCACAATGGAAGAAAAACGCTGACTGACTCCATATAGTGACAATGGTAGCAAGATCCCAGCATATCAGAGTAACTTATATAGTAATGGACTCCACCTATCAACCAGGTGTGCCCAAATTCACATAGATGATGTTTGAATATCGCGCTAAAAGCAGCGCATACTGATGACGTCATACGTAAGACAACGTCATCCCATTATACTAGGAGCGAGATATAACATACTGCGCATGTGCGGAATAAAAATCTCGCGCATACGCATACTTTCCCGATCTCCGGCCAAACATACCACGCATGCACGAAATCAATCCAACGCGCATGCACATATCCTCCCAATCTCCGGCATCACACATCGAAAACGAGCATGCGCAATGGGGCAAGCTTCTAAATAGGCCCATCAATGCGCATAAGCTACAGGGAAGATTAAAATATTGTCTTTTAAACAAAATAGTTCAAATAAGGTCCATAAAGATTCCGCAGTGATCAAACAGCCAGCCAATTGCTAGATAACGATAAACCACACAGGTATAAACCGGAAAGAAAACCTGGAGAGGCCCAATCAGCCTGCCATCCAGGTACAACAGCCCCAGGACATTAAAGGCTCAATTAAATCAGAGAAAATATAATGACCAAGAGCAAAAATGCCCAGAGTTAAAGGGGCAGCAGGTCAAATAAAGACACAAAACATACAGCAAACGAAAAGTACTACTACGATCATAAATGACCCCAAGAAAAACTTTTGCTCTATACAAAAATATTTTTATTTATACTGTCGAAATATACCCTATTCACAAAAAAATCTCACACGGTCTGATCTATCTTATTAAGTGGAAGAAGAGAGGAGGGAAAGAAGGGAACAAGAGGGGGGATCAAATGAAACAGCAAAAATTAAGCCGCTCATTAAGCCCATTTGGAATCTCAGTTTTTAATTTAAATATCCATTTTGTCTCGCACTGCAATGTCATCTTATGCCAGTCACCCCCTCTTGGATGGGGTTTTACCAAGTCAATACCTGTAAAACGCAGGCAGTTTACATTACCCCCGTGGCACAAGTTAACTTGTCTCGCCACTGGGGTATCCCATTCATTCCGTATATCCCCAAGATGCTCACCAATTCTTTTCCTCAACTCTCGATTAGTTTTTCCAACATATTCCAATTTACACTAGCATGTGATCTTATAGATTATTCCCCTCGACCGACAGGATATAAAGTGTTTTATTTCAAAAGTAGCTTTTAAATTTTCCCGTCCTGCCAGTAAAAATGGACATGAAGAGCAACCACTACACTTAAAACAACCTTTTGGTGGAGATAGCCATGAAGTAGTTTTTTGTACATCTAAATGGCTATGAACTAGGCGATCTTTCAAGGATCTTCCTCGCCTGAATGTGATCTGTGGTCTTTCACTTACAACTGCCTTGATATCAGGGTCCATAGTTAAAATGTCCCAATGGCGCTGTAAGACCTCTCGTACTTGTGATGCCCAGTTGTCAAAAGTTCCAATCAAACGAACAATTTTTTCTGAACTAGTTTGTTCTATTTTTTTGGGTCTCAATAATTGAGTATGATCACAATTCAGGGAAGACCTATATGCTTCTCTCAAAATTTTGTCAGGATAGCCATGTCTAATAAACCTTGATCTAAGATCAGCAGCTTGGTCCACAAAGTCCTGTCCCCCCGAACAGTTTCTTCTAAGTCTCAGATATTGGCCACGAGGAATTCCCCTCTTCAATGAATAAGGATGATTACTCCTCCATTGAAGAAAGGATATTATTAAAAAATTTCAGGGTGAACCAGAATTTGCGTCCAAGGAAATACAACTCCAGAGTTCTCTGGAGAAATTTCAATACCATTTAAAGGAATGCAAGCATAAACAGTTTGCTCGGGACCTACAGAATTTTAGAGAAAACAAAGTATATAGCACAATAGGTGACAGATCCGTGTAGAGGTGGGGAAAGTGAGATATCTTCTACAGATACTGAACGCTCGGATTCTGAAACCCGTAATAAATCAACTAGGGGACGACCGAGAGGGAGAGGTAGAGGGAGAGAAAGACGCGGAAAAAAATTATGCTGTTTTGCGCGGTAATACGACTATTGAGTATAGTGGATCTTTACAATCTTTGCTATTGGAGGCTAAGACCTCGAGGTTGATTTCTGAGAAGGAATTTGATTTTTTGATGCCTCTGACACCAGTGGAGGCAACTTTTTACTGCCTACCGAAAGTCCACAAAGGCCTGTCCCCCCTAAAGGGACGACCAATTGTCTCAGGAGTAAATAGTTTGTGCCAAAATGCTGGGATTTATTTGGATAAAGTTCTAAGATCTTTTGTAACTTCCCTCCCTTCTTATGTACAGGACACTTCCGACTTGCTTTGTAAGCTGGAAGGTGTAACCCTTGATGATGGTGTTATTTTATACTCTATTGATGTAGAGGCACTATATTCATCAATACCACATCAATGGGGTTTAAAGGCCATGGAGTATTATCTAAAGTCACGTGGGAATCAGTACCGTGCCCATAGTCAATTCATTTTGGATCTTTTGGAATTCTCCTTGACTCCTTAACTTTTTTGTCTTTAATGGTAAGCACTTCCACCAGCTCAGGGGCACTGCCATGGGTAATCCACGTGCACCTACGTATGCAAACTTGCTCCTGGGCTGGTGGGAGGAGACAATGGTGTTTACAGAAGAAAGAGAAGATTTTGTTACTAGAATTGAACTGTGGGCACGGTACATTGATGATATCTTGTTTTTGTTGAGAGGTAGTGCAGAGTCTTTCTCAGCATTTGTAGGGACTTTAAACGTGAATAAAATTGGTCTAGCTTTCACGTTTGAAGTTGGAGGCTCTACCCTCCCATTCCTGGATGTATTGATCTCTAAGGGTTGTGGAGGCATACTGAATACTTTTTTCAGGCACCTGACCCACATTGTCCTCATCTACACAAAGCCCCCATCCTGTTGCTTCCCCAATTATAAAATATATGATATAACCCCCCATAATGAATAATACTCACAAGTGCATCTTTATATTAATAATGTCCATGTGTACCCTGTATAAATGGTGCCCCTTATTAATAATGCCCCAGGTGTTAACTAATTAAAAGGTTTTCCAGGTAATTTATAAACTAATCAGTGGGGCTCAAAAACCCAGGACCCCTACTGATCAGCTATACATGTCTATGTGACAAGGCTGTAATTACATCACACGGTCACTATAAACAGACAGTGTATGATATAAACTGGCGCCATAGCCCCTGTTTATACCACCCCATTTACACACACTATAATGTTCCACAGCAGCCCCTGCACGCGGTATTATGGCCTGCAGCGGCCCCTGCACACGGTATTATGGCCGCAGTGGCCTGTGCACATGGTGTTATGGCCCGCAGCGGCCCCTGCACACGGTATTATGGCCCGCAGCGGCCCCTGCACAGGGTATTATGGCCCGCAACGGCCCCTGTATATGGTATTATGAACCCCAGCGGCCCCTGCACACTGTATTATGCCTCACAGCACCCCCTACACACTGTATTATGCCTCGCAGCGACCCCTGTACATGGTAGTATGCTCCATAGTGGTCCCTGCACACGGTATTATGCTCCATAGTGGCCCCTGCACATGGTATTATGCTCCATAGTGGCCCCTGCACACAGTATTATGCCCCTTAGTGGCCCCTGCACATAGTATTTTGTTCCACAGCAACCACTGCACACGGTATTATGCTCCCTAGTGGCCCCTGCACATGGTATAATGCCCCATAGTGATCCCTGCACACAGTATTATGCTCCATAGTGGACCCTGCACACAGTATTATGCCCCTTAGTGGCCCCTGCACATAGTATTATGTTCCACAGCAACCACTGCACACGGTATTATGCTCCCTAGTGGCCCCTGCACACGGTATTATGCCCCATAGTGACCCCTGCACACGGTATTATGCTCCATAGTGGCCCCTGAACATGGTATTATGCTCCATATTGGCCCCTGCACTGGTATTATGCTCCATATTGGCTCGTGCACACGGTATTATGCTCCATAGTGACCCCTGCACACGGTATTATGCTCCCTAGTGGCCCCTGCACATGGTATTATGCTCCCTAGTGGCCCCTGCACACGGTATTATGCCCCATAGTGGCCCCTGAACACGGTATTTTGCTCCATAGTGGCCCCTGAACATAGTATTATGCTCCATATTGGCCCCTGCACATGGTATTATGTTTCATAGTGGCCCCTGCACACTGTATTATGCTCCATATTGGCCCCTGCACATGGTATTATGCTCCATAGTGGCCCCTGAACATGGTATTATGCTCCATATTGGCAACTGCTGATGTTATTTTGCCCCATAGCGGCCCCTGCACTGGTATTATGCTCCATATTGGCCCCTGCACATGGTATTATGTTCCATAGTGGTCCCTGCACACTGTATTATGCTCTATAGTGTCCCCTGCACACAGTATTAAGCTCCATAGTGGCCCCTGCACATGGTATTATGCTCCTTACTGGCCCCTTAACATGGTATTATGCTCCATATTGGCCCCTGCTGACGCTATTATGCCCCATAGCGGCCCCTGCACTGGTATTAAGCTCTATATTGGCCCCTGCACATGGTATTATGCTCCATAGTGGCCCCTGCACACGGTATTATGCTCTCTAGTGGCCCCTACACACGGTATTATGCTCCCTAGTGGCCCCTGCACTGGTATTATGCTCCACAGTGGCCCCTGCACACGGTATTATTCTCTATAGCCCCTCTCCAAGTGGCCCCTGCACATGGTATTATGCTCCCTAGTGGCCCCTGCACTGGTATTATGCTCCACAGTGGCCCCTGCACACAGTATTATGCTCCACAGTGGCCCCTGCACACGGTATTATGCCCCATAGTGGCCCACCCATGAACTATTATTATACTCTGGGGCAGGGGCGTAAATACCGGGGTAGCAGTGATAGCGGCTGCCACAGGGCCCCACAAACCAGTGGCGTAACGGGCCAGGCAGGGTATGGTGCCTGTGGCCAGCTGGAGATGGCCGGGGCCCCAGGCCACTATGATAGCGGTCGAAGAAAGCCTGGTTCCCCGACCGCTATACATACTGTTATTGGAAAGGGGCCCTGGCATATTGCAGGCTCCTTTCCAATAGATGGCAGGGCAGGCACCCAGGGGAGGTGACTGAAAACAATAAATACATATTTTCAGCTCTCCTGGGCACAGCGTTCTCTTCGGCGCTCTTCCGTTATGTGACTGAGGACTGTGATTAGGCCCCAGCGGTCACATGGGGTGCAGCCACGTAATGATGTCAGTGCGCCCCCACGTGGCCGCTGAGGCCCAATCACAGGACTCAGCAGCAACGTCGGAAGAGGGACTGAAAACGCTGAAGACAGCAGGATGGAGCATGGATGCCAAGGAAAGGTAAGGCAAGGTGAGTATGAATGTTTGTTATTTTTAATCACCTTCCCTGGGCCTCCGATTATTATACTCTGTGGTCTGAAAAGAGCATATTATACTGTGTGTGGGGGGGAGCAATGTAGAGCATATGATGCTGTATGGGGGCCACTGTGGAGCATATAATGCTGTGTAGGGGCCACTGTTAAGCATATTTTACTGCTTGGGGACCCATAATCGGTTCGGGGGGGCCCCATGTCAAATGTTCACCTTGGGGCCCAGCCATTCCTAGTTACGCCACTGCTCTGGGGTCTTTTCAGACCCCAGAGTATAATGATTGGAGACCCAGGAGAGGTTACAAACATAAAAACCAGTGTTACTTACCTTTCCTGGGCACCCGTGCACTCCCTGCTGCTTTCAGCTCTGTTTAATTGCGCACAGATGTCATGTGATCAGGCCGGCAACGCGACCTGATGACGTCACCAGAGGGCCCAAGCCTGCCTGGAGTAACATTGGATCGCAGGAGAGGTAAGTAGCATTGGTTTTTATGTTCCCTCACCTCCCCTGGGTCTCCGATTATTATACTCTGGGGTCTGAAAAGATCCCAGAGTATAATAGTAGTATTTGAGGCCCGCGGCCTCACTTATCTACCCCCGCACCTGCTCACAGTCGTTATCCTCACCTACCTGCGATCCCTTGATGGAGCCGCTGTCTCCTCTTCTTGTCCACGACGTCTGTGTCTCAGCGTAGGTGGCACGATGACGTCATTGTATCGCTGTCTGCACTGAGATGCGGACGTCTCGTAAGCCAACCCCCCTCAGCTTTGTTTTTTTAAAGCGGCCTGTCCTAGGCTAGTTTACATTAAATAAATAGTAAAAATGCCGCCTCCCAGACAGTGACGGATAGTGCCGCCTGAGGTGGCCGCCTCACTTTGCCTCATTAGAGGTGCGCCCCTGCATCCAGAGCCACTGCACCCTAAAAGTATTACAATAACCATCATTTCTATAGCACAAAAAAATATGCCTTTAAACAACAAATGTATTTTAGGGTGCAGATACATGCAGCAGATCTGAGCATACGCCACACAGCCAGTAACAAGTTGTAGACAATAATCCATACATTTCTTCCCTATACTAAGTGCGTCCATAGTCAACGCATGTCTTCACCCTAAAAGTATGACAATAACCTTTATTTATATGGCACAAAAACTTTTATATGACAAATGTATTTTAGGGTGCAGATACATGCAAGAGCTCTGACCGTAAGCCACACAGCCAGTAAGTTGTAGACAATAAATTTTGTGCTGCCAGAGCCGTTGCATATTTGCACTCTAAAAGTATAACAATATAAAAATAAAAAAAAAATCTGAATTTATGTAGATAGATAAAAGATAGATAGATATGAGAGAAAGGGGTAGAGTGAGGGGCACTGAAGTGTGTGTGTAGGTGTTGTGATACTCCCCCCCCCCCCAGCCCGGGGGGGGGAGAGGGGGAGTTTTTTTTTTATATATATTTTATCTCCAACCAGCCCGCCGCGGGCCGCCCCCCAAAAAAAAGGGGGGGGGTGGGGGAAACCTCCCCTCCCTCCCCGCCCCCCCCCTCCCCACACCCCACAGAGGGGGGGGGGGGGGGGGGGCCCCCCCCCCCCCCCTTCTAAAAAACAAAAAACAGCACCCCCCCGCGCGCCCCTCCGGGGGGGGGGGGGGCGGCAGGGCGCCCACACCCCATTTTTATTTTTTTTATTTACTTCCCTTCTCAACCTTTTTTTTTTAAAAGTGTACCCCATGACCCCCCCCCCCCCCCCCCGGCGTCTATTTTGGTATTTTACCAAACCATGCCCCCCTGGCTTTTTGGTATTGGATAAACCCCCACTCCTTCCCAAAACCACATGTGAACCGAGAGCAAGGCAGGTGGTTTGGTCTCCGCAACCAGAAATGAACGCACACGCGGTAGTTCAAGAAAAGAATATATATTTACTATAAGTTAATAAAGGCTATTTGAAGGTAAAATGACAGGGATAAAGACAAGCAAAATATACAATATAGCATGAACAATTTCAAGGCAAATTCTGCAATGGTTTCTACTTTTACTCTGTCCAATTCTGCAGTATGGACACTGAATGAACAATATACTCAAAACTATCCCTAACTGACCCTGACATCACATTTGGGTGCACCCCCTTTTCCCCAGTGGTCCAGGTGGACCGCTTACAGTCTGTAGAAGCGCGCGGTGGGGCCCAAAGTCGGTCCTTTCTTTTATAGTGAAACGTCCTCTCCTCACTGTTATCAGGATCTTGGGAGAAATGAAGTCCTCTTTAACAGGGAAACCCAATGAATGCAATGTAATCCAACAGCAGATTCCACTCAGCACACTGACAGTCCTGCCGAATCCATACACTGAGCTGGGATGTAAGCCGGGGTTTAGCAGGTGCTGTCCAGTACATCAACAGCACTGCGAGTCTCTATCTGTGGTATCCATATACACAGTCACAATGTCAGTCTCACTGATCAGCCACTGAGCACAGTTCCTTTCACGTGGACTCACTAGTCCTGTTGTCTCTTTACACTCTGTTTGTCTCTGGACCAAGATACAGCTTAGCTGTACAGAAAAATCTCCACACCAGTTCAATACAACACTTGCTAAGATGGCTGCTGCTCTTTGTCTCGTCACTTCCTGCTTCTCTGCTCACATTCTGTCTGCAGAACAGGCAAGCTGACATAAAAGGGGGGGGAGTCACTCCAGCATCATGTCACAATTACAATGGCTGCTGTCTTAAAGGAACAGAATCACAGAAATACATTCAACATTAACAGTTTATACAGACAAATGAAGCTTAGGACAACATTGGCTGTCTCTTACATATTCCCCCCCACTTTAAGATTGGCAGTCCCTGCCTATGACTGTATATCCAGAGGGTTGTACTTTTATGCACAGGGTGGTAGTATACCGATGTATGGCAGGCCAAACAAACTCATCCTGCGCATACCGAACAGGGGGAATACCAGCATTTGGCCTAGTGGTCCGTCTGAGGACCGGTGGTATATTATGGGGTGCTGCAGCTATGGGCTGAGAAGGACCAGCGGATTCCGCACCAGAGGGGGCACAGGCCGGAGATACAGTAGTCACAGGTGGAACATCCCCAGGAGCAGGGATCGGCCAACAATCATCCTCCTCGTCTGAGGCCCATTCCGCACCTCCATTCTCTGACTGTGGGAGCTCATTCACATTGGCAAGCCCATCATGATTTGTCCCTTCAGAATGACACAGGCGCAACATATTTCGGTGAAGTACTCGAACACAATCAGTTCCTTCTTTCTGGACCTGGTACACTGGCCCATTCGCATACTTGCGGCCAACAACACGATACGGCAAAGCCTCCCATCGGCTTTCCAATTTCCCTTGGGGTTTCTTGACACGAACTAGCACCAGGTCGCCTGGTTGCAATGGTGCTTCTTGCACTGGGGTCTTATCAGGATGGGGATGTTCTTGCAGGCGCTGCCGCACCAATCGATGGATCGTCTCAAGTCTCTGCCGGTGCGCCCGCACCCAAGAGGTTGGATCCCTCGGAGGGAACCCATCCACATCATCCAACTGTAATTCTCCTACGCTTCGCCCAGACCGCCCAAAGAGAAGTGTATAAGGAGAGTACCCCGTTGTAGAATGGACCTGATTGTTATAGGCCCACACCATTTCAGACAAGAACTGAGGCCACTGTAACTTCTTGTCTTCCTCCAGAGTCCGCAGCATCTGTAGCAGAGTTCTGTTGAATCTTTCACAGGCCCCATTTCCCTGAGGGTGGTATGGAGTCGTGTGCGACTTCTTTATCCTGTAGATACGTTGAACTTCTTTCATTACGTGTCCCTCAAAGCAGGCACCCTGGTCGGAGTGGATGCGTTTAGGGCACCCATATACTCGAATGAAATCTTGGCACAGAGCACGAGCTGCTGACTCAGCTGTCTGGTCCTTGGTGGCGGTTACCACCGCAAATTTGGTGAAGTGATCCACCATTACGAGGCAATACTGGTGTCCGCTATTGGATGGGCCCACCATTAGATAGTCTATCATGACGATTTCTAAAGGTTCCTGGGTCACGATGGTTTGCAGGGGAGCTCTCTGTTCTATTGCCTTATGGATCTCACAAGTTCGACAGCTGCGGCATACTTCTTCGACCATTTGACGAAGACCAGGGCAGTAAATCAGTCGCTGTAACCAACGAAAGGTCTTCTCATGACCAAAATGTCCATTCTTATTATGAGCCTCAACTGCCAACGAGCGAGCCAGTTCACTAGGCACCACAATTTGGTATCGAATGTCGATCTCAGAAGGTAAATAGACCTTTCGGCATAGCACTCCATTTTTCATCTCCAACTTTTCCCACTGACTCAGAACAGATAATATCTCACGTGTCAGTCGTTCTCTTTCCTCTCTACAGGGCTTCTGGCCTTTCTCAACACACTTGATCATCTGTGCCAGCCCCTCATGGGTCTGTTGTATCTGTGCCCATTCCTGTCGTGAGGGACCAAAGAAAGGAGCCGTTTCAGTCCCCTCCAACTCAAACTGATTAGCGGCGGCCAAGGCCTGTGAAAATCTGCTGAAGTCGGGCACCTCCACATGCTCCAACTCATGATCCACGTCTACTGTGGGGGTCTGGGCGGTTACCCTAGAAAGCCCGTCAGCATTCTGGTTCTCTGTCTTGGACCGATACTTAATGCGGTAATTGAACTTAGTCATTCGGGCTATCCACCTCTGCTCTAACGCCCCGAGCTTGGCATTTTCCAGGTGAGCTAGTGGGTTGTTGTCAGTCAGTACTAAAACTTCAGCACCGGTCAAATATTCAGAGAATTTCTCGGTCATGGCCCATACCAGTGCCAACAGCTCCAACTTAAATGAACTATAATTCTCGGGGTTTCTTTCAGAATCTCTCAAAGACCGGCTGCCGTACGCTATGACCCTCTCCTGGCCATCCTGAAGCTGGGAAAGCACTGCTTCAAGACCATACAGGCTTGCATCCGTATACAGCTGGAACGGCAAGTGGTAATCAGCATATGCCAAGATTGGGGCTGTTGTCAGTGCATCCTTTAATGCCTGGAAGGCTTGTTCCTGTTCAGGTCCCCACTTCACGGACCGGTTCTTTGGACCACCGGATGTGCCTCGTAGGAGAGCATTAAGTGGTGCTGCTACCTTGGCGAAATCCTTAATAAACCGTCGATAGTAACCGGCTACTCCAAGGAACGCCCTCACTTCTCGCAGGGTAGTCGGTATTGGCCAATCTTGAACAGCCGCTATCTTGTCTCTTGATGGTCTCACCCCTTCTCCTGATACGCGGTGACCCAAGTAATCAATTTCAGATTGGAACAACCGACATTTACTGGGTTTCAATTTGAGCCCATGTTCCCGCAATCTTCGAAATACTTGCCCCAACTGGTGGAGATGGTCTTCAAAGGTCGCAGAATACACTATAATGTCATCCAAGTAGATGAGAGTGAACTCAACGTTGAAGTCACCGAGACATTTCTCCATCAACCGCTGAAACGTTCCGGGTGCATTTGTCAACCCGAAGGGCATCCGGTTAAATTCGTATAGTCCCATGGGCAAGATGAATGCCGTCTTCTCCTTGTCTTTTGTGGCCATCGGCACCTGCCAATACCCACTAGCCAGATCTAGTGAGGAGAAGTACCGGGCTCTCCCCAGCGCTGAGAGGGACTCCTCAATCCGTGGCAAGGGGTAGGAATCTCGTACGGTGCAAGCGTTTAACTTCCGATAGTCTACGCAAAATCGGATGGACCCATCTTTTTTTCTTACTAACACCACAGGAGCTGCCCAGGGACTCTGGCTTTCTTGGATGATCCCACCCTGTAGCATCTTAGCTAACAGTTCTTTTACTTCCTGATACAACTGTGGAGGAATTTGTCGGTAGCGCTCTCTAATTGGAGGGGTGTCTCCTGTGGGAATCTCATGGTAGATCCCTGTGGTACATCCAAAATCTTCAGCATACCGTGAAAAGGCGGCTCGGTTCTCCCACAACAGTTCATCTACCTTCTGCACACATTCCAGAGAACATGAACTTGCATCCATCTTCATCTGTTCTCGTATTGCACGGCCATTCCATTCAGAGGTGGGTTCCTCATCTTCTCCCATGGACACAGTTACGGTCCACTCATCCCTTTCAGTCGGCTTCAGCTGCATTGGAGTTACTTTCCTTACTTCCTCCGGAGTCACATAGATGTTAGCCAGCTGCCTCCCTGGGGTCAGGTCCACACTCTGGTCCTGAGTGTTTACACATCGAAGTGGTACTCTTCCATTGCGAACTATTGCCAAGGAACGGGCCACTAGCGGATCAACACCTCCTTCGGCTGCCTGCAGTGGTTCTACCAACACAGCTATGCCCTCTAGTTTCCGACAGGTGCCTATGGGCATAGACACTATTGTCTCCCGACTGGGTGGCAGTGTAACTTTTGTATGCAAAGGAACTGAAATTCGAGCCAGAGGACGCTGCGCATCCGAACTTTTCTGTAAGCCACATGTCCGGATCAGCCGCTGGAAAGCTGTTTGAGTAGGCCGATGGGTGGTGGTTTCTTTCCAATAACCGTGACCTTTCTTTTCAAAGAGGATCTGATCTAATTCTTTTAACACATTCATCCCCAAAATGACAGGGACCTTTACTTCATGTGACTCCTGTACCACCACAATGCCTTTCCTACCCAGATCTTGGCCACATACCCGGACATTCATCCAGGCCACTCCCACGACTGGAACTGGTAACTGGTTAGCTGCGACCACTCGTACGAATGTATGGGGATCATATTTCACATGTTGCTGGAAGTACCGTTCATAACAGTCTCTACTCAAGGTCGTTACTTGGGAACCCGTGTCAATCATCCCGGTAACCGGAATACCCTCCATTTCCACCTGTATAACAGGACTTGCAGCGATCAGGTCATCATTAGGGCATTCTCCCCACATAGTCTCCTTGTCAGTCTCCCCTACTACACGCCCTACAGCAGCAGGGGACTTCAGTTTAACGGCGGTCTCTCATAAGTTTGTCGCTGCTCTGGACATCTAGCAGCAACGTGGCCCATCCGTCCACACTCCCAGCAGCGTATCTCCCGTCGTTCTGGCCATCTGTTTGGGCCCCTTCGGTAAGCCCCTTCGATTTCTCCTGAGCACTGCATTAACTGATTTGGACCCCTTCGGTAGGTCCTATCCTCATCCCTCCAGCGGGGTGGTGGGTGATTCTGATTTTCTGGGTATGGACGGCTCACCCTTTCACCTCCAGTTTTCTGGAAGTCTGCAATTTTCATAGAATGTTCATCACAACGGGTGTGCAAGTGTTCCATTTGCTCTTGCAGTTTCTGCATTACTGTGAGAATTTCTTTAACCGTCCCCTTTTCTACTGTCTCTGAGCCAGAACTAGCCCCCTGTGACAAAGTAACTCCAACTGCGGTCTGGGGCTTCGGGAACATACTATTGGCACGGGAGATGGCCTCTACCTGTACATCATGGAATTTAGCATCAGTCTCTCGTCGTATAAAATCCTGCATAGTCACAGTTAAACTGCCGTCACGTATCCCCAGGACAAACTGGTCACGGAGAGTCCGATCAGGGTTACAGAAGGCTGGCGAGCCCCCTCTTTCCTTCACTTGAATATCTCGGAGCAGTTCTTGTAGGGCATTTGCATATTGGGGAAGGCTTTCATTCTCCTGTTGTACCCTCTGGAAGAACCGAGCCTGCAGAGACCCCAGCAATGCAGTTTCTCCATAAATGGTTTCTAGAATCTGGACTACTTGCTCAAATGTCTGCCTTTGTTCAAATGGCCTCAATATCACCGTGGTCTTAGCATCCCCTTGTAATGTCAATATTGCTAGCTCTACTAGTACTTCTGGTGCGGTCTGGTACATTCGCTGTATCATTCGTATCTGTTCCACCCACATACTCACTGACATATTATTGCCATCAAATTTAGCTAACTGACTCATTATAGCCCCTGCTGGCATTCTTCCTCCAGCACCATTCTCCCGAACGGGTGCGTCACCGTCCATTCTGGTAAGCGGATCCTGCCGACTACGCCAATTTGTGAACCGAGAGCAAGGCAGGTGGTTTGGTCTCCGCAACCAGAAATGAACGCACACGCGGTAGTTCAAGAAAAGAATATATATTTACTATAAGTTAATAAAGGCTATTTGAAGGTAAAATGACAGGGATAAAGACAAGCAAAATATACAATATAGCATGAACAATTTCAAGGCAAATTCTGCAATGGTTTCTACTTTTACTCTGTCCAATTCTGCAGTATGGACACTGAATGAACAATATACTCAAAACTATCCCTAACTGACCCTGACATCACATTTGGGTGCACCCCCTTTTCCCCAGTGGTCCAGGTGGACCGCTTACAGTCTGTAGAAGCGCGCGGTGGGGCCCAAAGTCGGTCCTTTCTTTTATAGTGAAACGTCCTCTCCTCACTGTTATCAGGATCTTGGGAGAAATGAAGTCCTCTTTAACAGGGAAACCCAATGAATGCAATGTAATCCAACAGCAGATTCCACTCAGCACACTGACAGTCCTGCCGAATCCATACACTGAGCTGGGATGTAAGCCGGGGTTTAGCAGGTGCTGTCCAGTACATCAACAGCACTGCGAGTCTCTATCTGTGGTATCCATATACACAGTCACAATGTCAGTCTCACTGATCAGCCACTGAGCACAGTTCCTTTCACGTGGACTCACTAGTCCTGTTGTCTCTTTACACTCTGTTTGTCTCTGGACCAAGATACAGCTTAGCTGTACAGAAAAATCTCCACACCAGTTCAATACAACACTTGCTAAGATGGCTGCTGCTCTTTGTCTCGTCACTTCCTGCTTCTCTGCTCACATTCTGTCTGCAGAACAGGCAAGCTGACATAAAAGGGGGGGGGAGTCACTCCAGCATCATGTCACAATTACAATGGCTGCTGTCTTAAAGGAACAGAATCACAGAAATACATTCAACATTAACAGTTTATACAGACAAATGAAGCTTAGGACAACATTGGCTGTCTCTTACACACACAAACTACAGTAAATACTGACTTTGGAATAAACGCACAAAACACTTTATTTTGGGTGTCAAAATGGCCACAGCTTTATTTAAATCACAGAACTAAAATAATCACAGAAGGAGTCAGGTGAAGTGCTAGACCATTGGGATTCATGAATACTGTGAGATCCCCAGCTGTCTGACATACAGCAACTGGCCAGACAGCAATAAAGGGGCGGCACGCTGCGTCTTGTAATTCTAGAAGAGCCAGTACACTTTAAGGGCACCAACAACCCTGTGCTTAACCACTGTGCCCACCCCTGGATGTCGTTACTATTACGACATCCTTCAGGCTGGCCATTTCTAAAGCTCAGCCTGTTCACCACCATGAGTTTTAACCTTCTCTATTACTTAAAATAAGTCCACAATAACTTGTCTGCAATTTCCACCTGACTCCTCAACCGCCACAGAGAGGTCATTTGACACCTTAAATGTACTCGACCGCTAAACGAACTGATTAGGAATGCAATAGCCCTCTAGAATCTTTATATACTACAAGTCCCATACCATCTTCTCTACCATATACCTTAGCCACTGAGCTATGAATGTTGCTGAAAATGCAACTATAGTGATAAGGCTGTAGTTAGAAACTAGTAAAGAGAAATAGACTATAATACTGAAATTACCATAAACCTCTTCTATCATCTTTCAGTCATTTTCAGAGCACTTGATGACCTTTACCCTTAGCCACATGCACTGACCCAAGGGCACCCAGACTGAAATTTGAAGCTAAAAATTCTCTCTTTTGCTGGACATGGGCCAGCAGCATCATGATGCCGCCCGTTCTGCTAGGGAGCAACAGGACTATATACTGTAGCTCCTGCATGCAGAGCATGGGGTTATCATGATAAGTAGTGCTGGGCTCCATTCGCTAGCTGGCTGTGATAGACGCTCTGTTGCAGCTTTTGCTGTATCGCCCTGTTGGCAACCTTAAGAGAAATATGAGTTGGTGAATAAAAATGGTCATATATCTTCACTAAGAAAAATTACAAGTCAACAGAAATGGTCCTTGAAGCTATAGATTTTTATCAAAAACATGCCCGCTTTTTTGTTTTTTAATATTTTTCTTTCCCTTCAGCCGCAGCCACCACCAGCTCGGAGGGCTCAGTTTGTTGCACAGGCATGTAAAAACTGATAGCCATGACCGTAGGGACTTACCTTAACAGGGTCTTTTTAAAATGAATAATTGGTTTGCAGAAACCAGGTGGTCCATACCTCAATGGTTACCTCTCCACACCAGGGGGCCATACCTCCGATGGTTACCCCTCCACACCAGGGAGCCATACCTCCGATGGTTACCACTGCACACCAGGGGGCCATACCTCCGATGGTCACCCCTCCACACCAGGGGGCCATACCTTCAATGGTTACTCCTGCAGACCAGGGGGCCATACCTCTGATGGTCACCCATCCACACCAGGGGGCCATACCTCCGATGGTTACCCCTCCACTCCAGGGGGCCATACCTCCGATGGTTACCCCTGCACACCAGGGGGCCATACCTCCCATGGTCACCCCTCCACACCAGGGGGCCATACCTTCAATGGTTACTCCTGCAGACCAGGGGGCCATACCTCCGATGGTCACCCATCCACACCAGGGGGCCATACCTCCGATGGTTACCCCTCCACTCCAGGGGGCCATACCTCCGATGGTTACCCCTTCACACCAGGGAGCCATACCTCCGATGGTCACCCCCTCCACACCAGAGGGCCATACCTTCAATGGTTACTCCTGCAGACCAGGGGGCCGTACCTCCGATGGTCACTCATCCACACCTGGGGGCCATACCTCCGATGGTTACCCCTCCACACCAGGGTGCCACAACTCCGATGGTCACCCATCCACACCAGGGGGCCATACCTCCGATGGTTACCCCTCCACACCAGGGAGCCATACCTCCGATGGTTACCCCTGCACACCAGGGGGCCATACCTCCGATGGTCACCCCTCCACACCAGGGGGCCATATCTTCAATGGTTACTCGTGCAGACCAGGGGACCATACCTCCGATGGTCACCCATCCACACCAGGGGGCCATACCTCGATGGTTACCCCTCCACTCCAGGGGGCCATAACTCCGATGGTTACCCCTTCATACCAGGGAGCCATACCTCCGATGGTCACCCCTCCACACCAGGGGGCCATACCTCCGATGGTCACCCCTCCACACCAGGGTGCCATACCTCCGATGGTTACCCATGCACACCAGGGGGCCATACCTCCGATGGTCACCCCTCCACACCAAGATGCTATACCTCTAAAGGTTACCCCTCCACACCAGGGAACCATACCTCTGATGGTCACCCATCCACACCAGGGGGCCATACCTCTGATGGTCACCCATCCACACCAGGGTGCCATACCTCCGATGGTTACCCCTTCACACCAGGGGGCCATACCTCCGATGGTCACCCCTTAACACCAGGGGGCCATACCTCCGATGGTTACCCCTTCACACCAGGGGGCCATACCTCCGATGGTCATCCCTCCTCACCAGGGGACCATACCTCCGATGGTCACCCCTCCACACCAGGGGGCCATACCTCTGATGGTTACCCCTCTACACCAGGGAGCCACACCTCCGATGGTCACCCATCCACACCAGGGGGCCATACCTCCGATGGTTACCCCTCCACACCAGGGTGCCATAACTCCGATGGTCACCCCTCCACACCAGGGGGCCATACCTCCGATGGTTACCCCTCCACACCAGGGGGCTATTTCTTTGATGGTTACCCCTCCACACCAGGGGGCCATACCCCCGATGGTTACCCCTCCACACCAGGGGGCCATACCATCAATGGTTACCCCTACACTGGGCTACACCTGAGGTGGTTGCCCAATACTGGCCAAATTATAAGTAACTTCAAAGACCCATAAAAAAAAATAATAAATAAATAAAAATACTGTATATATTTTTTGTAAATAGTGCGATGTGTAGTGTAGGATTATATTTAAGCTATAATATTAAGAAAACACATCAGTAAATAACTACATTACATTCTGTTAAGCACGTTCAGTCAAGAAATGGCAAAAACAGGTTGTTAGTGTATCCCAAACCACCAGCAGTTACACACTGGCTTTGAGGCAGTAGGACATTGTGTATGCAACCCAATCCTAAGCAATCATGTCCTATGGGGTTACATAATAAGGCAAGGCCACTGAAAATAACAGAGTAAAACACTGGCCTAAAGATTGGAGGCCCAGGCGGGCAGGATCCTCTTTTCCACATGTACTAGATCACTCAGCTAGTTAGCCACGTAATCTACACAGTCTTATACCATCCACCATTTTAGGTAATAGATGAATTTCCAAATGGAAAATGAAATAGCTACATGAGGTAAGGATGAACATTTTATAGGCAGCAGCATCAACAGGACAGCATGTATAAGGTGACAGAAGGCTGCCATATATCCACACAGGACTCAGTATACAGCCCTGATATGGAGGTCACATATAGATCATTAGATGCCATATATAGAAAGGGGAAATAATAACACCAGCACTTAACTTTTCCGGATACAAACACCTTCTTCTTGAGGAGGAGGTCCTTGGAGCTACAAAAGTCTGGCCGCCAATCTACTCCACTATAACAAATTACCTCCAGCCGCAATCATAGGCTCAGGGGAACCATAACACACAGAATGGCAGTTTACCACATATAATAAACCACTACCTGGGACATCACCCAGCAAAAGCCCAAAGACCAGCCAGACCAAAACAGCAGTTAATCCTAGGGGAAACTAACCATCATGTTTCCCCACTCCCGAAAATTTCAACCAACTCCAAGGACCCCCCACCCCGCCAATTAAAAATAACCTGTATACGGTATGGCCAACGTTTCCTCCAGTTCTTGTGGTGAGAGAAAGAGGTTGAGAGGGATAAGATGGTAAGTTACATCTATTCCTAAACTCCTCCTCCCTTCCTACAGTAACACACTAGGCACTATATACGCCTAAAGCTGAATATACACACATTTACTCTTAAAGCTGAACCAGCCTGTATAAATCCACACAACTACTGCACAAAAAAGAAACTGCAGGATGGGCGGAGTCTGACCACACACTGTATTGGTTGCATCTCACTAGAGCTCCGTGGCCATGAGTCTGTAATCCACTCCTCATCCGCATTGCACGGCCCAAGTATGGTGAAAACTAACAGAGACAGAGGGTCTGAGACCCCCCGACACCCCTAGATCCAGCAAACACCAGAGAGATCTACAGAAGTTCCTTAGGAAAAAGGCCCCTCTCTCGCCGTCAGGTTCCATCATGATGGCGCCGGCACCCTGGAGAGGACTTGGAGGCTGACAGCGCTGCTGACACCGACCGCACAGTTAGCGGTTTCACTACCATCGCTAAATACTTCCTTCAGCGGGCACCTGCGTCAGCTCTTAGCCCAGTTATATCGCAACTTGCCGATATCAAGTCTGAGATTCAGAATGTTGGTCATAGGGTCTCGGGCCTAGAAACGGCTTACACTGCGCTACAAGCTCACTCTTCTACTGTGATGGCCCAGCTTGCTCTCCACAAAGAGTATATTGATCGTTCCCTTGTTCTTATAGAGGATCAAGAAAACCGCAGCCGTAGAAAGAACATACGGATCAAGGGATTGCCTGAGTCATACTTACCTGATGAATTATCAAAGATGGCGTCCCAGCTCTTCGCAGACTTACTGGGTCCAGATCGGACCACCACCATAGTGATAGAGCGAATCCATAGGGCTCTCCGGCCCAAGCCACAGCAGGGGGAACAGCCAAGTGATGTAATTTGCGGTGTCCTCTCTTACCCTGATGCTGCTGCTATTCTGGCTGCTGTGAGGACCCGACCTTCTATCCAGATAGGCGAGGCCGAAATTGCTGTTTATCAAGACGTCGCTCCGTCGATCCTGGCGAAGAGACAAATATTTCATCCACTGCTTGAAGTTCTGAGAGCCAGAGGCCTCCAGTGTGCTTGACTTTACCTGTTCGGGTTAGTGGAATCCTGTAATGGGAAACATCTCACTGTCCATATTCCGCAAGATCTTCCGACGCTGTGGAGACATCTCGACATGGAACCCCTGGAGATCCCCTCATGGCTACCCATGCCGAATCTACTGGAGTTCCCAACTCTACCTGACCCGACCCAGGCTCCGTCTACACCTAGACACAAGTCACCGAAGGGGAGAAAGTTTGTGTCCTGTAATCGCCTGCCGGATATGCCATAGACTCATTGCTGCCCTCCATGAGTTGTTGTTTGTGGAAGTGCGGTAGTGATCCTTTGGTGGATTTAACCTGTCTTACACGATTTGTTTTATGCCTCCTGTCTAGGCAGCTGTCATCTGTTTAACCATTACTTTTGCTTTCTTCGTTCTTTTATGGTGGTACAAATTCATGCTGTGTTGCCTGTATCATCTTGCATGTCGCTGCGACCGGGGTGGTGTGATAATGTACTGCTAGGCGGAGGTCTCGGGTGGTTGTCTGCTTATGACCCATCCAACTCTATTGCTTGTTGCCGCCTGGGTGGTTGTGAGACACAAATATACGCTTTGTTGCTTGCCGTGTTCTGTTTGCGTTCTTTATGTTTAACGAAAACTATTTTCATACTCTAGCTATTTTATGAGGAGTGGAGAGAGACTCATTTCCAATCAGACATCTCTCCTTCTTCCTCCCCCACCTATCAGCAAACATATACAGCCATACATATTGTTCACTGTTATTTTCCCTATATCCAGCTTGGGACACCCGACAACTCTGCATGGTCTCATATAAGAGATTTGTGTGGAAGTCTAGGGTTCCACCGTCTGCACTTCTCCATCCTTTCCTCCTTACACCTTGCTCTTACCTCCCCCTTCTCTCATCTGATCCTACCTCTTTCCTCCTTGGTTCTTTCTTCCGCCTCCTCTCACCTTTCCAACCTTACTTGTCATTACTCTCTTCTCTAACCTCCTCTAACCTGTTGTTACTGCCCCTACTGTTCTTTCTTCCTCTTCCTACTTTCTTGTTTCTCTGCTAGAGCGGACCGAGTTGTTGTATCTTCTTCCTTGTCCATTGGAATTAGCTTGCTGGCCTCTACACAGCCTGACTAAACTTATCATCTAATCACCCGACCTGCTTAGTCTGTAACCATGACGACTGTTACAGTGACAACTTTTAATGTTAATGGACTAAACACACCACAGAAGCGCCATAGTGTTCTTAGACTCCTCAGGAAACTGAGATCTGAAATTGTGATGTTGCAAGAGACCCACCTCAAAGCTGAAAGACTTTCTTTCTTTCTTTCTTTCTTTCTTTGTTTTGTTTGAGTTGGAAGGGACCTCAAGGGCCATCGAGTCCAACCCCCTGCAAAAGCAGGAATTCCTAGATCATCCCAGCTATATACCTATCCAGATTCCGCTTGAAGATTTCAATTGATGAAGAACTCACCACCTCCCGTGGCAGCCTATTCCACTCCCTCGCTACCCTTACTGTTAGAAAGTTTTTCCTAATGTCTAATCTGAATCTCCTTCTCCTTAGTTTCATCCCATTACTTCTCGTGCTTCCTTCTGCTAATGAGAATAGGGTTAATCCCTCTGCACTGAGACAACCTTTCAGATATTTAAATACAGCTATTAAGTCTCCCCTTAGCCTTCTCTTCTGCAAACTAAGCAGTCCCAATTCTTTTAGCCTTTCTTCGTAGGACATAGTTTGTAGACCTTCCACCATTTTGGTTGCTCTTCTCTGGACCTGCTCCAATAAATCGATGTCTTTCTTAAACTGGGGAGCCCAGAACTGTACACAGTATTCCAGGTGGGGTCTGACCAGGGCAGAGTACAGCGGAATAATTACCTCTCTTGATCTAGCTTCAATGCTCGTCTTGATACATCCTAGAATTTTATTAGCCTTTTTAGCCACCGCACCGCACTGTTGACTCATGTTGAATTTGTGATCTATTATTATGCCCAGATCCTTTTCCCCTGTACTCTCACTTAGTTCTATTCCTCCCATACTATATATGCTTCTTGCATTTCTGTTACCCAGATGTAGAACTTTGCATTTGTCCCTGTTGAATACCATTTTGTTCACCTCAGCCCATTGTTCCAGTGTGTCTAAGTCCTTTTGGATGCACTCTCTCTCCTCTCTAGTGTTGGCCATTCCTCCTATCTTTGTATCATCTGCAAATTTTATTAGTTCCCCATTAATCCCATCATCCAGATCATTTATAAAAATATTAAAAAGTACTGGGCCCAGGACAGAGCCCTGCGGCACCCCGCTTTTTACTTTCTTCCAGTTTGAAGTATAGCCATTTAGAATTACTCGTTGTGCCCGATCATTTAGCCAATTGTGAACCCACCTCACTGATATTTTATCAAAGCCATACTTGATCATTTTTTCAATAAGAATGTTATGTGATACTTTATCAAAGGCCTTACTAAAGTCAAGATATACTATGTCCACTGCATTCCCCTGGTCCAACCATTCAGTGACTTTATTATAGAAGGAAATAAGATTAGTCTGACAAGATTTATTAGGCATAAAGCCGTGCTGGCTCTGATTAATTAAAGCCTTCCCATCCAGGTACCTAATTAAATGTTCTTTAACGATTTGTTCAAAGATTTTTCCTACTATCAAGGTCAGACTTACCGGCCTATAATTTCCTGGGTCGTCCCTATTCCCCTTTTTGTAGATGGGGACCACATTTGCCCTTTTCCAATCTAGAGGGACCACTCCTGTTTCCCATGACTTATTAAAGATTATTGCAAGGGGTTCTGTTATTTCCTCTGCTAATTCTTGGTTTCCTTAATCTTAGCTAAATGTTCTCTTACCAAACCTTCACTTATAATCAGCTTGGAGTCCTCATTCCCCTCATCACTATCACCATTAATGTTGATATTTCCATCCATTTCTTGGGAGAAGACAGATACAAAATATGAATTTAGTAACTCCACCTGCTGATCCACCATGTTAACTTTTTCACCCTTTTCGTTCTTCAGGACTCCAATGGTTTCCTTCACTTTTCTTTTGCTCTTAACATATCCCCAAAAACCTTTTACCTTACTCTTAACTTCTTTTGCAAGCTTCAATTCGTATTCAGCCTTAGCTTTTTTAATGCTTATCTTGCAGAGTCTGCAAACTGCTGTATACTCTCCCTTAGATATAGCTCCCATCTTCCACTTGTTGTATGTTTCCTTTTTCTTTTTTAGTAGGTTATGTAATTTTTTGGTCATCCATCCTGGAGTTTTTAGGTGATTCCCATTTTTCTTGCTTCTAGGTATTGTTAGTTCCTGTGCATTAATGATTTCCCTACGGAAAATTTCCCACCCCTCATGTGCATTTTTGTGCTTAAGTATTTTTCGCCATGGAATTCTACTAACCCTTACCTTTAGGCCCCTAAAATCTGCTCTACTAAAATTGAGCCTTCTAGTCTTTGTCTTCTCAGGTCTTCTTCTTCTTACAACCCCAAACTCGAGTATAGCATGGTCGCTGAATCCCAATGTCCCTGCTACCCTTAATTCCTTAACCATGTCCTCCTTGTTAGTTAAAACTAGTTCTAGTTTAAAGCCCTCCTGATAAGTGTGGCAAGCCTTCTGGCAAATATGTGTTTCCCAGGCTTTGTGAGATGTATCCCATCTCTAGCAAGGAGTCCATCATAGAGGTAATTCACTCCATGGTCCAGAAATCCAAATCCTTGCTCTCTACACCACTGTCGAAGCCACTTGTTTACCTCTAGTATTTTATTCCATCTCCTGATACCATAACCATCAACTGGGAGAATTGATGAAAATACTACCTGCGCATCCAGTTCCTTCACTTTCTTTCCTAGATTTTCAAAGTCTTTACGAATAGTTGGTAAATCATTTTTAGCCGTGTCGTTTGTACCCACATGTAACAGCAAAAATGGGTAGTTATCCTTGGAGCTGAAGAGGCATGGAATCCTATCGGCCACATCCCTAACTTTTGCTCCTGGGAGGCAGCATACTTCTCGTGCAGTTAAATCTGGCCTGCAGACAGCTGCCTCTGTGCCCCTTAGCAGTGAGTCGCCCATAACCACTACTCTTCTTTTTTTTCCTCGCAATGCTATTTCTTGTTACTCCCTCTTGTCTCTGGGTGACTTTTGTTTCTTCTTTTGCTGATAGATTATTCTTATCGTTTTCATCAGTCTGCATAAGAGTTTCATATCGGTTACCTAGCTGTGTAAGTGGTGATGGCCTTGTGATCCTTTTGCATCTCTTGGTCACCTGTATCCATTTATCTGTCTCTGTAGGTTCACTCAAGTATTCTTCCCTTACTATATTTAGGAGGTTTGCTTCAGCCTCCACCACTGTAGGCTCTCTCATACTTTCTTTCCTTACTATATTCAAGAGGCTTGCTTCTGCCTCATCAATAAAAACCTCACTTTCTTTGATGCCTCTCAACGTCTCTATTCTTTCTTCCAACCTCTGCACTTTATCTTCTAAAAGGGCCACTAGTTTGCATTTCATACAGGTGAAGTTGGCTTTATGGTCAGGCAAATCTGTAAACATATAGCATATGCTGCAGCTTACCATGTGAGTTTTCTCCTCTTCCATATTCCTCTCTTTTGGCCGTGCTGGGCCGCTACTCACCGCCGTGAAGCTCACTCCTGGCCCCACTGGGCTGCTGCTCACCGCTGTGAAAAGCCCCCGGGACACAGCGGTCTACCCTCCGCACGCTGCAACGCTGACTCCTGCTCACAGCTGACTCCTGCTCACAGCTGACTCCCGCTCACAGCTGACCAGCGGGCACGGCGGGCTGCTCCCCGGGTGGCGGTCTGGGTGTCCGTCCCTCCTTCCCTTGTAGAGCGCCTCCGCTCTTCCTCTTGCGAGTGCTGCCGCCCGGCAGTAGGCCGGCAGCTCTCTCCTGGCCGCACTGGGCCTGCTGGGCCTCTGCTCGCCGCTGTGCAAAGCGCCGCTCACAGCTCACAGCTGACTCCTCCCACACTCCAAAGACACTCCCAAAGACAACCCTCCTTCCCTAAAAGTCCATACTCACAGTGGCACTTCAACTCCCACCCATCCTCGGCCTCCAAAGGCGTTGCAATCGCGATTCATCACACTGTGCCATTTTTATGTTCAGCCCATCATGCTGATGCAGACGGGAGATATTTATTTTTGAGAGGCACCACAGCTTCAAGACAAGTGACCATCACTACCATGTACGCCCCTAATCATGCTCAGATCCCCTGGCTAAAGTCTGCTCTGCACAACCTTCAACTGTTTGCAGTTGGAGATATAATCTTGGGAGGGGATCTCAATCTCACGCTGGATCCCAACCTTGGCTCTTCGACGGGAAGATCTGTAGTTTCACAAAAAGCTCTCAGCAGCCTTCAAAAGAGTCTTCAAGACATGCAATTGTTAGATGTATGGTGCTTGCTGCACCCAACAACAAAGGACTACTTGCACTTTTTGCCCAAATATGCCTCACACCAGAGGCTCGACTATATATTCTCCTCTTCATCCCTGGCTCAACTGGCTGATAGCGCTTCCATAGATTGTATGCATGTATCAGATCACGCTCCTGTTTTAAGTGTTCTCATGTTACCAGAGCTCACTCCGCGTCAGTGGTCTTGGCGCCTCAATGAGAGGCTGTTAGATAATGCTTCCCTACTTCAGGAGATTACAGCCAAGCTGAAGGAGTTCTTTCAAATAAATCACACTCCAGATGTTTCAGTGTGCATGGTCTGGGAGACCCACAAGTCTTATGTCAGGGGCTTGCTGATCGGCAAAGCTTTAGCTCTCAAGCGAGCTAGACAAAAAGAGGTTGACTCCTTATTGGCGCAGATCGCTGCCATAGAGAGGGTGCACAAGTGTTAATAACTGGACACATTTCAGACAGACCTAGCATCTTTGAGAGAGAAATTGAAAAGTATCCTTCATTGGCAGGCATCTAAACACCTGCTCTTCTACAAGCTACAACTTTACGCGCATGGGGATAAGGGTGGCCGCCTGATGTCCCATTTGATTAAGCAGACCAAGGCCAAGATCCATATCTCAGCGGTGAAAACCCCCTCTGGCCTCCTCGAGAAGTCCACCCCGGGAATTGCTGAAACATTCAAGATCTGGTCAAATTGTCAGAACTCCAAAAACTTCTAGCCACTTTCCCGTCAGGCAAGAGCCCCGGTCCAGACGGACTTCCTTTGACCTATTATAAGAAGTTTGCAGAGGTTCTACTGCCGAATCTCTCTCTGTTATGTAACGATCTTCTCACTGGCGGCTCCTTGCACAAACAGACTCAAGAAGCTCACATTGCGCTCATAGCTAAAGAAGAGAAAGACCCATTGCTCTGCAGCAGTTATTGCCCTATTTAACTCCTGAATTAGATCTCAAAATATGGGTTTGTGAAAGGTGGTGATGGCAAAGATAATACCCACAGGTTGTTGCATGCTATTGACTTGACCCACAAAACTAAGTGTCCGCTAGTCCTTCTCGGTGTAGATGCTGAGAAGGCTTTTGACAGATTCTGCTGGGACTATATGACGGCTGCTCTCTCTGCATTCGGCATGCCAGAAGAATTCGTGAAGGCTATCTTGACATTGTATTCCCAGCCCCACGCAAGACTTAAGGTGAACGGCACTCTGTCCCCGTATTTTGACATCATGAACGGGACACACTATAGACCTTGTTGCAGAAGTTGGGAGCACGTCGCTCCAAGCTGTTGCATTCACGGACGACGTCCTGTTCCTGCTGTCAAATCCGGTGGATGGTCTGCCAGTCCTTACCAGCTTACTAAGTGAATTTGGAAGAGTCTCTAATTACAAAGTAAATCTTACCAAGTTGGAAGTTCTCTGTATTTCTCTGCAGCCCTCTCTTCTACAGCAAGTGAAGAAAGATTCTCCGTACACCTGGAAGACTGATCACATTACTTACCTGGGAGTAAAATTGACGAGACGCACTTCCGATTTATATGCCTCTAATTACTTACCTTTAGCTCAAGAAATCTCCGAACTGCTTCTCTCCTACGATCTCTCATATATTTCTTGGTTCGGCAGGAAGAACCTCCTCCAAACGTATATTGTACCCAAATTGCTATATGTCTTGCAAATGTTGCCGATCTAACTCCCTTCTACCTTCCTCTACTCCATCAGATCCATGTTTAATCGTTACGTGTGGAGAGGGAAGCCGGCGAGAATTGCTCATCGACTTCTTATCCAACAAAAAGAGAAGGGAGGCATCTCTCTGCCAGACATTACTACTTTGTACAGGGCTAATCTTCTACAAACCTGGTTGTCACTGGTCTCTCCAACCAAATGCACAGTCATCCGACAAAGGGCAGAACAAATACATGGCTCAGACCTGAATCGTCTATTATGCCTACCTAATCTCAAATCTCTTAAAAGCACATCTTCTGCACCTCTACTGAGAGGCCCCTGCATGGATTGACAAGAATATCACCAGCTACTATTCCCCACGACCTCCAGAGTCTTCCCAGCTGATGTCCTTCCTTATTTAACTCCCAAGGACAGTTCCACATATGAAGACTTCGGGACCCACCTTCGAGGCAAATCACTGGGAAACCTATTCCATAGGGACACGCTACTCTCTATTGACTCTCTGCAGGCCCTCCTGCCTAGCACCAAGGTCACGCAACTCCACTATCTTCACTTTCACTGGTGCGCTACTGCCCTCCCGAATGCCTCCTTGATGAACAGAGACTTGACCCACTTTGAGAAAATATACACTCTGGACCGCAGAGTGAAGGCAAAAGGGCCAACAAGTGCTAAGCATCTCTGGGAACTCCTTCAAGACTGTTGGAAGACCATTTCAGGTGACTACCTCTTGAAGCTCATAAAGAGAATGCCAATAGTGTGCAAAGCAGTAATCAAAGCAAAAGGTGGCTACTTTGAAGAAGAACCTAGAATATAAGACATATTTTCAGTTGTTTCACACTTTTTTCTTAAGTATATAATTCCACATGTGTTAATTCATAGTTTTGATGCCTTCAGTGTGAATCTACAATTTTTATAGTCATGAAAATACAGAAAACTCTTGGAATGAGAAGGTGTGTCCAAACTTTTGGTCTGTACTGTACCTCTCCAAGGCCCACTCCACCCGGAAACTTTCTTTCTGCAAAAATCTCATTGCTACTGTCTCGACCTCTTCTACCCCTGCCTATATCTCTTCTTGTGAACGAGAGCTTGGCCAAACGTTTACAGATGCAGAAGTCACCTTTGTACTTCGTCAGGTTGCAAGAGATGCATTTCAAGTTGTTGTCCAGATGGTACAAAACCCCCGAGTGGCTTCATGCATACAAACTTTCAAACACGAACCTCTGTTGGAGATGTCACGCGAATAAAGGCTGTTACTTGCATATATAGTGGCAGAGTGACTTAATCACTCCGTTCTGGTCAGAGGTTCAATCTATCATCAGGAAAGTAACATCTTCGACCCTTGTGCTGACTCCAACGATGGTAATCCTCTGAATCCCGCAACCCGGATTTTCTCCATCTAAGACGGATCTCGCTACTCATCTTCTAGAAGATTGTGCCCTTAAGTTGGTTACAGCCCTCTACCCCTCCAATCTCCTCATAGTTGAACAAAGTTGACCAGATTGTCAGGTTCGAGGAACTCCTCTGGTGGTCCCGCTTTTCCCATGATAAATTCTTCAAGCTCTGGTCGCCCTGGCTGAAATTCTGTAAGTCTACCATCAACTCGGATCACTTCCCAAATTTTTGCAATCTTTGAAGCTTTTTCTTTTCCTTTCCTTCTTCTTTTTCTGCCCTTCCACCCTCCCCTCATCTCCTCATCTTCCCCTACCCTTATTACTTTGTTTGAGAAATGCAGTGTTAAACCTTTGTATGTTGTTTGACTCAACTGACTGATGTGATTTGACTCTGTTGCTTGTTAGCTTCTTCTGTATGTATATAAAAATGTAAAACTCTAATAAAAAGTGATTTTCAAAAAAAAAAAAAAGAAGAAACTGCAGGAGTTATTGGTTTCCCCATTCCAAAGTCATGTCCACCTTCGCTAATGGCTCCGGGGGTGTCTATTCAATAGCAGAAATAGGCTACATCGAAATAAAACAATTACAGTATGGGACAGTATGTCGCTGGCAGGGACTCCTAGCATCATAGATAACTATACGATGCATGAAGTTCAAGCTGGTAAATCTGGCTAACACACGAACCGAGTTTCACGGGTGAAACACGGTCGTGTGCTGCTGCCCTAACACATATGGATGTCAATGCACATCTTTTCAGGGCTCCCTTGACTTCTATCCAGACAAAATTATTATAATATGACATATAATAGAGAATCCTGCAAGTATTTATGTATACAGTCACTGTATAGATAAACACATGAAAGCCAGTGTCAGTGTTATAAGTTTTAGGGTGTGTTCACACGGAGGAATTTGCTGTGGATTTGGAGGCAGATTTCACCCCCAAATCCGAAGCAGATTCTTCCCAGAATCTGCCTCCCATTGTTTTCAATGGGAGGTAGAGATCGCAGCAGGACACGGAAAAAGGAAGCGTCCTGCTCGATCATGCCGCGGATTCCGCAACTGATTCAGCCGTGGGGTCCGCAGCTCGAGACTCCCTCCTGATTAGGCCCATTCATCCGGGCCTAATCAGTAGTGGGATGCCACGACGGAATGCCGATGCACTGCATCAGCATCACGTCACGGCTAGACCGCGGCGAAAATGCCAGCGGCGGAAAATGAAGAGGAATTCCTCTTCACTTTCCGCCATGTGAACATACCCTTATCTGTATATTACACATCTTACTAGGGTAGAGCTATGTACAGTGAATTCATAAAAATGTTACAGCATTACAGAAGAATGAACCAGCTTGTACAACCCTATTTTGCCATTATGCAATTTTGCTCTGCAGCAATAATAATATTATTCGTATTTATATTGTTTCTTTATATATTCATATTGCCATCTTGCTTGGTGCTGTACAACTTGATATCCAGTGGATGAACATATAAATGTACAGTAGGGCAATTGCAAAATATAAATATCGCAGTAAAACAGATATAGTAGGATACGCTAAAGAAATTGAGGGTAGAGATAATAGGTTTCCCACTGTTCCCTCAGAAGTCCTCCTGACTTCTCAACACCACCTTATCTGATACAGAAGTGCCATGCTGTTGTGCATCCATCAGTAAGTCTCTTGCTGTCATTCTGCACTCTCTACAACTAAGCTGCTCTCAGAAAATGCCACTGAGACAATCACTGGAAGAGTTGGGTCACCACTAGCCTGTGACTGACTAAGTGGTCTTTTCCTGAATGTCACCAGGTTACTAGGAAGCAGAGCAAAGTGGGGACCTGGGCAGTGTCGGAACAGGACAACCAGCAGACTTGCATAATTATGGTATTGTGCATGTACTAGGCTTTCCCTGCATCCTGTTCCATTTCCCCATTCCTCCTCCATAAAACACAAGATGCTGTGTGACATTGTAAAATAATGACAAAAGAAAAAAATGCACTCCCTCCAGTACTGTACTCTTGTGCATGTGGACAACATATCCCAGTCTTAAAGAGGAAGTGTCACAAGCGCTAAATGGCATACCTTGTTTGGTTACTGCTGTGCCCATATACAATTTGTTCCACCTATTCAAAGATACAGTCCCTGGTAGGTTATATCAAAATTAGCTCTTAGAAAACTTTTGTTTTTCTCTGAGAGTATAGCAGCAGCAAATCAAATGAGGTAAGTCACTTAGTATTAACCCCTTCCTGCCAAAGGGATTTTAATACTTTAATACAGTAGAGAATCGGCAGCTAAGGTGGCTGTTCAGCTCCTGAGCGGCCACCATATTTAAAAACATGACATCTGCCTTACTACTACAGTGGATGTCAGGAAGGGGATAATACTTGGTGACAGCCCTTCTTTAACCCCTTCCAGCCGGTGACATTTTTTGATTTTTATTTTTGATATTTATTGTTTTTATATGTATTGTAGGGAAAGGATAGCAGAGTGTCATACAAAATAATGCCAGACAAGCTTGGGAGCCTTCAATAACTCCTGGCTGTCATGGCAATAGATCGCCAGTCCCGGGTCTCGTTTCGGCGATCCTCAACAAAATTTCAGCAAAATGGCGCCTTGGTCAGTATTGCCCAGGGCATTAGCACCGGGTCTCTGCTGTATAACAGGAGCTGTGCGGCCGCCATATTTAAATACCCAACATCCGCTGTACTATTATGGCAGATGTCAGAAAGGGGTTAACATTAGTCCATAATTATTTCACAGCACTCTACAGTATCTACATTGCTTTAAGTGTCTTTATTATACACACAATGAATCCTCTCCAGAACACTAATCCTTTGAGAAGAGCTCCCCTCTTAAACACTGTTTTTTTTTATCAGCGCTGGTTATCCTCCCATTATATTCTATAGTTGTTGCCTATCTATAAACAGCCACTCCCATTTATAACCAAAGACCACCTTTTTGAGCATTTTTTTAAGTGGAAAAAAGCCACAGATTGGACTTACTGTCTTACTATGAGACCAATATGGATGGAACTCTGTCCTATACATCAGCAGGGTAGAGCAAAAGAATTGCAAGGGACTTGGGGAGAAAAGTTGTCAGAATCACACTGGAGTGGAGAGCCCATGTCATGTTCAATGCGTGCTTACTTAATAATACAAACTGCAATCTGCCACTTAGATGTTGAGCATACAGGAAGAACAGTCCCAATTTTGCCAGAACAAACTGGGACACAAATGGGGCAGGCTTTCTGTAAACCTCACACCACAATGGTCATTCTTAAGGGATTCTCAGACAGGCCTTAAAGTTTAGATTTTGGCCTATGAAATGGCGGCAAGTATGGTCAAGGTTAGTAGTGAAGGGGAAAATCGAAAAGGGAGCCATGCTAGGGTCTAGAAATGAGACGGGAACCAGATTTAAGATAAACTCATGACATGCTGGGATACAAGAAAGGAACAATGCTAAAGACCAAAATTTAAAGGAATACCTTGCTAAAGACTAGGAATGAGAGAGAGTCATACTGGTGACTAGGACCAAGAAGAAAGCCATATTCGGGACTAAGAATGATGCCTAAGACATGTAGTGGCCACCATAATATACTGATGTGATACCAAGAATAAAATACATGATTTTGTGCTCTTTTATAGTCATTTTGTGATTTAGGAGGACTGTACATGGTTGCTGAATCCATTAGACACTTTAACCTGCATTCTGTATACTTTTTTGATTGAGAGGTAACCCCTATAAAAGATAATTTTTCTGTGAAAATTTGAGTGGTTGGCTCAAAGAGGTTGTATTTATTTATTTCAGCTAAAGTTCATTCATCATAATGAAAAATTTATTGAGGCCAAAACATCAATAATTCACTGGATGTTTCAGTTGTAGAGACCTTTTTCAAAGGTAGATTGATGTGGCAAAGGATCTTGAGTAACCATGGCCACATTGATCTTCGTTGAGAAAGGTCTTTACCACTGAAGCTGGTGAAATAAAGAAATATGTACAATAAAGACACTTAAAGCATTGCAAATACTGGAGAATGTTGTGGAATTCTTATGGATTATTGGCAAATGAGCGGCCATAGCAGCTTCTTCATTAAACAACTAGCCTACAAACATATACTGCATACCACAGCAAAGAAAGAAAATTATTAGCATAAAGAACATCAATAACACTTCAACCAGTCGAGAACAATTGTCAAACTGATGATGCCCCTTTTCCTGCAGCACCATAATAAGCATGCCCCCAGTGGTGCACTCAGGAATAACAAATATACCCTAGATTCTGCCTCCTAATTCTTAAGAACTATGCATCTATTACACATAGCACTTAAGTGAAAAGGGGTAACAATACCTTCAATACCAGACTGTGTTAGATGATCACCGGCCAATATTCTCACTACAAATCGAAATTTTATTAAAAGCATGGGTATGCTGCTTCCAGATCAAGTCTCCCAGCAAGAAAAGGCACTGTTGCAGTAAAAGGTGCCTAACCCCTCCTACTAACTCCCCTACTCAAAAAGGATTTTCCCACTATCCATCTTGCTCTTAAAGCCTAGCCTTCCTATTGGTTAGTTAACTTTTCTTTGATTGTCTACCTTCAGCTCACCCTGCAACTCTGAATGGTACATATTCTCTTGAACCCATCTCTACATGGCTGTTCTCTGACCCCATCCTAGAATTTCATCCATGCTGTATTTTTTGCAATCCCATGTGTCCTTATCTGTACTAGTGTCAGTCTTTTGATGCTCAGTGATTTTATGGTAGTTCCCTGGTCAGTGTATTTGTAACTACATAGCCCAGTCTCCTCATGTGTCACAGTTTGTAGATTTATTGGTTAACGACTTAAATTAGTGCTAGTTATGAAGCTCTGCATCCCTATATAAGTAGATTCAGCTTATGGGGGAAACATTTCCAATGCAGGGGGGCATTTCCTAAGGCAGAATCCATCTTAACCGAAGTGCATATTAACCAAAGTGCATATTAACCAAAGTGCACTTACACATGGCACTTAGAAAAGGCACAAGACAGGCCAGCCATGGAAGAACACCAGGCAAACTTAAAACCAAAAGAACAAGCTTTATCACATGGTATGATATAGCTGCACTGTCACTTACTATGTTAGCAATTGTCTTCCTGCAGAACTCCACTCCATCTCTACCACCAGTGCACACTATCCATATCAGTCCTTCTCTTCTGCCTTCTCCCATGTACAGCTCTCACACACTTTTCACTCTCTTCAACCACACTAATCCCTATACTGCTTTTAGCAGTGAAACCAAACATAAACATCCACATAAATCACTGAAACACCTTCTGTCTCTGTCCATTTTGCTCCTCCTAGCTGCTGGGGACATCTCTCCAAACCCTGGCCCTCCTTCTCTCCCTAATTTTTCCTCTTCCTACACACATAGAAATCCTACAAACCTAATCAATATTTACCGTGTTCCCTCTCCTTATCTTTCTCCTGTCTCTTTTAACTGTTCTCTCTGGAACGCCCGCTCAGTGTGTAACAAACTAGAATATATTAATGACTTATTCCTCAGTAAATCTCTCAACTTGCTTGCCCTTACTGAAACCTGGATCCAGCAGTCTGATATGGCCTCCCCTGCTGCTCTGTCTCATGGTGGCCTACAAATCTCACACACCTCTAGGCCTGACAACAGGAAGGGTGGAGGGGTAGGGTTACTTCTGTCACCGTAGTGCACTTTTCAGGCCATCCCACCTGTACCCTCACTCACATTCCCCTCATTTGAAGTACATGCTATCAGACTTTTCCTCCCACTCTCCTTACGTGTAGCTGTGATCTACCGTCCTCCCAGCTCACCCTACCAATTTCTGGATCACTTCGCTTCTTGGCTTCCCCTCTTTTTATCCAGTGAAATTCCTACCCTCATCATGGGTGACTTTAACATCCCCACTGACACCCCTGTCTTCCCAGCTGCCTCACAGTTTCTCTTAATAACCACGTCTTTTGGTCTTTCACAACTTTCCTCTTCCGCCACACATGGAAATGGCAACACCATTGATCTTGTCTTCCATCAACTCCTCACAGTTTCTAAATTTACTAACTCTTCTCTGCCACTCTCTGATCATAACCTTCTGTCTCTCACCATCAGTGCTTTCTCTCCTTCACAGGACACACCTACTCATCATGCATATAGGAATTTACGTGCTATTAACACCCAGCACCTCTCAGATACTCTACAGTCCTCTTTGTCCCCCATCTCTTCACTGTCTTGCCCCAATCTGGCCACCAGTCACTATAATGAAACCCTTAAGAGTGCATTGGATGAGGCAGCTCCCCCTTCCACTTGAAAGGTTAGAGCAACCCTGGCACACGCCATAGACACGTTTTCTTCAGCGGTGCTCTAGGTGTGCTGAACGTCTGTGGAGAAAATCACGTATACCTGCAGACTTCCTCCACTTTAAATTTATGCTTAAAACCTATAATTCTGCCCTTCACCTAGCCAAACAAGACTATTTCACTGCTCTCATCTCTTCTCTCTCCTGTAACCCTAAAAGGCTATTTGAAACTTTTCACTCCTTACTCACTCCCAAGGTGCAGATGCCATTCACAGACCTTAGCGCAGATGACCTGGCCACTTATTTCCATGATAAAATTGATAAGATCCATCAGGAAATAACTGCACAATCCCCAGGTGGCACTGCACCCCTCACCAGCCGCACTGCACACTGTTCATTCTCATCTTTTGAACCTGTTACAGAGGAGGAAGTATCTCAGCTACTTTCTTCTTCTCACCCTACAACCTGTGTGACCCTTTCCCCTCACACCTTCTCCAGTCTCTGTTGCCTGCCGTCACAACTTACCTTACTAAAATTTTTAACCTCTCTCTCTCTTCTGGAATTTTCCCATCCTCTTTCAAACATGCTGTCATAACCCCACTACTGAAGAAATCCTCCCTTGACCCGTCCTGTGCTGCTAACTATCAACCTGTCTCTAACCTTCCTTTTATTTCCAAAATCTTGGAACGCTTAGTCTATTCTCGTTTAATCCGCTATCTTTCTGCTAACTCTTTTCTTGACCCCTTACAATCTGGCTTCCGCACTCTGCACTCTACTGAAACAGCCCTCACAAAAGTCTCCAATGATCTCCTGACGGCTAAATCCAAAGGTGATTACTCTCTTCTTATTCTTCTTCTTATTGTTGACCATCAACTCCTCCTCACTATGCTCCGTTCTGTCGGCCTCACAAACACTGCTCTCTCCTGGTTCTCCTCTGACCGCACTTTCTGTGTATCATTTGCGGGCTCTGTTTCTTCCCCTCTTCCCCTTGCCATTGGGGTTCCTCAGGGCTCGGTCCTAGGTCCCCTGCTCTTCTCCCTCTACACAGCCCCCATTGGACAAACCATCACTAGATTTGGCTTCTGTTACCATCTTTATGCTGATGACACCCAATTATATAAGTCATCCCGTGACATCACCCCTGCACTAATACGGAACACCAGTGACTGCTTCTCTGCTGTCTCAAATATCATGTCTTCGCTTTATCTGAAACTGAATCTCTCAAAGACTGAACTACTGCTGTTTCCACCATCTAATAGATCTGTCCCTGATATCTCCATTGCAGTCTCTGGCCTTACCATAACTCCTAGGCAGTATGCCCGCTGCCTCGGGTTTATGTTTGACTCAGACCTTTCCTTCACCCCCCAGATCCAATCACTCGCACGCTCATGTCATCTCCACCTCAAAAATATCTCCAGAATCCGCCCTTTCCTTACCATAAATACACTAAAGACACTTATTGTTGCCCTGATTCACTCTTGCCTTGACTACTGTAACTCCTTACTAATCGATCTTCCCCTTACTAAACTCTCCCCTCTACAATCTATTCTGAATGCGGCGGCCAGGCTCATCTATCAGTCTAGACCAGGGGTAGGCAACCTTTTTTGCTCGGCGTGCCGATTTTAATAAAAAAATCAAAGATGAGGTACTCGGAGTGCCAGTCAATAATTGTAAGTCTGACGACCCCTAAACTAAAGTCATATACCACAAACCATAACACAGAAGTGCTGCCACAAGATGCTTTAGGACACATGCGTTTACTGCTATTTCCTGGGACGCTCCTGTACTTTCCATTTAGAAGCAATGAAAGTCCATGTGCAGCCCCCAATTAGTGCTAAATGTAAGTGTCCAGGAGCACCGTATGGCGGCATCCTTATGGTGAATACACACTATGTATCTGGATGCAGATATAGTCTTAGGCCACTGGAACTTTTTCTTCAATGTAAAACTGCGTTCACATGGTGCATTTTTGCCCAAAAAAAAAATGCAAAAACACATCCTTAATGCAGAAAACACACATTTATACAGAATAATGTCCCATAGCGGCCCCTGCACAAGGTATTATATCCTATAACAGCCTCTGCACACCGTATTATGTCACATAGTGGCCCCTGCACACGGTATTATGTCCCATAGCGGCCCCTACACAAGGTATTATATCCCATAACAGCCTCTGCACACCATATTATGTCACGTAGTGGCCCCTGCACACGGTATTATGTCATGTAGTGGCCCCAGCACACGGTATTGTGTCACATAGTGACCCCTGCACACCGTATTATGTCACATAGTGGCCTCTGCACACTGTATTATGCCACATAGTGAGCCCAGCACACGATATTATGTCATATAGTTGTCCCATAGCAGTCCCTACACACGGTATTAGGTCCCATAGCGGTCCCTGCACACGGTATTAGATCCCATAGCGGTCCCTGCACACGGTATAAGGTCCCATAGCGGTCCCTGCACACGGTATTAGGTCCCATAGCGGTCCCTGCACACGGTATTAGGTCCCATAGCGGTCCCTGCACACGGTATTAGGTCCCATAGCGGCCCCTGCACACAGTATTAGGTCCCATAGCGGTCCCTGCACACGGTATTAAGTCCCATAGCGGTCCCTACACACGGTATTAGGTCCCATAGCGGCCCCTGCACACGGTATTAGGTCCCATAGCGGTCCCTGCACACGGTATTAGATCCCATAGCGGTCCCTGCACACGGTATTAGGTCCCATAGCGGTCCCTGCACACGGTATTAGGTCCCATAGCGGTCCCTGCACACGGTATTAGGTCCCATAGCGGTCCCTGCACACGGTATTAGGTCCCATAGCGGTCCCTGCACACGGTATTAGGTCCCATAGCGGTCCCTGCACACGGTATTAGGTCCCATAGCCGTCCCTGAACACGGTATTAGGTCCCATAGCGGCCCCTGCACATGGTATTAGGTCCCATAGCAGTCCCTGCACATGGTATTAGGTCCCATAGCGGCCCCTGCACACGGTATTAGGTCCCATAGCAGTCCCTGCACACGGTATTAGGTCCCATAGCGGTCCCTGCACACGGTATTAGGTCCCATAGCGGCCCCTGCACATGGTAATAGGTCCCATAGTGGTCCCTGCACACAGTATTAGGTCCCATAGTGGCCCCTGCACACGGTATTAGGTCCCATAGCGGTCCCTGCACACGGTATTAGGTCCCATAGCGGTCCCTTCACACGGTATTATGTTCCATAGCTCTCATCAGACCCCCGAGTATAATAAGTCCAAGAGAGGTGACAAACATAAAAAACAATGCTACTCACCATTTTCTGCGCTCCGCTGCCACTCTGTCCTCTTTGGCGTTTCTGCCTGTAGTCAGCGATTGCTGATTGAGTCTCTGGGGTCACGTCACGTCATTATGCGTAATGACGTCAGATGCAGACGTAACCTCTGAGGCCCTGTCAGCTGTCAGAAGCGCCTGCAGATCGCACAGCCGCTGCGTAGCGCAGGGAGCAAGATGAGTATCATTGTTTTTTATGTTTCATCACTTCTCCTAAGTCTCCGCTTATTATACTCGGGGGTCTGAAGAGACACCACAGTATAATAATAGCAGTTTCGTTTCGACCATGTTTGGTCCGACCCCTGGTCTAGACGCTATAACGATGCCTCCAGTCTGTGCCGGGCACTACATTGGCTGCCTATTCAATACAGAATACAATATAAACTTATCACCCTCATTCACAATGCTCTCCATAATGCTGCACCTTCCTACATTTCCTCCCTCATCTCTGTCTATCACCCAACCCGTACTCTCCGTTCACTCAATGACCTAAGACTAACATCCTCTATTATCAGAACCTCCCACGCTCGTATACAAGACTTCTCCCGAGTTGCACCACTTCTCTGGAATGCTCTATCCCGGACTATTAGATTAACCCCCAATTTCCACAGCTTCAAGCGTAAACTAAAGACATATCTTTTCAGACAGGCCTATCACAACTCCTAATGTAAACCCTTCCGTAGTTAGAATCCCTAAAACATACCCTCCTCTGTTCACGCTCCCAAATTACCTCACAGGATATGATGCCATATCAGACAAACTTTATATGTCCAGGCACCATCTGCACGTTAAAGGACACGACTGGTGACGGCTCATACAGTTTTATATATGTGTAATGACACTAACCTCTATTACAAAATTGTCTGACCATTGTACAAGCAATGCTACGTCTGTTGCCGCCCCTGCTACCTCTTGTGTCACCCCCTCTACCTCATAGATTGTAAGCTCTTGCGAGCAGGGCCCTCAGTCCCAGTGTGTGAATTGACTATTTCTTTGTAATGTATCTTTTTTGTCAGTACTTGAACCCTACAAATTGTACAGTGCTGCGGAATATGTTGGCACTATATAAATAAAATTTATTATTATTATTACTGTATTCCCTTCAAACCCCTGTTATGTCCAGGCCTACACCATGCTGTACTTGCTTGGTTCTCCATGCTCTGAAGCAGGGAAATGCACTCTGGTCCATCATGGCTGAAGAAAAAAATAGTAATGGATGTACAGAATAATAAAAGTACATGAATTATGGGCAGTACACTCTTTGTAAATGGAAAAAAACTAGAAAGATGTAGATATGTACAGTACACTGAAATGAATTAGTTTGAGAAATTAAAATATCACCACTATTAAAGGCAGTCTACCACCTCCCCCAAGCATACTCAACTGCTAGAGCACAGTCTTTTACAAATGTATGCCATACTGTATGCCATGCATACATTCCCAATTGACTCACTGTTTAACCACTTCGGTCTGGCCAATTTTTGGTCCAGGACACATTTTTGGTTTTTTTGTATGTGCGGTTTTGAGGGCTGTAACATTTTTATCATATGCGTTATTCAACTAATTTCTGCGTCTTTTTTCAGTGACACATAAGGCTTTATTTTTATTATTTTTATTACTAATAAGTTTTATTAGTTTTGAAAGTCAAAAAAACCCCAAAAAACAAATAACAAATAAGCATAGACAAGCAATGAAACAACAAAGACAAATGTGTGTAAACCAGTCAGCGAAATAGACCAAATGGGCCTGTTTTTATTTTTGCATGTGTTTTCATTTTTTTTTATATCCGGGAAAATATAAAAAAAAAAGAGGAGGGAAAACGTGTCTGTTTTTCACTTTAAATTTTTTTTTATTTAATAACACAAAGTGCTACTAAAAAACTTTCTAAAATAGTTTTTCTTCTCTGTTACGGTAATTTTTATTTGTTATGGTTTCGTCAGGGGTGGAGCTATAACCTGTAATAAGGGCATTTTATTGGCGTATTATTTTATTTATTTTTTAATTATTTTATTTATGTTTTTTAACTTTTCTATTTATTTTTTTTAAATTTTTACATTGTGTCCCCATAGGGTCATAATAGACCTTTGGGGACATCTGATTACCTTTTTTTTTTGTCGGGGAGACTGATTTTCCCTTGTAACTGGGGCTGGTACATTTAGCCCCAGTTGCAGGAGGAATGCAGCCTCCTGCACGTTACTACAGAACTGATCTGGGTCCTGGGTCAGAGGGGAACCGCAAGATGGCAGTGCCCATAGCGCTGTATAATGCGCTCATTGAGAGCTGTATACACAACGATCGGCAAGGCAGAGAAGGTAATAAACCTTTTCGTGCAGCTGCTGAATTCTGCTTGGACATACCGGTACGTCATTGCAGAACAAGGCAACCACCCCTTGGACATATATAGTTTATGGGCGGTACGGAAGTGGTGAAAAAAAAAAAAAAGAGTATATGGCATGGTATTCATTTTTTAAGCATAATGCCCTTCTACTGAAAAATGTAGTCAACAACTATTATTTCTAATACCATTTAAAAGAAAGTGACCAAAAAGACAAACTTTCTTTATAAGCTGTATCTCTAGAAGCTTGTGGATATGCTTGGTATATGTAATTCTCAGTCTATAAACTAGGGACTGTGAGGATATACACTACGCAGTGTGAGGAAAGCTTTCTAGTAGTACAATGTGTAAGCCTAGAGTCCAGACTGCTCAGCTGACAAAGGACTGTCTACCACAGGGGTCGGCAACCCCTGGCACGCGTGCCAACTTTGGCACGCGGGAGACATCGGGATGGCACGCAAATAGCATCCGCTATCCCCCCTCGTCAAGAACCACTCATTCCCCTGGTAAATCCCGCCCTGTCAAGACCCACTCATTCCCCCCGGCCACCAGCCCTCCAGACGCTACCACCTGTACCACCGCCGCCCAAATCGCACCTCCTCCCCCCGCTCCCATAGAGTGTAACGCTACTTGCAGCGATCTTCTTGTGTAGGACCTGGCAGCCGCGCGAAGCCTTGTCCAATGAGGATCGCGCGGCTGCTAACTAATGACGTCACCTCCATAGCCGGCCAGCCACAATCCACAGACGCTGAGTGGATTCCTCACAGGCTGAACGGCTGAGTTTTCCTCCAGAAAAACTACTCCAGCTTCAGTGTCCATTAGAAATACATCACAGTGAGTTTTAGAACCCATAATAAACATATATTTCAGTGTACATATGAATTTTATATTGTAATATTAACCTTTTCTGTACTGCTATTAATAAGTTGATGGGGTCTTCTTTAATATGTATATTCAATACATATTAAAGAGGACCTTACAAGTTCTCATGTATATGCTGTTTTACATACCACTAGAAAGCCGACAGCATGCTGAATTCAGCGCACTGCTGGCTTTCCTGTTATGTGCCCCGGGGCTGGAGATATCGGCGGTCTTAGTTTACGGTTCACCGTCAGAAGGGCGTTCCTGACAGTCTAGCTGCGCTGTGAGGAACGCCCTCCATGACAGTACTAGTCCATAGACTTGTGTTGGGGGGCGTTCCTCACAGCTTAGCGTCATCGCCGGCCGGTAAGGAACGTCCCCTCTGACAGTACAGCCAGGGGTCGGCAACCTATGGCTTATTTCCCTGGCACGGCAGCGGACGCCTCACCCAGTAGTTTCAATTGGACCAAACACGGCCTAAAGGAAACTGCTATTATTATACTGTGGGGTCTCTTTAGACGCCCCGAGTATAATAAGCGGAGCCCCCGGGGAGATGATCAAACATAAAAAATAATGTTACTCACTATTCCATGCTCCGTAGCCGCTCTGTACTCTTCAGGCGCTTCTGCCTGAAGTCAGCTGACAGGGCCTCAGGGGTTGCGTCTGCGTCTGACATCATTACGCATAATGACGTGACGTGACCCCTGAGACTCAATGAGCGGTCGCTGACTACAGGCAGAAGTGCCCGAAGATACAGAGCGGCTGCGGAGCGTGGAATGGTGAGTAACATTGTTTTTTATGTTTCATCACCTCTCTTTGCCCTCCACTTATTATAGTCTGTGGTCTGAAGAGACCCCACAGTATAATAATGGCTAGTGAGTGTGCAGGGGCCACTATAGAGCATAATACCGTGTGCAGGGACCACTATGGGACATATACCGTGTGCAGGGGCCACTATGGAGCATAATACCATGTGCAGGGGCCGCTATGGGACATATACCGTGTGCAGGGGCTGCTATGGGACATATACCGTGTGTAGGGGCCGTTATGGGACATATTGCTGTGTGCAGGGGCCGCTATGGGACAAATACTGTGTACAGAGGCCGCTATGGGACAAATACTGTGTGCAGGGACTGCTATGGGACAAATACCGTGTGCAGAGGACGCTATGGGACAAATACTGTGTACAGAGGCCGCTATGGGACATAATACCATGTGCAGGGACCGCTATGGGACATAATACCGTGTGCAGGGGCCGTTATAGGACATAATACCATGTGCAGGGACCGCTATGGGACATAATACCGTGTGCAGGGACCGCTATGGGACAAATACTGTGTGCAGAGGCAGCTATGGGACAAATACTTTGTGCAGAGGCCGCTATGGGACAAATACTGTGTGCAGAGGCCGCTATGGGACATAATACCGTGTGCAGAGACCGCTATGGGACATAATACCGTGTGCAGGGACCACTATGGGACATTATTCTGTATAACGGTGTGTTTTCTATATTAAGGATGTGTTTTTGCACAGAAAACTCAGGCTTTGTTTTTTTTTTTTTGTGCAAAAATGCACCAGTTTTACATCGAATGAAAAAGTTCCAAATATATCTGCATCCAGATACATAGTGTGTATTCACCATAAGGATGCCGCCATACGGTGCTCCTGGACACATTTACTACTAATTGGGAGCTGCACATGTACTTTCATTGCTTCTAATCGGAAAGTACAGGAGCGTCCCAGGAAATAGCAGTAAGCGCATGTGTCCTAAAGCATCTGGTGACAGCACTTCTGTGTTATGGTTTGTGGTATATGACTTTAGTTTAGTGGTCGTCAGACTTACAATTATTGACCGGCACTCCGAGTACCTCATCTTTGATTTTTTTATTAAAATCGGCACGCCGAACAAAAAAGGTTGCCTACCCCTGGTCTACCATATCGACTGGGATCAGGACCAGTTATACATGAGTTTTTAGCCACTGGATGTAAATATGAATGGCCCCATTCACTCACAACCAACTGAAACTTTGATGCTCTCAAAGTCTATCATGGAAAAAACTCTCTTATATCTAGTCATGAGGAGAATCGCTAAATGACTAATTCTCTGAGCATTTTGGAAAAAGTCAGATAAGTTGGAATGAACTTTTCTGATTCAGCCTCCAGCAACATATGTATTAAGTACAAAAAAAAAAGTTTATTTTAATGATAGAATTTAGTGATCTTTAGGTCTCATTTAAGGGTGTGTTTCTCTTCCTCTTTTGCTCTGTTCCGCTTTCCAGCAGAAAAATAATGGAGTGATTCCAATTCTTATTCTTGGATTTACAGACATCAAAAGGCGTCTTCTTTAAGGTTCTCTGCAGTGAGCGATCTGAGCTGATTCACCTCCTGTACGGATCACTTGCTGGCTCTATTCTCTGCTGAGAAGTCTGAACAAATCTTTGTGTCTTGAGAACACAATAAGAACATTTTTTGAATACTAAAGATAGATTTGAACATCTATTGGCATTTTGCTGCCTAGTTTTATTCCACTGAAAAGTGCAACTTCCTTTCAGAAAAAAATCCTGTTGAGCATTTATTCTTCTCAAAGGAAATGGCCTCTTAATCCAGTCATAGGAAAAAGTATTAGTTAACATCTAATGCAAAAATAACCTTCTATCAATGCAAGGCGAGTCATGTGGGGCCTGTGTCTGTAGCATTGTGCGGTCATTATTAAATTTTAGGGTCTTGTTTTAGCTGTTTGTATTATAAGTTTCATTCTTCAGTGGCTGCAGAAACTAAATAGAAAAAGTTTCACTAAGATGCATTCTTGACACATTTAGGGCCAACTGAGGTCTAAATATCTTGGGACAGAGATACAAATTATGAAGCCAGATTGAAAGAATACATACAGTAAATGGGGATTCCAACCATTAACGGTAAAGTTACTTAAAAATGGGTCCGACACCCTTTTACAAATTAAAGCTTTTTTATGGGTTACAGATATCGCAGATCTATTCTTAGGATAGGTCACCAACATTAGTTACACGACAATCTGAACAACTCAGCTGCTAGGGCCACTTCACAGAGAATTTAGTTGTCTTCCCAGCTCCAATCTCTGTGTTTGTCTGTTTGTTGCTGAAAACAGTTGATCTGTAGGAGTGCCGAGTTTTGGAACCCTCACCGTAATTATATTGATGATCTCTCCTAAGGATAGTTTATCAATATCTGTTAACCTTGGAAACCTCTTCCAGGACAGCTAGCTGATATCGATCCCACTGTTTAGCCCTTTAACACCTGTACCCTTGTTGTTTCAGGTTAAAGTTGACCCTGTTACGATGAAAATACCACCAAGCTAGTGTTATAGTGTTATGTGACTGTCACTAAATGTTTTGTCATTCTATATGTGCTGCCTATTGCCAGCAAAGTACTATTGCTAAGTACTATTACAGTAATACAGTTCGTATTATAGACTTATAGTATTATTTAGCCATAGTAGTATACCCTTATAATAGACTGTTAAATTAATGTCAGTGGTTAATTATTGTAAATTAATAAGAATATGTTACTGATACAGCTATTCCTTTGTCTAGGGTGTTAAATAAATTCCAACTGTCTCAGAATCAGTAGTGTGGCACCTAATATAGGATGCAAGGGGGGTGTTGGTGGAGGTGGTGAAAGGTCCTCTTTAATGTGCGCCACTCTAGGGTCTAGGATTAGAATCTGATCATTGACGTATGAGACTGAGACTGATGTGCGGGACTGTCCCACACTGGCAAAGAGACAGACTGTAAAGTGCCCAAACACTGAGAGGTACAGTGAGTCCAGACCTGCTTCTGCCAAGACACTGCTGACAAAATAGAGGTGATGCAGAGAGGCAAGTGTCTACTTACAGAGGGACTGATCCATTGATATATATCACTGATCTGCTGTGATAATGACTGTCTGGACGGAGGTAGTGCTGAAGAAGTTGTTACCAGTACTGTGTCACAAATGTGAGTAAAGTGTTGACGACATCAGCTAACAGTCTTATTTATCTGCAAAGTGTTGTTTCAAGTCATCTTTTGTGCCTTGTGAGACTGTAATTACCATGTTTGTAACTACCATGCTAGTGCATATGTGGCATCCCAGAGCTGGCTATGGCTGGGCTGAGGGTGATCTCTGTGCATTGTATTATTTCCTGTTGCTTCATAGCCTGTGTGACATAGCAGGGGGTCCTGAGTCTCACACAACACAGCGCCACCTAGTGAGCCTCACACATGCATTACACCTCCCATAGGATTGAATAGTATCCAAATGTCCAATGGGAGGACATTGCCTGGGAAAAGGGGAGGAGTCAGCTGATCACTGGGTCCCCATGGTAACACCCCTGCAGGAAGGTCCTGTGTGAGGAGTTAGAAGTGTGGAGTGTTAGGAGGAGGAGGTGAGGAGATAAGTGTGATGTCCTGTGAAGAAAGCAGTGAGTTTAGTGCAGGAATCTCAAGTCCTAGACAGGCCCAGGAAGGTTGGAGAGCTGACATACTCCAGCTATTCAGAAGATCCTGTCCCCTGTCTGCCTAGCCATCGCCCTGAAGGAAGTCAAGCATCATTATCTTGTCAGCCTGAGACTGTGGAGAGAACATTCTGGAACACGTGCTCCATAGCAAGTATCACAGGATCCAGGGGCCAAGGCCAGACCTGTGGAATATCCTGCCACCCTGACTATTGCACCCCGAAACTCTGAGCTATCAGGACCACATAACGTGAGTGGGGAATATTATGTACTAGTATCATGGTGGGCATCCTCCTATGAGCCAAATAGGAGCCCAGACGCACCTTAGGGCTGTAACACTGAAGTATAAGGGGCTAGGAACACCTTTCATCAAGTCTACCCTGCACCCCAGGACTTTGCTGTGTCACCAGGCGTACCCCGTTGTTTTGTATTGAAGAAACTGTTTAAGCATTTGTGCCTCCACACCCATGGAAGTAAAAGTTCAACTTTACAACCGTTTCTGTGTCTGACTCTGCACCGACAACATCAGGGCGCCCCAAACACCACCAGTCGGCACAGTATAGGGGAAGCGCCCCGGGGGAACAATCACCACCAACATTTGTGCAGCCCCCTCATCACCGGTACCAGTGGTGGTAACGTGGGACAGCACCAGCGCTGCGCCCTCGTGCCCAGAGACCGTGACAAGTCTGCGCTGTTTGCACCCCCGCAATCCCAACTGCAGCGTTACCTTCCATCTGGTCACCGCACATAAGAGCAAGAACTCTGTTAACTGTCAAGCTTGTTGCTTCCTACATTTAGGTTCTACATCTGAATTCCATCTTCTTGATCAACCCTTAGAGTTGGTTTACATAGTGCTTTTCTTCACAAAAGTGCATACAAAAACGCATATGTTTTATATAAAGATTGCATGCATTGCTGGATATAAAACATTAATTTTTAAAAAAATCTTTTGTGCTGTTTTCAAAATCACGTGCATTTTTCCGAAACACATGTGGTTTAAAAAAAAAAAAAAAACAAATGAAGGCAACACCCATGGTTCCAGTTGAGCCTGGAACTGTAGCCCCCTGGCCCTAGGGCAGCAGTAATCTCTGTAGTCCATGTTGAGGCATTACTAAATCATCTCCTGAATTATGATGGCACTTGAATAACCCTAGAGGACTGGAGAGAGAGAATGAAAACAGTTGCACAGAATTGGTACTGAGTATGTTAGAAGTGGAGCCGAGGAAGACTGTCATGTTGCAGTCAGTTGGACTAATATTGATGGTGACAGAGGACATTAACGTAGTTGTAACCATCCAGGCTCATTGCAGAAGAAGTTTTGTTGCCAGAGTGCAAGGAGAGAACGAGACTCTAGCACAATATGCTAATGGACTACAGGATTCTCCCACCATATTATGGAGGAAGCTACTCTGATGACGCCAAAGTCATGCTATGAGACCAGTTCATCAAGCAACTGCACGGCTGAAGAGGACACTGTGGGAGTGACTGGAGACCCACAAAGTACTCAGAAAGGCGAGAGTCTGGGAGTGGGAGGAATAGACCAAGGCTCTGTAAGTGGCCCCTCTACTGGATGCTCCTCTTAAGAAAGATGCCCTTACAGAAGAGGTTACCACAGAGGTGAAGAAGATATCTCTGGATAAAGTCCTGAAGGAACTGCATGCTACTCAGTAGTCGGGATGGGCAACAGTGGCAGCTAGGCCAGAAGATGAAGATCCACGGGTTTGATCTTGCCTCAAATGTGTTGGACGTGCTTGTGAGAGGGGCACATCTTTTGGGAATGTCCCTTCTGAATGATGGCCCTGCAGAAAGACAAGTTAAACTAGGATGGTCTGCAGTTGAGGGGCTAATTTGCAGGGAACATAGTCAAATGCCCTAATGTAGAAACTATAGACGATGTGGAAGAAAGTCCAGTGATCTGAGCCAAGATGAGTGGGGTGGAGCCCTCTTGCCTGGTCACCACAGTCACTACCCGGGTCCTAGTCATTAACCTGTGTTTGAGGAACGCTTCTCTTCTGTGGCGCAGTAGTTATTATTCACCTCCAAGCAAAAATCAGATTTTATATGTGTTTTGTTGCTTTATTGTTACACATAAATACATTTGTTATTTAACAATATAATGAAGCAAGTGTAGGCAGGTCTTCTTGAGTTTTCACTGATGTTAAAAACGGATAAGTGGTTTGGGTTAAAAAAAATCACTAATGAAGAGTTGGACCCCCACTGATCTAATGTTCTCAGGGTAGGCCATCAATTTTATTTGTCTGGAAAATCCCTTTAATATAACCTGTGGTCTAGGGTAGATAATGGGTTAAATATCTAGTGTTTACTGGGTTACTCACCTCTTAAAATTCCAGAAACAGGTTCTGATCACAAGGTTATACTTAATTCTCAGGCTGGTTCAAGTTTTGGGCATATGGTGAGTATAAGAAAAAGAAAGTAACGCTAGGTTCACACTTGCATCTGGTACCCATCCGCTTGCAAACTGTTTTAAGAGAAAAACGGTTTGGTACAAAAAGGATTCCAAATGGTTAGACAGCAGATACCCGAAACTGTCTTTTTAGTCGGTTAGTCAATGGGTGTCCATTGAAAAAAACTGACAGTTTGTGTCCATTTGTAATCTGTTTGTGTCCGTTTTTGTCCAATCCATTTTTTTTTCTTCCACTTCTTCATTCTGAGCATGTGCAGAGGGAAAAACGGATTGCAAAATGGACACAAACTTATTGCTATCCGTTTGTAATCCACTTTCCATAGACCTCAGTGTTAAAAAAAAATGGATTGGTTGCTGTCAGTCTGGAATCCTTACTCTTTGAATGGAGAAAAAGTACTGCAAGTCCGACTTTTTTCTCCGTTCAAAAGGGTGGATACCAGAAGGAAATGCTCCAAACGCACACCAGCCTATGCTGCAATGATTCCTACAAGCAGCAAGTCTGTGAATGTTTTTTTTAGCAGAAATGTTGGGTAAACTTTGTCTGCATGTGAACTTCCAGTTTTAAGAGATCATAAGGAAGTACAGGCCAATATAAACAAGCTTAGTCCTAAAGCTTCAGATAAAGGAGTTGTCCACCTTCAGATGACTTTTATGCACTTGTTTACATATATATCTTTCCATCACTATTAAATACAGTATTTGACTTTTATTTTGTGTTACTGTGTATGTAATAATATCTAGAGATGCAATGAATATACTGTACATGTTAGCAATAGTGAACTCATGGGCACACAAGTTGCACCCACGCAGTGGCTGTGATTAACTACTGGATGTTTAAGCTTTTCAGTGCCCCTGGTTGAAGTACTGTCAAAGGGTGGTGGCACGCTTTGAATAACAGCTGCCACCCTGGCATTACATTTGCCAGGGCCACCAACTTCTGACTGACAGATGGAGACCTAAAAACATCCACTAGGACAGAGTTATTTTTCTGCTTCTAATAGCCCCATTATGGCTACAGCACATTTTGCGTTTCTGTTGGATCTCAGAAGTATGTAATGTACAAAGCAATCTTACTTCCCTCCCACATCCTTTATTACTACTACTGGTTTCTTTACATTGTAATTGTGCCAGCAGTAACTTTAAAATAGCAAATATCTGAGAAAAGCCCATACCATAGAAAAGCCCAGAACATAATATATGAGATCAGGGACACTGAACTCCAAATCCAGGTTATGATTCAGCTAAAAAGATCCCCTCAACACAACCAGAAGAGAAGATTGCTATCTACGATTAACATCCCATGAGCAAAAACATAATCAGATGTAGATAGATTCAAAATACACTCCATGTGAGCAGCTGCAGACTCCACTCTAACTTTGCAGAGCAGGACAGAGTGTACAGGATTATTCCAAACATGGAAAGAAAATTTTATTTCCTTGTTTGGAAACATCTTGTAGACTCTATCCTGCTCTGCAAAATTCTGAATTATTTGATAGAGGGAATAAGGTGGATTAAACCTCCCACCAAATAACAGTTATGAGGTTTTTGTGATAGACTCCACTCTAAGCAGTGTATAGACAGGGAACACAAAGTTGCAGATCTTTGTATAAACTTGCAGAGGTTGAAAAGAGAGACCTTCCCCTATTCCCTTCACTTCCTGGACTCACATTTATCACAGAGGCCTGTTACCTCACTTGCCTGTCTTGGATCTGTATCAGAACCCTTCTCAGACCTTTTAGACTCCCATCCGTCTGCAGTAGGAACTGCTGGGTGAAGTCCACGTAAGTCAATATCAGTATGATGGTAAGCAGTTAAAGTGCAGTAGTAGTTCACCAACCCGAGAAATTAGAAGGGATCACTGTTGTTGACAGACATAGGCCAATGTTGGGTGTGCCTGAACCTTCATATCCATGGGTCACACACCGTTTAAAACACTTGAGGTGGCAGCAATTTAGGGGTTTCCGTTTCAACCCATGGTCCTGCAGCTGGAACTATACTATGTCCAGATTTTCCATGTGCTCTTTAAATGTTGCAGAGAAGATGATTATGCCATCCACATAGACCAGCAAACATTCTTGGTTCAGGTCTACCCACAGAGCTCCATCAACCTCTGGAACGTCAGAAAACTGATACTGATGCACAGGTGTCATGGCGCATGTGACGCGAAGACATCATTGTATCGCGCCACCTGTGCTGGACTAGTAAAGGGAGACTCCGGCTGCTCCACTCAAGGGGATCGGGGTAAGGTGAGTATAGAGATTTTTTTTTTTTTTTATGAAAAGTAAAAGGACACAGATATATGAACAGGGATGTACTACATGAGGAGGAACTACTAATAATAGGGCTGGGGGAACTATTATTTATAAGGGGAGCTATTTATATAGAGGAACTATTATAAATAGCCCCTCCTTATAAATAATAGTTCCCCAGATTTATTATTAATAGTTCTTTCTTCTAAATAACCTCAACCCCACTCCACCTATAAATAGGGTGAAACTATTACTAATAAGGCTAGGGGAACTATTATGTAGAAAGGCAGCTTGTGTGAATGTGGCGATACTTTTATTTTGTTGTGCTCTATTGTTTTTGTGTCACTATGTAGTGGTAATGGAGATAGCCACGATGTGGAGGTACTTTACTATCTGAGACTTGTATATTGTGTATATTGATAATAGTGGTATTTATATGTTTTGTTCACTAGTTGTCTGAATAGTGGTAATAATTCTCCCTTCTATAGTAGTATTTTTTCTTCCCCTGAGCTTTTAAGACCCTACCCTGGAAGTGCAGCTCTGCCTTCGGAATTGACTCAATATAATGGTGTTATTGGTATGTTAGCATTTGGGATGCTGATTTTAATATTGCTCAGAACCATACTTTGTCTAAAATCGGTCCTGAGTATCTCAGCACACTTATTTCACTCTAACAATCCACCAGTAATCATTAACTATGAAGTTCATTAGCTTGGGCATTTACCTGCAACCTAACAGACAGTAGGAAAATTATATGCTGTTAAAATATGTTCCTTGACCTACTGAGCCTTTGTTCATCTGCAGAGGCTATACAAATAGTATGTCTGCCCGAGATGTAATGTGCAAAATTATTCTGCAAAGGGTATCTACATAAGAGAGTGTGCCACATTGCCCTTATAAAGGTCTGTTAACACTAAACAGCAGCTTTTATACAATTGTATTCTGTTGCCATCGTTTAAAAAATGGATAATGCTTTTTAACTAAATCCCATCCTATGATGTACTATTACATAGTACAACATTAAGATGGCGATTGCTTAGGAACTGAGACTGAGCCATTGGAAGAGAATGACAGCTCTGACATATAGCTGAGATCTTCCTCTAATACCTGCGAGTGTGGTAGAACCTAAAGGGTCTCTTTGTGATTGCTCCTACATTGGCAACTCCATGATGCAATTGTAGGGTGCCAATGCATTGAAAGTTTTAAAGTCTTATAGTTTTAAAGTCTTATAGTCTTATATTTTCATGGTCACTTTGCAAACTGATTACATTGTAATTGTAACGTATGAAATAAAGAAAATAGAATTAAAACAATAAAATAGACATTTTCTGCAAATTTCTTAATAGAAAAATAATAATAAAAATAGCCATATTTGGTATTGATGGGTCCATAGCAATCCATACTATAAAAATAGAATGTTATTTATCCTGCATGGTGAACATCATAAAAGATAAAAATAAAAAACAAAACAAAATTGCTTGGTTTTGGTCACATTGCATCCAAAAAATATCTATAAAATGATCAAAATGTCACATATAACCCAAAATGGGTTAGAAATGATTAGAAATGACAGATGTTCCTACAAAAAAAAAAAAAACAGAAGCTCTCACACAGCTCCGATAATGGAAAAGTAAAAAAGCTATGACTCTCAGAATATGGCGACACTAAAACAAATTATTTTTGGTAAATAAATGATTTTATTGTGCACAAGTAGTACAACATAAAAAATATAAACTTGGTATCACTTTTTACACTCCTCTTTCTTGATATCGTCCTTTGATCAGGTTTTGATGAACCGTTTGATGATCAAATGTGCACTGAAAAGGTATAGGTGAAGCATTACATACTTGAATTTTGGAGTTTATTGCACTTTTTATGCTGTTTTGTGCCACTAAAAGGTATTTGATATTTGAGGACAAGGCAGGGCAATAATATTACCCATGCAGAATTAATTTGAGACAGAAAAAGCTGTCTTCTTGGACTTCCCCTTCTGAGCTTCTCTTCTCTGAATTGTGGTCTCCAGCATCCATTTACGGGGTCACTTGTGAGCTGTTTCGCAATTATTCACTAGTTAAGAAACCGTCTCAGTAAAAAAAAAAAATCCACTTTCTCATACCCTTGTGAAATGTATAGAAGTTGTTTAATTGTAGTTGAGCATGAAGACTCAGCTCTAGTAAAATAGTAAGGAGTACTTCCAACACTACAAAGTATATGTTTGCCCACTACTAAGGTTTTTTGTGTACATTGTTCTAGACCAGCTGTGAAGTATGAGGCAAATCTCTGTGTCCTGTTAGTAGCCTCCTATCCAGGTGGATTCTAATAGCAATACATTGCCTAATAACTAAAGATATTATTATGGTTGTCATTTACACCTGTCTTATTGTACAGGGACTCCTCAAAGCTGTCCTAACAGGAGCATTTATGACATTGACCACTGATCCTGGTGATATATCATTCTGTTGCATTGATCTCTGGTAATAGATGATGGCGCAGAAACAGGAAATTGTGTGTAGGCGGTAAACTCTAAGCTGAACTCATGTAAGTAAAGAATAGTGAAGTATTTACACCCCTTTTTTACATGATGGAACATATTCCACAAGTATTAGACATTACTATTGCTAGGGCTCAGCAGTATCTAGAAAAAAAAGTGGGTATACATTTCCAGTGGTATATCTTGAAGCTCCCGAGCCCCAATACACAATATGCACAATAGGGTCTTTTTATTTAGGAGGGAAATAATTGGACCCTACAAACACCTGGGCTGATATACAACCGCACCCCTTTTCTTAGGCTTCTGTATTCTCCCCTCTTTCATATCTCTTATATATGAATCTTATGTTTATGTTATTGCTCACAATTATCTCTTGTGTTTATTCATTGAGAAAACTAAAAAAATATAACCAAGCCCACAAAAAATTGCTGCAGCTAGGTGGCAGCAGAGAAGAACAAGTCTGACTTGCAAGACCCTTTCCCAGAAAACTGCCACAGTTCAGATGAGGTATCACTATTCCCTTCACATGAGTAAAACAGAACTTCACAACTTCAATGTATCATACACTGATATCATACACTTATATTAGTGCGGTTTTCTTATGTAACAGAAGGGCTTTGGGGCCCCTCAGGCTGCAAGGCTTAGGTGTTACTGCACATCTAAGTACACATATTATAGTGCTGTAAATAACTCTTCAAGAACTTTAGACTGCTCATTTGCATATTCTGAAATAAATGAATATATCTGTAACAGAGGTTTAATATGCTCCACACTGGTGACAGACTCCATTTATGACTTCATGCTAGTCATAAATGTTGGGCAATATTTATTTATTAAAAATAGGAAATTTTGCCAAAAATTTGCAATTTTCAAACTTTTCAATTTACTGCTTTTCAGACAGTCAGTCATAGCACCCAAATTAGTTCATACATTATTATTATTTACTTATTTATATAGCACCATTAATTCCATGGTACTGTACATTTGCGGGTTTACATACAGTACACAAAATATACAAACAAATACAATACTAACAGTGACCAACTGGCAGACAGTAGGTGAGGGTAGAGGCTGTTAAGATGGTGGTGTGGTGGCAGTAGTGTTATTGGATGTTGTAGGCCTTCCTGAATAGGTGAGTCTTCAGGGTCTTCTTGAAGCTTGTGATTGTGAGGGACAGTCTTATGTGTCGTGGTAATGAGTTCCAGAGTATGAGGGATGCATTGGAGAAGTCTTGGAGCTGGCTGTGTGAAGAATGGATAAGAGCAGAGCGGAGTAGGAGGTCTTTGGAGGATCATAGGTTACGTGTGGGCAGGTAACGAGAGATTAGGTCAGAGATATATGGAGGGGACAGGTTGTGGATGGTTTTGTATGTCAGCATTAACATTTTGAACTCTATTCGCTGGGCAACGGGTAGCCAGTGAAGGGAGTGGCAGAGGGGAGCGGCTGATGAAGAACAGGGGGAGAGGTGTATTAAGCGAGCAGCACAGTTTAAGGTGGACTGGAGGGGGGGGGCGAGAGCATTCACTGGGAGATCATGGAGAGGGGTGTTACAGTAGTCTAAGCGGGAGATTATGAGGGCATGGACTAGCATTTTTGTAGTTTGAGAGTTGAGGAAGGAGCAGATTTGATGGATGTTCTTGAGTTGGAGGCGGCAGGAGATGCTGAGAGTTTGGATGTGTGGCTTGAAGGATAGGTCAGAGTCCAAGGTTATCCCAAGGCAGTGGACCCGTGGGACTGGGGTAAGTGTGGTTCCATTAAGTTTCCTAGATAGGTCAGGTAGAGGGGCCGTGCGAGGTGGGGTGAAGATGATGAACTCCGTTTTTTCCATTTTGAGTTTCAGAAAGCGGGAGGAGAGAAAGGAGGCTACAGCTGCTAGACACTCTGGAACTCTGGACAACAGAGAGGTAATGTCTGGTACAGAGTGTCGTCAGCATAGCAATGGTATTGAAAACCATGAGATTCTATGAGTTGGCCAAGGCCTAGGGTGTAGATGGAGAACAGGAGTGGTCCTAGGACAGAGCCTTGGGGGACACCTACAGAAAGAGGTCGTGGCGGGGAGGTGGTGTGCAAGTGGGAGACGCTGAATGTGCGGTTGGTGAGGTATGAGGAGATCCAGGAAAGGGCCAAGTCTGTGATGCCAAGGGATGAGAGAGTTTCTAACAAGAGGGAATGGTCGACTGTGTCAAAGGCGGAGGAGAGGTCAAGGAGGAGGAGGACAGAGTAGTGTTATTTACTATATCTCTGCTATATGGTGGCATCACACTTTAGATGTGCTTTAACATTTTTAGGATGTTAGAAAGCTTAAAACAACAATTTTCCAGATTTCAAGAAAGTTTCCAAAACCAATTTCTTAGAGACCAAATCAGTTCTCAAGGGCTTTTAAAGGCAAATATATTAAAAACTCCCCATTTTCAAAACTGCACTCCTCAATTCATTGAAAACAGCATTATTCATTTCACAAAAATTAAAGAGGACCTTTCATGTCCTCATGTACTGTATATGCTGTTTTACATACCATTAGAAAGCAGACAGCGCACTGAATTCAGCGCGCCGTCTGCTTTCCCGTTATGTGGCCTGGGGCTAAAGCTATCGGTGCCGGTAGTTCTGTGCCCCATCGTCAGAAGGGCGTTTCTGACAGCCTAGCTGCGCTGTGAGGAACGCCCTCTCTGACAGTATTCCTCCATAGCGCTATACTGAGGGGGCGTTCCTCACAGCTCAGCGTCATCACTGGGCTGTAAGGAAAGCCCCCTCTGACAGTACAGGCTATGGATGAGTACAGAGAGAGGGGGCGTTCCTTACCGCCCAGTGATGACGCTGAGCTGTGAGCCCTATAAATACCCTCCGCCATTTTAGATTCAGTCATTTTACAGTGTACTTAGTGCAGGGAGAGATGTCAGCAGGCGCTAGGGAAAGTGGTAGAAAAAACTTGAAAACTGATATTTTGCTCAATCGAAGTTCAGGGAAAGAGCATTAGAAGTGTAGGGAAAGAATAGGGAGGAATTTATACAGAGTATTAAAGCAGAACAGGGTTCATTTGGGGTGTTTGCAGCCTGGGTAATAGGAACAATCCTACTACACCTTGCTGTACTGACTCCGCAGTTATCAGTTATAAATCTCCACAGTTATCTGTTATAACACCTTTTCAAGGCGTTTATGAGTGGGGAAAAAATAACTAGATTATTTTCCATTGTGTGTTGAAGCTAGACAATTATAAGCCTTTTTGCCATGCATTAGTGGCAAAAAACAAGGATTGCTATCCATTAATCTCCGCAGTTATCTGTTATAACGCCTTTTCTGGGCATTTATTAGTGGGGAAAAAATAAGGGGCTTATTTGCTGTTGTATGTTGAAGGCAGAAAATTACAGGTCTTTATGCCATGCATTAGTGGCAAAAAAAAAAAGAATTGTTATCCATTAATCTCTGCAGTTATCTGTTATAACACCTTTTCTGAGAGTTTATTAATGGGGAAAAAAAAAAAAATAATAATAATAGTAATAATAATAGTCCTTTAATAGTCCCACAATGGGGAAATTCAGTGTGTTACAGCAGCAAAGATAAGCAGATACAAATACAAATACAACATGTACAGGAATGTTCCAAGGTGAGAGGCATTACATTAATAGCAGACAGACAGATAGGACATAGCAGAGGAGGGGGGGGGGGGGGATTTAACAGGCAGAGAGATATTTCAGTTCTCTGTGTGTAATGATCTCCGCTTAGGTCGGTGTTGGTTGTACAGCCTAACCGCGGTGGGGAGGAAAGACTTCCTATAGCGCTCCTTCTCACACCTAGGGTGGAGCAGACGGTCACTGACAGTACTGCTCAGCGCGATCACAGTCTCATGCATGGGATGGGACTTCTTCTTCTGCATGGAGCTCACCACGGACAGTATCCTTCTGTCACCCACCACCTGCACTGGGTCCAGTGGGCTCCCCAGGACAGAGCTGGCCTTTCTAATCAGCTTGTCAAGTTTATTTCTGTCCCTGGTTGATATACTGCTCCCCCAGCAGGCCACTCCAAAGAAGATGGCTGATGCCACTACCGAGTTGAAGAAAGTTCTAAGAAGTGCCCCCCGGATTCCAAAGGCTCTCAGTTTCCTAAGCAGGTAGAGCCTGCTGTGGCCCTTCCTGTACAGGGCCTCCATATGATCTGCCCAGTCCAGCTTATTATTAAGGAGCAAACCCAGGTACTTATAGGTGTTCACAATCTCGATGCCCGTCCCCAGGATGTCCACTGGTTTAGGAGGGCTTCTGCCTTTGCGGAAGTCCACCACCATCTCCTTGGTCTTCCCCGTGTTAATCTTCAGGTGGTTCCGGTGGCACCAGTCCACAAAATCCTGGTTCAGTTCTCTGTACTCCCTGTCATCATCATCTGTGATGAGACCCACTATTGCAGAGTCGTCAGAATACTTCTGTAGGTAGCAGCTGGATGAGTTGCACCTAAAATCTGCAGTGTACAGTGTGAAGAGGAAAGGGGCAAGAACCATACCCTGAGGTGCCCCCGTATTACAGATCACGGTACCTGACACACAGTCTTGGGCTCTTACGTATTGAGGTCGATTTGTGAGGTAGTCTAGGATCCAGTTGGAGAGGTGGTGGTCCACTCCAGCAAGGCCCAGCTTGTCCCTCAATAACCTGGGCTGTATGGTGTTAAAAGCACTGGAGAAGTCAAAGAACATTATTCTCACTGTGTTCCCTGGTTTCTCCAGGTGAGACAGAGCCCTGTGCAGAAGATGGATGATGGCATCATCTACCCCAATGCCCGTCCGATAAGCAAACTGGAGGGGGTTCATAGCGGGGCTCACTAGAGGGCGGAGATGTGTGAGAACCAATCTCTCCAAGATCTTCATCAGGTGGGATGTCAGTGCTACAGGTCTGTAGTCGTTGAGGTCCATAGGGTGGGGTTTCTTTGGAACTGGTACCACACAAGAAGATTTCCATAATTCAGGGACTATTTCCATCCTCAGGCTCATATTATACATATATGTAATTATACCACACAGCTGGTCCCCGCAAGTCTTAATTAGCCTTGCACTGATGTCATCTGGCCCTGCGGCTTTCCTCGCCTTGATCTTTTTCATCTCCTTCCTCACCTGGGCCCGTGTGAAGGTCAGACTGTGGCCAGATAAAGACGGATTTCTGGATTTACTGGTCTGTTGGGAAGTGGCCGCATGGGGAGAAGTCATTGTGGTGGGGGAAGCTGAAGGACATACTGGGGTGGGAGGAGCTGGTGTGTGATCAAATCTGTTGAAGAATAGGTTTAGTTCATTAAGCCAATTAACATCTGCCTCAATCTGGCAGACAGACTGTTTATGACCTGAAATTGACTTAAGCCCCTCCCAGACCCCCCCTTATGTCTTTTCTTTCCATTTGCTTTTCCATTTTTTCTTTATAACTGGCTTTTCCCTGCCTGATTTGATGCCTCAGCTCCTTTTGTACTTCCCTCAACCCCTCCTTATCTCTTGTCCTGAATGCCATCTTTTTCTCCTTAAGTAGTGTTTTTATATCAGAGTTAATCCATGGTTTGTTATTGGAGAAGCACCTCACCACTTTTGTGGGTACTGTGTTGTCCACACAAAAATTAATGTAGTCTGTTATGCAGTGTGTGAGTCCTTCTATATCTTCTCCATAAGAATCCTGCAGCACTTCCCATGCGGTTGTGTCAAAACAATCCCTCAGAGCCTCATCACTCTCCTCGGACCATATCCTCACTGTGCGGGTGACAGCTGGTTCTCTACGTACAAGTGGCTTGTACACAGGTCGGAGATGTACTAGGTTGTGATCCGATCTCCCCAGGGGCGGTAGGGCTGATGAGTTATATGCCTCCCTCACGTTGGCAAAGAACATGTTTTAACTGTAACTGGCTCAGCGTGGCTTGTAGGACCTCGCAGGCAGTGTCAGCTTTCGCAGAGGGGGGGACATATGCAGCTATCACGATGACATGTGATAGTTCCCTTGGTAGGTAGAAAGGTCTCATGCTCACAGCTAATAGTTCAATGTCCTTACAGCAAGTTTGCTCCTTAATCACAATGTGCCTAGGATTACACCATCTATTATTCACAAACATTGCCAGCCCTCCTCCTTTCCTCTTACCGCTCTCCCTTGTCCTGTCTGCCCGAAGGAGTTTAAAACCATCCAAGGAGACCAGAGGGTCAGGAGTAACTTCAGTGAGCCAAGTCTCTGTAAGTAGCATCATGCTGCACGCCCGAAACTCCTGATGATGCCTGGTGAGCGCTGTTAGTTCATCCATCTTGTTTGCAAGAGATCTCACATTGCCCATGATGATGGAGGGAACAGCTGGTCGGTAACGCCTCTTTTTAATCCTCTGAAGAGTACCAGCTCTGCATCCCCTCACCCGCTTTTTCTTTCTCCAAAGCTCGTGGGGGATGTGTGACCAGATGGTATGCCGCCCTGCTGTGCCTCTGAGCTGCAGAATTTCCTCTCTTGTATAGACAAAGGAATTGTCTGCATACACAAAAGATCCCATTTTCAAGCAGAACAAAAAGACAGATAAAAAACAAAAAAAAGTATCACAAGGGTCCAAGTCTTTGTGTGTGTTTCTTCATAGTGCAAAGTCCTTAAGTAGAGAGGTACAAAACGAGACATAGAAAGAGAAATAAGATAGAGAGTCTCAGAGCTGCTGTAGCTGGCAGCCACTCCAGCAGCGCCATCTTGGGAAAAAAAAAAATATAAAATAGGGGCTTATTCGCTGTTGTGTGTTGAAGGGAGAAAATTACAGGCCTTTTTGCCCTGTATTATTTTCCTTTTCATTTACTTATTTGATCTAACAGTATTTCAGACAGAGAAGCGACAGGCCCTGCACAGTGGAGGGTCACAGGCCTAAATGTTTCTGGCGCAGGCACAGGTCGCAGCAGAGTAAGGGAAAGTGGCAGCAGGTGTCACTTCCAGAGTCCTGAGCTCCCAGTGTCAGCTAGCGGTCGTGTCTTGAACAGCAACCCATCAGTTCTAAAATGGTTGACTCGGTCATCCACTTCATCCCAAGTCACATCAGAAACCCCCAGCCAAGAGTCGGTCAGTTTGTCAGACACAACCCTTAGTTAGCATGGCCCAGGAGCAGGCCCTGTGCCCTCACCTATCCTCAACCTGCCTCTGTTCTTTTCTGTTCCCTCAGTCAGAGAAGTACTCTATGCTGTGGGCTCAGATACACTATATAGCGAGGACGAGCTACTAAAGGACAGTCAGCAGCTACTGCTCAGCCAAGATCTGGAGGAGACATCGGATGGTTCCTCCGGTAGGCGGGCAAATAGTGATGAGGAGAGTGGCGTGGGAGCTGGTGTTGCGAGCGGTCAGGCTCCTGGCTTAGAGACTGTTGAGGAGGACATCAGTGACATGCAGACAGTACTCGATGGTGATGTAGCCGATCTCAATTGGGAGCCGGGTGACAAAGGGACTTCATCATCATCGGGAGAAGAGGGTGGCAGCTTGCGCATGAGGCAGCGGTAGAGCCAGCAAGTCGGTAGAGTGCCTGGGAGTCAGCTGGGTGGCAGCAGCGGCAAGTTGGGAGCCAAACATGCCTGGGGTAGACCACCCACATCGCAGGAGCCTACCTGCGTGATAAGCAGTGGTGCAGGGGTTCACAGAGGCAGTGGAGGTAGCAGTCAGTCAGTGTGGAGTGTTGGGGGTAAAATCACATACTCGGCAGTGTAGCAGTTTCTTGTTAAGCCGCCGGGGGAGTTAAACATGGCCATATGTTGAATCTGTGGGCAGAAGGTGAAGTGTGGCCAGGGTGCCAATGTTGGTACCACAGCCCTGTGTCAACATATGCAGCATCACCATAAAGTGGCCTGGGAGAACTGTGGCTCAAATGTGGTGGTCCAGCATGTCACAGCAACCGCTGCATCACCCAGTGGCACGCACCCCATTTCAGGCAGTCAAGGCTCCACCACCTCAGCTGAAGGAAGCTGTGTGTCCTTCCCATCATCTGCTGGTCCTGATGCTCGTGCTCCTCCTCCTCCTAGTTAGTCATTGCGTCAGCAATCGATCACCGAAGCGATTTCGAAGAGACAACAGTATGCGTGAACTCATCCAACGGTGCAGAAGCTGAACGTGCTCCTGTCCAAGTTGCTGGTGCTGCAGTCCCTCCAAGTAGTGGACTCTGCACCTTTCAGAGAATTGATGGCTTGTGCCGAGCTGAGGTGGAGAGTTCCAAGCCGTCATTTCTTTGCCAAAAAGGCAGTACCAGCCCTGCACAAATATGTAGAACAGAAGGTGGGCCAGTCCTTGAGCCTGTCGGTGTCTGCCAAAAGCACGGCAGTGCCGACGCGGGAAGCTGTAACTACAGTCAAGGATAATATATGTCCTTTATGGCCCACTGGGTGAATGTGGTTCCTGCCCAGTCACACCAGCAACTTGGCTACGTGATGCCGCTTCCGCCTCCACATTTTCATGCCGTTGGTCCTGCAACAATGTCTGCCTCAGCCTCCACTACAGGGACAATTCACAACACTCCTCTAGCAAACCACTTGTACAGGGCACGGCAGTGTCATGTTGTTCTATACCTCGTTTGCCTGGGTGAATGGAGTCACACAGGGGAGGAACTGCTCTGTGTCCTTCATCAATAAATCGAATTCTGTCTTTCTCCACGACAACTCAAAATCAGAACCATGGTGACCAACAACGAGAAGAACATGGTGTCAGCGCTGCGTCAAGGAAGGCTGAGTCATGCACCGTGCATGGCGTACGTGTTCAGTCTGGTTGTCAAGTGTTCCCTTAAGTCTTCCACCCATCTGCAAGACATCCTAAAAATGGCCAGGAAACTTCATCAGGGGGTAAGGCCAAGAAGAAATAACGTCCTTTTTATAGAGAAATAAATTGCCAGCTGTATGTAATATTAGTAAATAGTAACACTACCTACCAAATGATGCTAACCGCTAATGGCGTCTATCAACGGGACTCACTTACTATTGCGCATGCGTGAGAACAAAAAAGACATCGCGAGACTAGAGTTATACAGATACAAGTATATTGGAAAGCATGCATGCGCAGAACGATGAAAAAATCTCGTAATAGCCGAATAAAAAATATTCAATGTATGTATCAAACGAATAGATAACAGTATATATAATCTTCCTAAAGAATATACATATATATAAAGATAAACCTATCCAACTAATCGTGAATTAAATATGTCAATTAATCAAGCTGCAAAATACAAGTGCCACAGATAGACTATAATAATAAATATGGAGTGAAATGATAAAAAAATAATCATAAAAAATGCATATTAATACACAATACATATATTTAAAGTGTAACAACTAGAGTGACATCACTATCCTAAAAATATAAAATAAAATACAAAAAATATCTATATAAGGTGAATAAAAATAAAGTGAATTGTGCGCAGTAGGAATAAGTGCAAGTGCTGACAACATATATAAATAATATATTGTTCATGTCAATAGTGATAACATGTCGAGGATCATAAATTACAAAACCAAAAAAGTTAAAGTATAATATATGTATTTGTTAGAGATCTGGGTCTTATTAATAATTACTATTCTTCCCTGATCCCAGTTTCCCTCCTTTCTCCTTAGGTATATCTACTTATCTGTTTCCTTGACTGGTTTGCATGTACGATAATTTACCCCACAATATCAATAATAAAATACGT